>OX387393.1:11224439-11824439 GCA_947563765.1 Anarsia innoxiella | reverse complement strand
GTAAACAAATCGTTTGTGAGTCAATGTATACGCTTTTACAACAAGATCCCTGCTAGCATACGTAAACTAACCCCCAATAAATTTAAGATTATTGTTAAACAAAAACTTAGTAAAAAAGGTTATTATAAAATCAACGATTATCTAGATGACTCAAATCCATGGGATTGACCTGCTCTTCTGTCAAGCTGTCTCTATGTAGAATAATGATTGTAAAGTTAATTTTAATGTTTGTATCTAAGTGTTTTTATCTTAGAATTTGTAAACCAAATTTGAAAAGAGCAACCCAACAGAGTTTCTTGCTAGATTCTTCTCTGGGGAAAACTGCACTCTTGCGAATCTAGCATTAACTTTAAAAAAATGACCCGTCTTATGTGATGTCAAACTCGTCCTACAAGATTAAATAAACATTTCATTTCATTTCATTATCATTAGCTTAACCGCTCTACCTAAGTACATGAAGCATATCGTCGTATACATACATACATACATATCCGTCAATCCTCTCTCCCATTGGGGTAGGCAGAGACCACTTCCTTCCACTTGCTACGATCCGAACACACTACTTTCGCTTCATTCACACTAATCAGTCGCCTCATATATGCCCGTTGGTTTAATCGGGGACAAGAAAAGCCAAATCAAGAGTACCTTAAACCGACAGGCATATCGTCGTTTCGCGGGAATTAATCTTGTTGTCGCGGCTAAAAACGATGCTGACCGTCACCCTCACCCCTACCGCCCCTGGGCGCTACCTCACCCCCTCGTCGCCCTATAAGGGTCACTGGTTATAACGAAACATTGAATGGATGCCTCTCTAAGGGAAAACTGACTTTCCAGATGAGATGGTTAATTTATTATATTATTAAAAACCATATCATAACTGTCAGGGCCAGTTTCACCACTTATAGACAAAACTTAACTGACAGATAAACCTATACCTATCTATTTCATATAGCATGATATTTTAGACAGAGACAGGAATAAAATATCTGTCAGATACATTTTATCTGTAAGTAGTGAAAGCCCTTAGTCAAAAACTCTAAAGACTGCGTTTTATAATCATTTCCCTACATTTAAAACCACATTTATGACCTTACCTTGACCTTCACTGACTGCACAAAAGTCCGAAACTTGTCATAGTAACATTTTCATCTAACGTGCTCAGAGGGGATGCAACTGGGTCATCAGGGTGAGGGTCAGTATGAGGGGGGGACTCTTAATCTGTCCACGAGGATATTATACGGAACTTATACTTGTTGGGTTACGGTTTAAGTGGTTTGTATGCTAGAGTTTTATGTATGTCTGCTCCAAAGATCTTCGCGGTAACTTATATTCTGTATCTAAATCCGATATCAATAAATCTTGAAAGTATGGACACGACTGTTGGCAACACCAACAAAGATAAACTTTAGTTTGTCTATAATTTTGTCTATAGAAAGTTGTACTTCCTGTTTCATACTTCAAATTAATTACTTACCAACTTGGACTCGACCGACCTACAGTGTTCTCTATTGTAATATTTCTACCGAGCCAATATAGTCAATTCAAACCATAACCGAGTGCAGTTTTTATCTTCTACTCTTCGCTCCTTCTACTACACAATACCAGCTGCCTCAACAACTACCAAACCGACCTCGCGGCAGACCACGTAAAAGGTGGCAAGATAAGCTGGACACCTTCATGGAGAATCGTAGAGAGGGAGGAGAAAAGCCTTTGCCCAGCAGTGGGACACTGATGGCTAGATAAGATATGAGTATGAAGACAAAGTACAAAGCTAAAAATATCTACAAATAGGTAGCAAGAGACTTAGAGCACGTGTCATCACTTTCAGATAATTACAGAAAAAACTGACAGATATTTTATACCTGTCACTATCTAATGGTATCTACACACCAAAGCCGCTGGATTTTTTGACAACTGCCATTCGTATGACGTAAAGACGCCGGCCTAACCCGGCGGCAAGCCGGCGGCTTTGGTGTGTAGACAGCGTAAAACATTAAGTTTTATGAAATAGACAAAGGTTTATCTGTCAGTAAAATTTAATCTGTAGGTACTTTTGGCGGGAAACAAATAATAAAGGAAAGAAAGTAGAGTGTAAAAATGTGGTAACTCAGTGGAACAACAATTAAGTGAGGACAAACGAGCTGCTATCACATCCGGAATGAAGACACATTCTGTACCTTGTCTACGCACGCACATTAATCCATGTACGGTATACTCCTGTAACAACTTTTGTAGGCTTTGATAAATTAATTCAGGGTCAAACATGGACTTGAATACGCCTATAACTTAGCTCTTTTAAAAAAAGTCACTTTTGTTTGTAATACACTTCTGGACACCTAAACCGAGCCACCTAGTATGGTTAGTTTCTATCGCCCATATCTTAAAAAAAACATATGAATGACCAAAAAGTTTTTATGCAGTTTTGTAGTTGATAGGTTTATCGCCTAGTTGATGTGCATTTCGTTCTAAATTTGAACTTAAGAAATGAGTTAATGACCCGAGTCAACATGAGTGTTGATTTGGCTTAACAACTGAAAAAGTCATTTCTTGGAATTTTAAAGAAAAAGATGGTTTTAAACAAAAAATCTTTTTATTCATTAATTGTATTGCCTTATTTAATATCTTGTATTACCTCCCAAAGCATTAATAATGGCATTTATGCAATTTGGCATCGAATTTATGAGTGTAAAAATTGCATATTGACGAGTGTTTTTACTTTCTTCTTTAATTGCAATTTTTGTTTTTGGGGCTGGATGACGAGACCAAACACGTCTTTTCAACTCGTCCCATAAGTGCTCGGTCGGATTTATGTAGGGACTTCTGGATGGCCAATCAATTACAGTAATGTTGTGGTCTTGTAAGAAACTTGCGACGCTTTCGTGATGTGTGCTCTGGCGTTATCCTGTATAAAAATGAAGTCTGAGCCTGGAAATTTGGCATAAGATACTACATGAAGCTCCAAACATTGGCGTATACAGCGTTCAGCATTTAGAGATGACATCCGAGGCCCAGACACAAACTCAAAAGCAGTTTTGCCTTCGGCGGAAATGCCACGCCAGATGATCCACGACCTACCGCCATTACTTACTCACTCTTCTATGCAAAACTGTACAAAACGTCTCCCTGCCTTCGATAGACCTTTCTCCTTCCATTATTGCCATAAAGCATGATTTTTGTTTTATCAGTAAAAAGCACCTGACCCCATTGTCTTTGCATCCAGCCTGAATGTTGGTGCGCAAACTGAATGCGCGACATTCGATGAATTCGCTCTAGTTTGGGCCCATAGGCTGGCTAATGCGGTCTTAATCCACCTTCTACAAGCCTTCTTCTCACTGTACGAGCACTAACATTTACTCCATGGAGGTCTCGAAGCTATTCCTGGATCTGAACCGAAGTGACGTGTCGATTTCAGAAACTGGCCGTCATCATAAATCCATTCTGTCGCAACGTTGTTACCCAAAATCGTGATCTACCTGAACGGTGGTCATATGCCCTAGTCTCTAGGAACCTGTGGTACACTCTTTGTACAGCTGACTGTCTTATGTGAAGTTGTATGCTGAAGTTTCTCTGGCTTAAACCAAACTAAAGGAGCGCCACAGATTGAGCAGCTACTTCAGGCAAAGTATCCACATTTTTAACATGAAAACAGTATAAAAATTTACGATAACCACTAACAGAACTTTTTCAATCCACAGTAACAAAAGAATCACTAATTATAGCTCGTATTTTAAAGTTTCAGTATTGTTATGGGATTGTACGTAATCAACAACTACTGCTCTTTCTTTGTTTTTGCGATTACAAATTCAAATTTAGAACGAAATGCACATCAACTAGACGATAAACCTATCAACTACAAAACTGCATAAAAACTTTTTGGTCATTCATATGTTTTTTTTTAAGATACGGGCGATAGAAACCAATAATACTAGGTGGCTCGGTTTAGGTGTCCAGAAGTGTATATTTACTTACCTAAAGTTGTCAAGTAAGAAAATGTAATGACTATCAATAGAATAGGAACCCATTCCGGACTATATGTTAAATTCTCGTGCACATCATTACAACATTTGTAACAATATACAAAAACTATCTAAAGTATATCTAAACAGATCCTAAACGACGTATTGTTTTCCCTCCTGACGGGCCACGGCCCGGACACGTCCCGGGCACAGCCTGGATCTGTGTAGATAGACATTTAGATACTAAATCACTATCAAACAACATTTTTAATAAAGGAATTTAAATATAATTGGAATTTAAAACAGCCTTTCAATTACTTCGTTCTAAAATACAGCTACTTTTGCAACTTCTAAAATGTAATACGTAGTTATTACGTCAAACGTAAACAAACATTTATTGAGTTACATACCTTAACACCTCCCACGTAATTATCGTGAAAGGCTTTCCTTATAAAACCGCTTTCATAGAAATAGAAACATATTTCATTGCCCAATTGATTCGAACGTAATTTCAGCTCGAAGCTAACATTATGTACTTATGTATGAGTGGGCGAGTGCCGTGTTAATTCATTAAAACCATTCATACGGCGCTGAATGGTTCGCTTACAATTTATTTATTCGATATACGTTCATGAATAGCTTAGGGGAATCGTTCTAATAACATTTATACGGTATTTTTAAACTGTTTATTTTTGTAATGGATTTCTAAATTGCGTTGGTTGTTTCCGGGGGATTAAAGGTAATTAGATAGCAATACGTTTTTTTATTTGTTTGAAATTGACTATTTTTGCAAACATATAGCTTTATTTGCGGATCTATTTTATTTAAGGACCAAAGACTTAAACGGTCTCCGTGTTAGCGCGTCCATATTTATCTAAGTTAAGGAATTTGAAATTACGAATATGTTTATAGTTATTCGTAATCTCAACATTTATAAGTAGTATTTCTACTAACATCTACGGACAGTCTGAAATAAACGAATTTTATTTTATTTTATTTTTTTGTACATTAATATGTTGCTTCCGCATCATAAACTGGCTATACAATTATAAACTATCGCTAGTTAAACTAATGACCTTCAAAGTAGTAGTACATGAAGCAATTTACTTAGTTTCATTAGGCAAATTATAGTTGTCTTAACCAAAATGTAAAAAACTTTTCAGGCCGTCAAATCTGTAGTAATATAACCTGGGGCTCAAGTCTGCTGATTTAAAATAGCCTCAGTTGTGTTTCGGCAGTGTCAGTGGCATATTTTGACACTTTTGGTATTCTGCTAAACAATATCTTACACTGATTGCGAACTTTCTTTCTTTATCAGCCCATATATGTCCCCACCGAGGGGCACGAGCCTACTCTCATACAGAGAGTGATTAGGCCGTAATCCACCACGCTGGCCAAGTGCGGGTTGGCGGATTTCACATACACCTTCGAATTTCTTCTCTAGTGTATGCAGGTTTCCTCACGATGTTTTCCTTCACCGTTAGCAAGTGGTAATCGAATAAATTGATCCGTACATGAGAAATAAACTCAGAGGTACGTGCCCGCACCAGGATTCGAACCCGCGCTCTCGGAGTTCGAGGCAAGCGTTCTACCAACTGGGCTACCACCGCTTTTTGCGATTGCGAACAAAGTCAAAAAATGTCATTGACACTCTGCCGACACACAATTGAGAGTATTATAAATTATCAGATGTGGACGTAATTGAAGGAAAGAAGAGACAAGCACGAGCATGTGTATTTTAAAAATAGTGACAACAAAGACACAAACTCACGCCCTCAGAATTCGAGGCAAGCGTTCTACCAACTGGGCTACCACCGCTTCGTGAGTTCGAATCCTGGCGGGGGCCCGTACCTCTGAGTTTATTTCTCATGTACGGATCAATTTATTCGATTACCACTTGCTAACGGTGAAGGAAAACATCGTGAGGAAACCTGCATACACCAGAGAAGAAATTCAAAGGTGTATGTGAAATCCGCCAACCCGCACTTGGCCAGCGTGGTGGATTACGGCCTAATCACTCTCTGTATGAGAGTAGGCTCGTGCCCCTCGGTGGGGACATATATGGGCTGATAAAGAAGAAGAAGAAAGACACAAAAACTCAGTAAAAGGTTAAAACAGGAATACACCCATAGTTTTTATTCTGTGACAAATGACGTGGGCGTAACGTAATTGTAGTGGTAATCACATAGATAATGACGATGAGGGCAATGACTCCACGTAACTACCTCCGTAAGTGAGGTGATAACTATCTCTTTATAACTACCTGCTTGTTAAACTTTGAAGGCTTTTGAGGAGTACCTTAGGAAATTAAAAAGTTTTTTTTAACAATATCTTCGAGTAGGCACTTGAAAATGGGCAAGTTTTAAGAATTCATTAAATTAAAAGTCGAACACATTGATACGTGTAAGAAGTGACTGATGAATGTGGATGAAGCGAAAGAAGTGTGTTTGGAGCGTAGCAAGTGGAAGGAAGTGGTCTCTGTCTACCCCGGTGGAAGAGAGGTGTGATAGATATGTATGTACCTACCTATAGATATATGAAAAAAAAATCAAGGTTCAAAATAATGAAACATTGCATTTTACTATAGAGGTAATAAAAATAGATCAACAACACTACAAATCTGAATAAAACGCCACAAAACCGCAAACAGATAAGTCTTTGTGCCATCTAATGTTATTGAAAACGTGCCCTCCTAACTATACGGATATTTGTCGGAGGACGGAGGGCCGAGGAGGGCAAAAAGCCGTTTCTTACGAGATAGCCCTCGAGGGACAGATTTCACGTAAAGATCGCCTTCGAGCGGCGAAGCCTTTGTGCGCAATATGCCGATCGCTTTGTCCCACACATCAAATGTAGCCTTCACGTGATATGTTACTTTGAATAAACGGGACAAGATTGATATTGCAATGACAAACTGTCGTTCAACCTTTATCGAATTTGATATTGGTTGTAAAGTCTATTGTGAGGCTTTTTTTTTATTTGTTTACGTTTTGTTTACATTTTTTTTAGTAAATTGTGAATATAGCCTGAAACGATTATGTGATTTTTTCAAATTAATATTTCAATAGTCTGTTTCTTTAACAAAAGACCTTAATTAATTTACGATCAATTTCAAAAAAGTCTTAAATAAAATAAACTATTTAAAAAGTTTAAATCTAATTACGAAGTTATGATTGATATCTATTTTATTAGTTAGTTCACGCCGAAAGTTTTTAAAAATAATTTTAATTATCTCGTTTCAAAAGGCAGTTTTATTACATTTTCATTTAATAGATAGTAGGTACCATTAACCTCTTACATCTCACTGACCAATTATAAACCCAGTCACAATAGATTTTCTATTGTTCTTTTTTTTCTGGGATGTGAAAGATAAAAAAAAATAACAGGAAAAAAACAGTTCAAAAAAAAAAGTTTGTTAATAATAGTAAAAATAATAGTTCTCCTATGATTTTTTTATATGAACATTTCCATAAACCTTTCGTAGCTATAATTCAATTTAAAAGCACTAAGTAATATAAACACAATGCGTCACAATTTCTCACGACTATAAACCAAATAGGACGATAGAGGGGTAAGAGAGCGGGGAGAGGGACGCAACAAGCCATTCACATGCAAATTTCGACCGTAAGACGTCGTCATAAAGTCGCTCTCAAGATTATGAAAATGGCTTAAATGATGGCCACATTACCATAGCCAGTGTTTAGACGCCTGTGATTGGGGGTTTATGGTGAATGTCGTTGTGTTTTGATGGTATCGTGACCCAGTTTCTATGGAAAAGTCGTTGGTGTACTTACATACAAATTGCTGGATTCATGCTTTAGATGGAATTATCAAGTAAAAGCTCACCTTAGTATTATAGTTTCTGGAAATACCAGAAGTGGGATTTTAAATAGTAATAAAAATATTTGTTACTATAGGTAGGTATTCTGCAAAAATAGAGTAGAAATTATGTACTTAAAAAAATATCTTTGTATCGTAGCAAAGGTCTACGCCGTAGCTCAACGTCGTAGCAAACATCTACGCCGTAGCAGTTGAATATACTCGGAATCACATTTCACAAAAGTTTTCATTATGCAAAACAAAGGTTTTCCTTTTACAGTTTACCTTTAAACGATCACTTAACTAACCCACAACTAACTAGACTATAACTAAACTTTTTATCTACCAAAATTAGTTGTTAACGAGCACTTCTGTAGATAACGAAGCCTTAACTCCAAACTCGAAGTAGTAAAGCAATTTCAGGGTGATATAAAACTAGGGATCAGTATAACCTTGTTGATGGCACCCTATTTAACAAGTTAAGGGTGTTACATACTTGCACGGTTACGGTTCTGCAAAAAATATTTTAAGTACTTAAATCCTATTAATATTATAAATGTCAATGTTTGTGCCGATAGATGGATGGATGTTTGTTACTTCATCACGTAAAAACCACTGAACAGATTTTAATGAAATTTTATAATAACTTAGCTTGGACATCAGAATAACACATAGGCTATATTATTTGCAGATATTAAGTGTTTTTTCAAAGATATGACGATAAATGCCTACGAAGTCGCGGGCAGCCTTTAGTGTATTAATATTTTATTTATTTATCACAACTATACATTGGCTACATTGAATGAAGTGAAAGAAGTATGCTTAGATCGCAGCAAGTGGGAGAAAGTGGTCTCTGTCTATCCCGAGGGGATAGGTGTGACAGTATTGACTTTAATGTTCATCTATTGTTATTGCATTAATATAATTATTTTAATTTATTAATATCATTCATTTCTATTGTATTCATTTCTATTCTATTTATTGTGGCTATTTAATGTTTAGTAATAGTATTAAAAATCCTAATTTCCTTTACTATGTATTTTGTCTATAGACATAAATAAAGACATAAATACATGAAATGAAAAGCAGTGGCGTGTAAATGTACCAGTACCTTAAGGCTATATCGAATGTTTCGGCCTCTGACCGCAGGTTGAGAGGCGAGAGTAATAGGCCGGAAGGAATGGTGTCTCATTAATAGTAAATACAGCCTTCCGATGAGTTGACAACTATTTGATGCTTTCCGTTGTTATGGGTATTTGATGGGAGAGAACTATACTTAAACAAGGACGTTTTATACAGGGTGAATTTGAATTCGATCGATAAAATTTAAGGCAAGGTGATTTTTATTTGGGTTATTAAGAAAAAAAAATTATGCTAATTTAATAAAAAATAAAAAAGTATTGTAACAGATAAAAATACAAATTTTGAGTGACTTTTTTTGGCTTTTGATTTGGTTTTGACTTTTTGGTTCGGTGACTTTGTGACTTTTGGTTGACATTTAATTTCACTTTTCTGACAATTATTAAAAAAAAAAATTCTATATGTTTTTAAATTGTGCAGAATTATTCTAAATCGATATCACAACATATCGCCTTAAATTTTGTCGACTGAATTCAAAGTCAGGGTATACAAACATGACAAGATAATAGTGATTGATATTTAACCATCAAACAAGTACGAGTATGACATATTCTCAAAAATTATTCGTGAGTTTTCTTGACCACGGAAAAGTTGGCGTTAGCTGGACACCTTCATGGATGTCTGGGTAGAGGAGACTCAGGATACAGAGCCGTGGAGAAAAGAGAGACCTTTGCCCAGCAGTGGGACACAAGTGGTTAAATAAGATAACATATGACTTTTTGTTTCAAAATGTCTCGCCTTTGTTATCGGAATTCATTGTTTTAAACGAATTTTTGAATACCCGCAAACGTGCCTCTTTAAAAACCATTTTTAGTTACACTAAAAGCTAACGCTAGATTCGAAATGCAGTTTCTATCACTTGTAATGTACGTACAAATGAAGTTACTTCGTGTATCATAAAATAACAGATTGTTACTAAAACGCTACTAACGTAGTTAGCTCTAACTTGATTTCTGATGTTTTCAACAAAGTGCAGTCATTTTCATTCTAAAAGTTTTTCACATAATTGCATTTATGATAAAAATGACATACATAAAAACTTTTTGCAACGTATTTCAGTGTAGGTACGTGATGTAATTTCATTTATTTTCTGGTTTGGTTAGTACTTATATTACCGAAAAGAATTAATTTAGTCTTGTGGGTTGAAAATACAAAATTGTTTATAGAAAAAAAAGATAAAGTTCAAAAGCTTCTTACCATGAATACAGATCATTTTATTCCTCAAAAAACCTCAATTTATTTAATGCACTACATTAAGCTAGTTAATTTTACTTGGAAATAAAATATTTTTACATTTTTATCCTTATTTCAAGTTTGGGGTCATCGCCCGAGGGTTGTTCACCTCGAGCCTTTTTAAGGCTTTTAGGGTCCAACGGCCGCTGTCTTGACGTAATTGAGAACGCGAAGGCTTTAACGCCGAACGCAACAAACGTCCAAGCTGTAATGTGTTTTGTAATGGGACAGTTTTGTAGAACCTTTTTTGTTTTCGCTTAAGATGAAACGAAACTTGATAAAATTGGTTTGGAGTGGCAACTTTTTCATTATCTTACGAGTTCCGAAATATGGCTCATGTTGTGATATCCGTGATTAGCGAAGACATTTCATTTTGTTGCGTTATTTTTATAGAATATTTGATAAATATTCTTTTTTTTATATTTGATATTTTTGTTTTTTGAATATTTGATTTTTTGCTGTGGATATCCTAAAATAAATAAATCTTGGGTATTTGTTTCGGAAGATATGATGGGAGTGATGGACGCAGTGTGGGAAGGCTTCCAACAAGGTGGTCTGACGACTTGGTTAAAGTCGCTGGAAGCCGTTGGATGTGGGCAGCGCAAGACCGGTCGTTGTGGAGATCCTTGGGGGAGGCTTTTGTCCAGCAGTGGACGTCCATAAGCTGACATGATGATGATGATGGGAGAGCTTTAAATATCTATTTACATATTGCATATCTATTTTGTATTCATTTGGCCAGTTTAATTCAATGGTTATTGACTTGTGGTCAATTTATCCTACATATATGGCTTATAGTCAAAGCACAGACTTCATTGATATAAATCACTAGAATCCAGCAAGAATTTAATCAAAATTTAATTAATCAGGCTTTCTTGCAATTAATGTAAATAAAACGCATTTGTAAGACAAAAAACATCGCTTCAAAGAATTCTTTACAAATCATTTATAACTAGCCACTTACTAGAATCCGGCAAGAAAATTTAATTTATCGGGCTTCCTTGCAATGAATGTAAATAAAACGCATTTGTAAGACAAAAAACATCGCTCCAAAGACATCTTTGCAAATAATCTATAACTAGCTAATTACTTTATGAATGTACATATATTACCCAAATTCATATCTCAGATAACACAAATAGTTCCCCACACTTTGTTCACGGAAGTAAGTTGACAAGTCCACAAACACCGTCTATTAAATCAACAGAGTGTCGGGTGTAAATGGCAATCATATACAAACAGACAGACATTCAAATATCACTCTAGTGCCATTAGTCACCGCTCGAGTGATTTGATAACAAAACGCTGGCAATACACACAAATGGTTGATGTCTACTGTTACCAGTGTAGAAAGGCCCATGGCAGATTATATTACCATTACTAAATCGGAGACTCTAGTAGCAGAGGGTTTATTTCAAAATAATCACATTTATTTATTTATTTTATTTTATTTATTTATTATAAGATATCCACCAGCAGTTTAGTTTACAAATAATGCTTAAAAATCTTATGATCTTAAAATATCTTAGCCAATAACAGGATATCATAATTTACTTATACATATAGCGAACCAGTGAGCAAAAAAAAAAAGATTGTTTTAGATGACAATTAACAACAATAATTAGTAAATGGACACTGTCAATAAATTTACCTAAATTAAGATTATATTAGCATTACAGTAAGCATGAACAAAACAGTAAGTATCTTCTGACTGTATAATGACGAAATTGGGAAAATAAAATATATCAAAGCAATCGGTAAAGCAGCCTATAATAAGGAATAATTCATATGAGTTGCTTAGTTTTATATTTTACAACTAATCTGAAACGACACCCGGCCAGCAAAAGTTGCTGAAAGACAGATTTTTTTTGCCAGGTATATGTTGTTGTTGTTAGCCCATATTATGTCCCCACCGAGGGGCACGAGCCTACTCTCATACAGAGAGTGATTACGGCCTAATCACTCTCTGATATAAAAAATATATTTTCAATTAGAACAAACCATGTCGACATAAGACATGTAGCTTTAATTAAGTTTAATAGCCTTTTTCAGGAACTAAGAAAATAATTAAATTCGATATTACGAGTATAATAAGTATTTGGTATATTAGGTAGGGTGTTCTTTCATTCAATAACAAAAACAAAAGACGAGTCGCATTAAGATGTTTATTTTTTTTTTTTTTTCAATAGTACAGCCAAAAAACACTACCATTAAGGAAGACTATCCCAAATCGATGATGTTATATTACTAGATATACTTTTACACAAAAAAAAACATACTAAAATATAAAAAATATGAAAAAGAAATCAAACTTTTCATACGAAGTGATTCCGATCGGAAGATAAAACATTTTTTCGTATTTTAACACATATTTATATGGAAAAGTTCATCAGTTTCTTAGACAGATGTCCTATGATTTGATGTACATTTTTCAAGCCTTAAAACGGCCCAGGATAGGGAATCACGGAAGAAGAGGAGAAAGGCCTTTGCCCAGCAGTGGGACAGCGATGGCTAGATAAGATAAGATAAGAAGAAAATCATTTACCCAAGTCGATTGATCCGTCATAGTTCTCCAAAAGCTGGTCGTAGAGATAATGAATAAATAGTTGTCGTCGGTTCGTACACTTAATATCAATTAGACACGGCATGTCGCGCCGGCAATCCGCGTTAACTATCCAACGTCATCGTGACGTCATCCCCCCTGGGTTAAGGGGGGGCTGTTGTGATTTAAGATTGGCAAGTTTGGTATAGTTGAGGTTTATGGATAGTGTGGCTTGGGGTTGGTTTTTTATATCTTTGTTAGCAAGATTATTTTAATAGGCGGATCTTAATAGAGAATCATGGAGAAAGAAGAGAGAGGTATTTGCCCAGTAGTAGACATTCACGGCTAGATAAGATATAATTATTATACTTATTTATATTTGTTTATTTAAAACTAAGCATATTTTTCAGTGAAATGAAATAATCACTGCAAATTGTATATTTAAGCGAGTACCTAAATAAAACAATCGTAGGTCTTTCAGATTTCTAAAAACTCGAGAAAAGTCTCCGTATCTCCATAATGTTATCAATATTTGATGATTTTGGGTACTTTCATCGATTTTGTAAGTAAGGAATTATAGCATAGTAAACACTTACCTTTATCTATGAGTTGTAAAACTTAGATAGCTAACTATATCAAAAGTATTAAACATTTCTTTAATTTTCATATTTTAACTACAAAGATTTCTCTATATTAAAAATGTCGTCTGTGAATAATTAATTCAAACTTAATTTTCACTATCACCCAGAACAATGACCTGTACAAAAGCTACAAGCGTAATAAAGACGAATAGCTGGCACGTAGTATATTTTAAAATGTAATAAAACATACAGTGTAATCAGAAACCGCTGAGCTAGGTGCGGCTAAGTACTAGCTCGCGTGTCGCTTAGTTCAAAATACCTATACTGGGTGTAACAGCTTTGTTTGTATTGGTATGTGTATAAAACTGTGGATGTTTTACCCGACTGCGCCAGAAAGGGGGTTATGTTTTTCGAGAGTATGTGTGTATGTTTGCATGTACAAATCTTTGGCACGCTCTACAGCCTAAACAGCTTGATGGATTTTAGCTCGAGAGGTGTCGTTAGATTTGTATTTACTGTGAGAGTGACCTGGGACATGAAAATAAAAATGCGTTTTTTCAACGCAGTCGGGTCTATTTAAAATAAAGGTTAGCTTATTTTATCTACAATCGATGTAAAGACAGGTATAGATAGAAGAATGAGCGAATAAGGAGATTTTTTTTTAAAGTGGCTGCAACAATGTTCTTCAGAAAGTTGTTATATCCTATCAAGTGTCGTCTTATGAAATTATTCAAAAATAAACATCTTAATCATTATTTTTACACCTTTATCTTTAATCAACTACGTACGAGTATAGTAAACCCAGAAGCCAACAGAAATCAAACAAATATAGTTACCATCAACATAAATTTCAGATTTATTTAAACTCAGCAATTTGACGATATAGCGCAAACTTGTTCTTAAAGACGGCAAAATATTGTTAACAAAAATGTACTTCGTTCACCCAACACAGATTGCGCTGGCAAAAGCCAAACATTTTCCACATTTCTGTTTTCAGTTGGTTTTAAAACTGAATCGTGTACGTTTGTGCACGTGGAATAATACTCTAATGTAAAACTCTCCCCCTTTTTCACCCTTTCACCCCCTTTTTCACCCCTTTTTTAAACCTCTAAGAGTGTTCAACTTACAAGCGTTTTTAAACTACGACTTTTGACTGATTAAAATAGTTCCAATACTCGCAATATTTCAATTTTTATTGCAAATTCTGAAATAACTTTGGAAAATTCGCATAAATTAATATCTACTTGATTTTTTTCTTCGTTGTTTATTTTTTTAACTTAAGCGACTTGGCAAGCGTAGTGTAGGGCGTCCTCAGGCACGGTGGAGTGATGATTTATTTTATTTGCACCAAAAATGCTCTTGAAACCGTTACATTAGTATACATATCTGTCACGCTTCTCTCCCATGTTTCGTGCTTTTCCACCATTGGGGTAGGCAGAGTCCACTTCCTTACACATGCTACGATCCAAACACACTTCTTTCGCTTCATCCACATTCATAACATGCCTCATATATTTATTTAAGTTACTCCTGACTTGGTCTTTCTTTAACAAGTCCCAGATTTGATCGAGGTACGTTCAGTTGGTTATTGAATCGATCGTCGAAATAACTATTTTCTGTAACATTAATAAGTATAAATATTAAATAATTGGCCGAGACAGCCTTCAAATACCAGACTCTCGTAATAAGTACCGAATAAGTCATGAAATGTTGCTGTCAGACCTTCATAACTTAGCTCTAGTAATAAAGTAAAAAACTTGGAAAACATACGACTATATACTTTATACAGCTTATTTTCTTTGAAATAATATTATTTCTCATACAACGTGTAACAGAAAGGGAGTAAAAAGCCGAGACACAGCGATAGTACCCATGAAACTAAACAACTTTCCCCTAGGAACATGGGTAGTAACTCGAAAAAAAATTTTGGATCGCCCATACATACTCATTCAGCTGATCGGACATTTTGTATGGGAGGCGAACTTTTTTTTCAAGTTACGTCCCATGTTCCTACGGGAAAATTGTTCAGTTTCATGAGGACTATCGTTGTGTTTCGGCTTAATAAACCCTTTCTGTTACACCCTGTATACTTTATCCAGTATATTTTCTTTGAAATAATATTATCTTTAATTTATTAACTCTGTCAAAGTTTTAAAGAACTACATAAATGTTTGGTAAAACATAATTATGATTGACGGTTGTTTTATTCGTGATTTTTAATAAAATATTTGTTTCTTATAGGTCACTGCAAATAACTGAAAAATAGGTATATTTCGCACTTCATTGAATTGACGCTTTTCGAAAAAAAACAGAAACAGACAAAGAAATACTTTCAATGCGATTAAATAACGGGTAAAGAAGACATGTATTCGGATCGTAGCAAGCGGACGGTGATGGTCTCTGCTTACTGGCAATGGAAATGAGGCGTGACATATATGTTAGTATGTATTAAATAACGGATTTCTCCCGTTTTTATGCCAAAATATTAACAAACAAGTAAATAATACAAAAATATACAAATTCATTAACCAGGAAATGAACCATTCACAGAAATTGAGTAACCATAATTGGAAACGCAGAAATCTATAGGTAAATGAAAATGGAAGTGACGTAACAAGTTGGTAATGAACAAAGATCTTTGATAGTGTGTACCTACAGTCGCAAGCAAGTAATTTAACGGCGGATATTACAAACGAGACTGTTTATTCGCTACTTGTAGTTTCTACTAAGAAACTGAGGTTATATTGGCAACACAGTACCTATGAGACCAACATCATTTAATTTAAGACTAAGACTCTTGTCGGTGGAGTGTTCGGAGTGTTCGCCATCTAGGCCTATCCTCTGCCAGTGCTTTAACTTCTTGATACGACATGACATTAACTTTCTCTTTTACTTGAGTGAAGTAAGTATGGCTATTCCTTCATTAATGTTTCTCAAGAAACCGACATGTCGTATCAAATGCCCTATCATCTTTCCTCTTCTATTTCTACAGTTCTTAACAAGCAGCGCTTCTCGTTGACCAAGTTTAACACTTCCTCATTACTCTTCCTCTCTGTCCAGCTTATCTTCTCCATCCTCCTCCTATGAGATACGATGAAGAAACAATTTAACACGCCCACCCTAGAGTAATACTCATTATACATACATACATATCTATTACGCTTCTTTGCGATCGGGACAGATAGATACCATTTCCTTCCACTTGCTACGGCCTAAACACACTTCTTTCGCGTGATCCACATTCATCAGTCGTCTCATACATGGTACGTCGGTTTAAGGTGGTACTCCTGACTTGGCCTTTTCTTTTTATTTTTATTCAAATGCATAGATTAAAAAAACATAAACTTTATAAACATTGTTTTATTACAAGAAGTTCGTCAGTACTAATTCTCTTAAAACGCCCACAGCCTTCGTAACCCTGTTTAAATTTGTTTATATGAATATTATGAATATTCAGCGACTTTATAAAACTGGCTTAGGACTTGGGAAGGGACTGAAACTCGCATAATAATATAAGTACGAATATATTACGTAATACCACGTAATACATCCCTTTATGCCTTTACTCGATTGTAACGAGGCGAGGAAAGATGTTGACTTTTATTTAAATTCGATTTCACGGCTCGTGGACACTTCTCTCGGCTAATGGAATTGTGTGTGCCCCCCGCACTCCGCCGGGCCCTTACAACCCCTCTCTGAATATTAATAGAGATTCTTATTCGCCTTGTTTCGTACGAATCATTGAGTCAATGGGTCGCTGTCCGGTCGTTTTTACAGGAAATTTAACAATGTTGTGGTTTGATACGCGTTTCATGTAATTACTCAAATTCCAAGTTCCAGTGACGTCGCGGCAAAATTATTTCATATCATCATCAGCCCATTAAATTTATTATTCATTTATTTATAACAGTATAATTAAATGTAACTTACAGACAAGATTTATCCAAGGCATTACATTTATCACATCACATATCAGCCAAGTCATCAAAAAAATATCAATGTTCTTAACTGCTGGACATAGGTCTCTCCTATTACACGCCACTGTGATCATCGGCTGCTCGCATCCAGCTCCTGCCAGCCATCTTTCATCATCAAAGACTTTGACTTATGTAAATACAACAAATTTATACTTCATAAGAGCTATTCAAACCAAAGGATCATGTCTAATATTATAAGTGGAACCAAGTCGGAGTCAAACTCGTTCGCGCGCTCGCAATTAAAACTTGCCCCACAGTACGAGTAGTTTTTACTTGAGATCTAGATAGTGTAACCTCCTTGATAGAACCTCCTTGGGAACTTCGAGCTAGGATCTCTCTCGAGATATCATTGTAACTTTGTTTCTGTATTGTCTCGTTGTTTTTGAGTCTTTGCTTGATTAAATGATAAAAAGTAGGCATTTTGGATTTTGTAACTTAGGAGTGTGTTTTAGAAGAGGGCCTGTCTCACAATACAGATAAAAATCTGACAGATATTTTATACCTGTCTCTGTCTAAAACGTCATGTTTTATGAAATAGATATAGGTTTATCTAGCAGTTCAATTTTATCTGTGGTAAAACGGGCGCTAAGTGTCTGTAGACAAGTTACTTTAAAACTGCTAGTTCGATTGCGGTAAAAGAAATTATGTGATAAAAGCCTTTAGAACACTACAAGCCAAAAGTCATGAAAACAGAAACATGAATGTGATAAATAATTCTCTTCCCTTTAAAAGTCACTTTCACCCAACAATTTACCTCCAAAACCGCATTATTTTGAAAACCATTTCACAAAACACCTTTCTTAAGAAGAATCCTTCATTCCACGTGACATCACATATAACTTTTCCATTTAATCTTGCCACGTCACTTTCTTACTTTATACTCGTAGCTAGAGGTCATGTTGTTATAGCTAGCCAAAATACAAAACATCACACAGATCCATCCAACTTACAATGACACGTCAATCTTTTAGTACGTGTTCGGCGCTACGTATCAAGTTGCTTTGGCCAGGAAAGATACCCCACATAGACCCGTCCAAGTAACAATGACACGTCACTCTTTTGGCATGTGTTCGGCGCGAGGTGTCAAGTTGCTTTGGCCGACAATGACTAAGGAAGGCGCCTCATTCAGCGTCTTACAATGATCCTTACATTGTGAGGATGTTTCGAGGTGCACCATTCATAATAATACAAGCAGAGAGGAATATTTGCTGGAGCAAAGATTAAAATAAAAGAATGATATCATGTTAAATTTAAAATAACTTAGTTCTGGTTATGTCTCAAGTGTATCTAAATAAATTATTTCATTCTTGCTCCTTTTAAAAAAATCTTTACCTAAAATAGTTCTCTATAAAGCTACGAGTTTTTTTTTTATAACTGTACATACATCACACGAGGGCAGAACAGTGAGGCAGAACAGTGGGCAGCACAGTACTGCTACTGTTTAAACGGACAGAATAGTACTGTCTTAAACTGCCTTGACACTATTCTGTATGTCAGTATGTCAGTATGTCAGTCTGTATGTCAGTATTCAGTCAGTACTTATCTGTTTAAACAGTGGCAGTACTGTGCTGCCCACTGTTCTGCCTCACTATTCTGCCCTCGTATTAAACCGGCATGGCATCACGCCTCTCTCCCATTGGAGTAGGCAGAGACCACTTCTTCCCTTTTGATGACTATCAACAAGTTGTCGAAAGCTTATTTTTACATGAAACTGAACGATTTTTACCCTAACTTTTCTAACCGTTTTTGTCGCACTGCTGAACAAAAACCTCTCTCCCCTCTATCCTTATTTATATATAAAATAAATAAATATAAAAAAATAAAATAAATATTATCTATAACAACATAGAATAACCTCTTGTATCATCCTTCCAATCCTTATCTACTAATAAAACAAGAATCCCTCAACGAGCACCCCTTGCCACTAAATAAAGGGAATGAGTAATAAAGCACATTCAGCATTTCCATACATGCGGCTGATTTGCATGCCAATGGGCTTCAAGCGCTTGAAGCCCTGTAGGTGCATTTAAATCTAGTGTTCTTTGCTACTTTGCTTATTGAGGTGGTAAGAAGTGTTTTGGGGTAAAGGCTTTACTGACGAATATTCTAATAATAATAATAATGTCTCTGGTTGTCCTGAAGGATGAATATTTATGTGAGGATGTTTGTTACTTTTTCACGCGAAAACCACTGAACAGATTTTAATGAAACTTTACAATATTGTAGCTTGCTGATCAGAATAACACGCGGACTATTAAGGTATTGCGTACATTTTCTGAGATATGACGAAGTCGTGGGCAGCCTCGACTCAAAAATAAAATGATATTTACATAACATGAACCCTGTGCCGTTACATTTCTAGACGTTTAAGGTACTCTTGACTTGGCATTTCTTTAACAATTTCCAGAATTTGATCAAGATACCGCCTTATTTGTAAAGTCTATTTCTATTTAGTAGAAATCTAGTTAATTACAAATCTAGAAGATTGAATACTTAGTGCTAAGTGCCTACATTCGTAAGAGTAATATCGTGCGTTGAATGACATTGAGTCAGCAGTATGTATTTGTATTCTCAACTGTAATGTCTGCAAAAATTTCAATGTTCCTAGAACAATCTTATGTCTCGTCGTACGGGTATTTGCTCCCAGTGTGTGGCGGTTAAATGAGTTTCTATTTCTAGAAATCATTGATATATGTTATTATAAGTAAGCGTGAACTTGGGACTTTAAAAATGTGTGCATTAATATAGAAAAGCACTGACGATTTGTAGTGTTTTGGTCTCATAGAAGTTCTATATGAAACATGTTACCTACCTATACAAATATTTAAAGTTTTAGCCTAATAAAAACATTAGTAGTTAAAAAATCATTATTGATTATTCATATTTAAGGCCGTTTAATCTTCCACATCCCAGAAAAAAAAACAATAGAAAATCTATTGTGTCTGGGTTTATAATGGGTCAGTGGGATGTGAGAGGTTAATGCGATAAATTAAACATACACACATAAATGTCACGCCTTTCTCTCATAGGCAGAAACCATTTCTTTCCACTTGCTACAATCCAAACACATATTTTTTTCTATATTTAAGTTTATTCAAGCGTCACCTACTCTGTCATAACATAATGTTGTTGAGTAATTTGTGTGACAAATTCGAAAGTACAACTTAACGAACCTAATACCCTCCTCCCTTCTTCCAGGTATCCTGGATCCGCCACCGTGACCTGCACATCCTGACAGTGGGCGGCTACACGTACACCTCCGACCAGCGGTTCCAAGCCACCCACTCTCCGCAGACCGATGACTGGACGCTCCACATCAAGTGGGCGCAGCAGAGAGACGCTGGAGTCTACGAGTGTCAGGTGTCAACGCAGCCTGTCCGCTCCTTCTTTGTTACGCTGCATGTTGTTGGTGAGTACTTTTGTTGATTACTGTATCTTGGATAGATGACTGTACGTAGATAACTACTTAGTTATCATTACGATAATATAGAAGCCCGGAAAATTATTAAAATCTACTCTGAGTAATAGGTATTTCATCCTCTCAACGGGGTACGTTAAGGTATTTGCTGTCGCAAACTGAATATTTTGTTACGTAAACAATCCCTCGTAAACATCAGAAATTGATATACCAGCACCTAAATAATTCATAGAAAGGTCACCTCTGAGCTGCAACGGAAAATAGGTGAACCGAATAAATACATTAACGTAGCGTGAGTAGAGATAAGACACGCTCGGCCCCGACGCTGCAGCTCGACTGAGCCAAACTTATCTCCTTGTGACACTCGTAATACACATTTAATCCCTCTTTGTTTCACTTCTTTCTGGCGCGCTTATATTCAGCAAACATGTAGATGTATGCGGAACGAGTGGCAATATATGTAGCGAACAATGCAGCCATTTAATTACATTTCCCCGAGCGTGCGTGGCGTACTCGTATTTTGTATACCTACCACTCGCTAATGCTGTATTGCCACAATTTTATTTAACAATCCCGTATCGTTGCATTAGCAGCGTTTTACTGTTGTATTGTAGCGCCGCTGTCGCCGGAACAATGTTTGCGTTCCATTCCATCTCGAATATCGCGCGAACAATCCGAACAAACGGCGACTCGAAAATGCGTTGCGAAATCGGCACCGAGCCATTGTCACGGAACATTTTAACATATTTATTGGGGCGGATGGGCGTGCTTTGAATTAATCTGGCGGCTCGCGCCCAAAACAGCAATTTGTTGTAAATCCGGAGATAAAAGCGGCGAGTGTGGCCGTGGGCGTCGGGCGGCGGGTCGGCCTAGCAGCCGCGATATCCAACTCGTCACCACTCGATTGTGTTTATCTGAATAAGCGGACCGAAATCGAACAGAGGCGATGCGGGCCGCACTCGCTCCACCTCTGAATGTCCCGAGAACGAATGAAATACAGGGGAAATTGATTTCGGCGGCGACGGGTGCGAGCGCCCGAGAACCACTATTATCATTACTGGCCGTCCCAATCATTCCTCGCAATTCCGATTACGTCATGAGATTCATTTTCCATCGCACGCTCAATTCATTGGGGCGCTGGGTTCACTTGAAATGCTGCCAAAATTAAACGAATTGCTATTCCTTCACCTCCGGACTCACTTAGTCATAGTAATGAAATATCGGAAATACAGTACGCAAATAGCAATGTAGGGAAATTGGAAAAATAAACACGGCGAGGTACATAAACAAACAAAAGTGTCGATGTTTCGGTCGACTTGTATTTTTCTTTAGTGTTTGTCTATTGTATTTATGTTGGGGAAGTAGGTAAGGACGGTGAGATTGTTTGACTTTTAAATAAGGGGTACTGTACGGTAGAGTGTAGTGGTCAGCTCGAGGTAGGTCAATGGAGCACGGGAGAGTGGCTGCCTCGTGTAGGAACATTTACTTAAAGAAAATTGATGGTCTTAATTTTACTCCCTACATAAATCTTCAAACCAAAAATGTAGTTACAAAGTTTCTAGCACTTTTCAAATAAAACTGAAACCTTTTGTCACGTAACATTGTATTTTGGCGACACCCAGTCTCCCATAACAAATAGTACAAAGCGACCACATGACTGACTCTATGACAATGTTGGCAGATTGCGACGAGATGTACCAGCGGATGTTTTCCGACGAAGGTGTGTAATGTGTGCGTGTTTGCATCTTTGTCTTGCCGCCTCCTTGGCCCATAAAACCCTCTCTGTCCCCCCACTAACGGAAGCATTGCTGTTTGTCTTCATTAACACAAAAACAACGGGTGTATAAAACGTCGCTGTGATTTATTCGCCTCGATTATTTCGCCACTATTTGAGGTGCTGCGAGTTCACAATGGGGTCAGACGGCGACTTAATTTCGCTTGTAATTTAGTGGAGAAATTTTTACACAGTGGCATTTTATTTAAAGTTTACTATCTTGCTTACTAAATATTCTGAAAGTGTGAAGAGTTTTCACTTCTAAAGTAATGATGTGAAATCACGAAGCCTTATTTAGTTACTTTGCTCAAATAAACAAAAAAGATTTAAATGGCAAGTTAACAAATCTAGTTAACAATTTTTTAAATACGAGTAGGTATAACTTTTAAATGAACTTCACAAAAACAGTTTTCCAGCTAGGCGATAAGTTATTCAACCTGAATCTACTTTGAGATATTTATTGAATCGGCTCCAACTTCGGCCATTTTAATCGGAACTATTAATAAATTAACAATTAACCTTGTTTGTCGGTGTTGAGTTATTTAACTGTTTGTCAATTAATTACAGGTTATGTGAACCTTGTTTGAATTTGTGATACTTATAAACATGTTTATTAAATGTTTTAGAAGATATGAATATAACTATCTCGATCAAATCGGGGACTTGCTAAAGAAGCCTTACTTTAGCAAGAGTCAAGAGTACTCTTAACCGACGTGCATGTTTGAGGAGACTGATGAATGTGGATGAATTGAAAGAAATGTGTTTGGATCGTAGCAACTAGAGGGATGTGGTCTCTGCCTATCTTGATGGGAGAAAGGCGTGACAGATATGTATGTGTGTACAGCCATTCACTCCGTGTAATTAATTAATAAGTAATTGTTACGTCATGATTCATCATTAACAACAGCGTAAGCACGTCACCATAAAATATTCTCAACAAAACAAAAAACTATCTTCAAACTTAATTCCTTACTAAAACTCCTTTCGCCAAGAAAATGCAGCGCTCCTGAGAGGACAGAGTAAATCAGATTCAGCAAGTAATCACAGCTGCTTAATGAAATTCAGCGCAGAGAGCAAGGCGCCGATCTTACATAGATTCCCTCTCAGCATTCAATGTAACGTGCTCATTGTAAATTGTAAGTTAGATACGAGAAAGGTGTGTCGGGTAAATAGATGCAAAAGTCGAGGTTTTTCTAGAGAATATCCCCTTATTACAAAACGAGTTTTAAAGATAGTTTGACGTCCAACTAAACGAACTTACGTAATAAGGGGGTATGAGTTTTCACGTCATATAGGTACGTATATCTTATGGAATGTATCTTAGGGCATTACAGTTGCAACGCGGTTGCATTTACCGTCATAATATAGCCTAGAAGTAATTGTGATGTGCAAACTTCAAAATTGCAGTTGAAGCGGTCTTAGTTCGATCTTGATTGTTTAGGTGGACTTGTACTCGTCCATGCTTTATTGAAGCACAAACCAAAGAGAAAAGAAAATTAGTAAAAATCAGTATTGCCACATTTAAAGTGTTTACAGACAGAAAAATAATTAATGTCGCACACAGGAGTTTCAATAAAATCTATTCAGTAGTTTCTGCGTGAAATTGAAACAAACATCCTTGGATCCATCCATCGGCACAAACATTGACATAATATAAGTTGGATTAGTAGAATAATCTTCTTAATGTAGTGCTCTTATCAATGTAGTCTTTGCTGTTTCATTCGATTTTAAATCAGTCACTTGTACTTAATCAAAATTGTAGATAGATAAAATTTAATGTTTGTTGTTCATTGCACACAGTGGCACAGTTGCAGTAGGTTGTAATGGTTAACGATATTTTTATCTGATTTATTGGATATGAATTTGTTCAAAAGTGTGATTAAAACGAGTAAGAGTGAGTGAGTGAGTAGTGAGTGAATGTTGTTTTTTAGTTTATGTAGTTATGTATGAATTCTGTATTGTTTGCACAACCCGCAACCATTATTACCTATTTCTCGCTATTTCTTACCCTAAGGTTGCTTGGAAGATATTGCTACCTAGCAACAAGGCCGCCTGTTGCTTCTTATATTCTTGTTTGTGTCTGTACCTTATATCTTTGTGTGCAATAAAGAATATTTGTATTGTATTGTACTGTAAAACTATGTGATCTTTAGGTTTTTATGTAGGTATATCTTTACAAGTAACTGAGATCACATACATTGAACAGAAACCCGCCAAACATCTCCCAAGTATTAAGGTCGAGTATGTTATCACAACAAACAAGATGGAAACTTGGGGAATGCTTCCGACCTCTAGTGGATGCCTTATTGTATCGGTATTTTGGGTAATCTTGGGCCAAATTCCATCGAGTTCGGTCAAGAAGACGCCACGTACCTTCGTAAACTGGGAAGCCGCAGGCGGCGGTATGTGAGGTATTGGTATTAAGAATGAGATGTCAATGGTTTCACACAACAGCAAGGGAATCGTCGATAGTGGTCGTGAAACAGAACAAGTTTAACAAGATTCTTTGTTTTTCATGTGATACCTACTTCAATTTACTGAAACACTAGTGTAAAGATAAGAAATTAGTTTAATTAATTGAAACCTATATTTACAACCCAATAAAAATAAATATACATAATTTCACCTTAAATTAATCAAATACAATATAATAAAAACAAACCTATTCGCATTACCTATTCTAATTAAGTACCTACTATATGCATATACATATTTATACATTAGATTTTTTTTTTCAAATTTTGAGAATAATATGATCACAAAATATAAGATTTATGAATTAAGTATTTTGATTCGGCTCACTCTGTCCGCTCTATACGAAATATAAATACTCTATACGAAATCTATTCTACTTAAACTACAAAAGTTAAAGTTTGTTTGATGAGAGTTGTTAAATGAGAATTCTATTTGGTACTTTTATAAACGTACATAAATATTTCATTTACTTTGTTAGTTACACAGTTAACCTAAACAAAGCAACACCAGAAATCTTTATTGTAATACAACGAGAAACAGCAAAGAATAAAAGAGTAAGCAATAAATCTGAAGCGAGCATTGCACAAAAACGAGTGCGCGTATATTCTATCATATTTTAAAGTCGCTGTCGGGAGGGAATCGTTCCGACCGAGTTATTGAATTTCCAATTTTTGTAGATCTTATTTTATTTGCTTGCAGCTTTGGACGGCGTCGGCGCCGGCTCGTGCGCCGTCTGTCTTTTCACTTACAGTTTTCTCTTCGGATATATTGCGCTAGTTCTTTTTTACCCGACTACTGTGAAGTCTGAAAGGTTATGTTTCTATAGATACTTATAATAATCATGATTTCGTTGTTCAAGTACCCGCAAAACCCCCGGCTACCCGTAATTATAATAATCTCATAATTAAAAAAAATTAGTTATTTTTAAAGTTCTAAAATGATTGTGAACTCTTGTTGTGGTTGCATAAAGCATAATTATGTTTTTTTTAGCATTACTTTGATTCCATGGGTTTCTTCTTATGATTTATTTTTGTCGCTGTCATTCGATGTATGAATAAACTGTTTCGATGTTCTTTTATTTTTTTAAATACGTCTGTCGTACACTTAGGTAATATACAACTTTGCACTTTATGGTAAGTGCGATTCAATTATGCCTTAAACTATTTATTTCAAGGTCATAAACTATTCAGATTTCACTAGAAAGTAGGTACATAACAACAGCGAGCATTCTACGAACACCTCACATTTTCTTCAAAATGAAACTTGTATTACGAAATCCTCAGGTGAGTTTGTATACGTTATAATAATGTGGTAGTGTGAGTGAGGGGGCGGTAAATGTGGTCTAGATCCGGACCTGTGCGGCGACACGTCGGCAAATAAATCCAGGGAGGTACTGCGGGCCACAGATTAGCACACTTTACCCTCCTTACGGCTACGGTTATTGCTTTTGATAGAAATGAGAGTTGCAGTAGAGAACACTTCTCTCTGTATTATATTTTCTGTTCCCCGTTGGAAATAGATGAAAATTCTCAACCAATATGTTGCAACGTGTGTTTGTGGGTGACTGCTTTATTGTAGGTTTTTGTAGCGAAGAAAATTACCTACATGTGACGTCATTATTTATTTTATTTTGTCCATAATAAAAATATCAATATATTGCTGGTTAGTGATAAATAAATTCCGAACGTTATAAATAAGGGAAAATATCGTCGCCTGTAACTATGTATGTGCAGAATTTCAAAGAAAGTTTTTTTGGAGGTTTCTTCTAGTAAATAGTATTTACTCATAAAGTGAAATTATATGCAAAAAATAATTGAAATGTAAATTTTATGCAAAAATTATAAATTATTTCTGTAAAGTAGTGACGACAGAAAAATAGGAGGAATGGCCAGATTTTACTACTCAAAACAACAATTATGATAATAACCGCAACATGTAGTACCTATGTATGTTACCATAGGCTCCTTAAACCACCGCAATATTTCACGAAAGATCTTTGATGCTAAAAACTCGGTGGCCATGTCAAATCCGCTATCAAAAGTTAAGACGTTGAAGTATCTAGGTCAGTAAGCAGCAGATAAGCGATCTGGAGGATAAATCGTGAGTGATCGGAGGGTCCGAGAGGGCTGAGGGAGGGAAGGCCCTCTCGCGCGGTTGACAAATCATCCACGGACGCCTGAGCACGGCTACTGACCAGCGTTTAGGTTATTTATTTAGAGAAATCTAGCTGGGGCCCAAGTCTGCTAAAAAATAGTCTCATTTGTGTGTCGGCAGAGTGTCAATGGCATTTTTTGACACAATTGGTATTCTGTTAAACAATTGATTACACTGATTGCGACCGAATGTGTCAAAAATGCCATTTAAACTGAGTAGTAACGCAATTGAAACTATTTTCAATTAGCAGACTTGGGCCCCTTGTTCTTTGTTCAAATGTTTTGTATTTTTGATGCGTATGTGTTTGTGTTACTCAAGTCGCGGGAAGCCGTTGGATGTGGGCAACGCAAGACTGGTCGTTGTGGAGATCCATGGTCTTTTGTCCAACAGTGGAATTCCACGAGCTGACACAACAACATGTGTTTGTATGTGTGTGAGTGTGTGTCTGCGTGCGTAGTTGTGGGTATGTTTAGTTGTGGTTTAGCTCAAACATTTGTGTGCGTGTTACCATGCACTATTCGAAGCAAAAACAAACGACACTCAAATTCAATTTAAAAACCGAATTACTCATAAAAAGTTCATTCCTTTTCTAGGATTAATATTGTTACCTTGAAAATTCTAGAACACATTTGAAAGTACTACTGCTACAATCTTGAAGAAGCTTTGCTCGTAATCAAACATTTACGATGAATCCCCGACGACTGCACTCTAGTGTTTTGTGATGGATTGTAATCATAACTGAGAGTATCTTCGTTTACAGCTGTTTTACGAACTTGGAATATATGATTTAGCTCATCCTATTTGATATTATTATAGAATAGAGGCTGCCCGCGACTTCGTACGCTTTTATCGTTATATCTTTGAAAAAACACAAAATATCTACTAATAATGTAGCCTATGTGTTATTCTGATATCCAAGATAAGCTATTGTGAAATTTCATTAAAATCTGTTGAGTGGTTTCTACGTGATGAGGTAACAAACATCTATCCATTCATCAGCACAAACATTGACATTTAAAATATTATTAGGATAGGATTAGGATGTCAAATGTTGCTGCCGATGCATGTAAGAATATTTGTTACTGTTTCACGCAAAAACCAGTGAACAGATTTTAATGAAACTTTACAATATTGTAGTTTGTACAAGGCAATATTATTTTAAGATATTGAATACCAGTTACATGTGAACTGTGTTAAGATATTTTTGAGGTCTTTACATACATGCATATCTGTCAAGAATCTTTCCTATCGAGGAAGGCAGTGACCTCTTCCCTCCATCTTCCCTCCCTCCTTGCTACGATCCAAGCCACTTCCTTCCTTGGGGTATTTGACCTTTGCTTTTCCAAATCAACTATAGAATTATTATTTTAATATTATCATCATAGGTATAACATAGTTGGCGCCACACTGACCGCCCCTTACCCCGCTGCACTTCCCTCACCCCCGTATACGGGGTATAAATTCAACTAACGGCTTCATAAATATTTTCCGCGATTTAACCGCCACCGTTTCAATTTAACGTTGCAGTTAGAAAGAATGGAGTGCATCGCCCGAGGGTGCATCCGGATGCAGTTTAATCCAATAAGACCGTTGCACTTTTAGATTAATGATAATATTCTTAGTAGGTAGGTAGGTAGGTGTTATAGATAGGTAGGTATAGTACTGATATGATATGTAGTACGTAAGCCATTTTCAGCAGCTGTTTGAGGTCTATCTCCTGACTGGCCACGGCCCGGACACGTCCCGGGCACGGCCCGGATCTGTTTAGATAGACCTTAAATTGACTAGTAGGCAAAACAAAAGACGCAGTGTAGAAAAGCCTCCAACAAGGTGGGTGACGACCTGGTGAAAGTCACGAAGCCGTTGGGTGATGGTAGCGCGGAACAGTCCGTTGTGGAGATCCTTGGGGGAGGCTTTTGTCCAGCAGTGGACGTCCACAAGCTGACGCAACAAAACAATATGATAAGTAGGTATTTTCATATGTAGAGTCTACTATTTAAGTAGGTACTTACCTACGTTTTTCTCATAGAAATTGCTATAATAAAATATAACAATCAAATGAAAGTAGAGCACTCCATATGATAGTAAGCTTATAAGAAGTGCCGTCACATGCAAATTTGATTCCACGCTTGCTGGCAGCACTTTACGACTTAATTCACCGAGTTTAGAGCCAAAGTCCGTGGCGCGAGGCAAAAAGCGCGCGAAATGAGCTAATCCAATAAAATCGTTGCAACTCGCCCCCCTTTACCCCTTCTTACGTTGGACTTAAGTATGTTACAAACGGTGGCTTAGAAAAAAAATTGTCATAGACATATGACAATTTTGTGAAAGATAGAAAAGGATATGCATATACTAGTGATTACAAACAACTTTTACTATGGGACCTAGGTAGGTTTTTTTTGTGATTTTTGACCTTGGTCCCATAATAAAAGTTGTTTGTTATCATGAGCACATGCATATCCTTTTCTATTGTTCACTAATTTAAAGTCACCCTATATTACACCTGTATAACGTCGTTAGCCTACTTCCTATTCGTACTAAATGATAAATTGAATATGAATCATATGCGTCATCATTGTTTAGAATTTGTAAAGTTCTATCTACACAGATCCGGGCCGTACCCGTGACGTGTCCGGGCCGTGGCCCGTCAGAAGGAAAAACAATACGTCGTCATGACAACGTGTGTGAACGAATCCATAGAAAATGTATGGAATGATATTTTTTCCCGGACACGTCCCGGACACGTTGTCATGACGACGTGTTGTTTTCCCTCCTGACAGACTACGGCCCGGATACGTCCCGGGCACGGCTAATGCAATGAAAATTATAAAGACTAGTTGTAATGTAAACTATAAATACTTATGAGAGTCCCTTTATCCTTTTGCGAAGTCCATTTTTTTTTTTTTTTATGTATAAGGTTTTAGAAGAAGTTTTCCTATTATATGCATATCTCCATCTCTCTCAAAACTGCGCACAAAAACAATGACAGAACGACACGCAAGAAAGCGAGAAAGCTGTCGCGGAAACTGTACTAAGCGTCCTATAACCTTTGCATATCTACGTGACAAGAATCTAGTGTGAGAAAATAGTGAGAATATATTGTCACGTGTACCGCTCTCTCAATGCACCTCACTTCAGTGCATCAGTGCATCAGTAGCGTATCCTCAAAATTGCCCCTCGCTGCATTTGACGGCAGCTTCACAACTTTACGTGCCAATGCCAATAACACTTCTTTAAAATATACTTTAGCTTGTATTTTATGTTGCTTAGAACGTGCCAGTTACAAGGTTAAATTAGTTTCAGCGTGGAATGAGTTGGAAATTGTTTGTTGTGTTTGTGAGTGGCGTTTTTAAGTTGAAGGAATTATGTGGTGATTTTATAGGTTTTTTAAAATAATAAGTGTCCGTTTCACCATCTTATCTTCTTATCTAGCCATCGGTATCCAACTGCTGGGCAAAGGACTCTCTCCTCTTCTTACATGACACCCTATCCTGGGCCATTTACAGATAAAATTTAGCTGACAGATAAACCTACATCCATTTCATAAAACAAGACGTTTTAGACAGATACAGGTATAAAATATCTGCCAGATTAATTTTATTTGTAGATAGTGACACTTCTTCTATGATCCGGCGACTGATGAATGTGGATGAAGCGAAAGAAATGTGTTTGGATCGTCACTTGTTCACGCAAAAACTTCTGAACGGATTTCAATGAAACTTATTGCAGCTATTTGCAGTATTGTATATGCAGTATTGTAGCTTGCACACAGAGTACCGCATAGGCTATATTATTTTAAGGCCGTGGCCCCAGTAGGCAGGCTGTTAGCGGCTGACTAGTTTGTTTCAGTACGCCCTTCCATATATTTAAAAAGAAGTGTCCACAGTCAGCTAGTTTTCGCTCACTGTACGCAATTTGAAGTGTTACGCACGCTGACTATCTCAGACAGCGGCCGACTCCCACCAAAACCGGTATTTCATTGATTTGAGTTTGCAGCTAACTAAAATTTCAGTTCGCCACTTTGCGGCTCACTCAGTCGGCCGCTAACATTTTGTCTACTGGAGCCACGACCTTAGATATCATGTACATTTCCCAACGATAAATGCGAACGAAGTCACGGGCAGCGTATGTCATAATTGCGAGTAGCGAAATCCTCTGCCTTCAGTTAACGACCGCTAACGACGTCGGCTCATTAAAATTACCGCCACGCGCCCACATTACGTATTCCACACCGATTATGAGTTTTTGCTATTCTAACGCCTTTTGAAAGTCTGCCGTGTGGTGGTTGGTTTATTTCTTTGGAATCCGTGAATGAGAGGAAGTTCTAGGGTAGTGTTTGAATTGTAAAGGTTTATGATTTTTCTGAGATTTGCTGGTTTTTTGTTTTTATGAATGGACAGTTGGCATGGTAAGCAGTGACTGCTTGCCTTATCATGCGTGCATGCGTTTTGGTCGTGCGTGGGTTCGATTCCTACTATAACCGAATATTGCTATACAGAAATGTTTGTTTTGAGTCTTGACACGAAAATTTATTAAGTTACAGGATTTTGTTTCATATTGCAATAATAAGTATTAGTTTAGTATTCTCTCACATCGGGATACTTAGCTAGAGACCACGTAGTAAGAAAGATTCTTACTACGATGTACTCTTTCACTTCATCCACATTCAGCAGTCACTAACATGCACGTCAGTTTAAGGTACTCTTGACTTGGCCTTTCTTTAACAAGTCCCTGATTTCATCGAAATATGTACGTAGGTATCCACCCTTTGCCTCCCTCCCAACAATTATCGTTCCCAATTAATTTTAATTTCTCAATTCAAACTAAGTGACTGCCTCACTCAATCGTTATCAGCTCATATATGTCCCCACCGAGGGGCACGAGCCTACTCTCATACAGAGAGTGATTAGGCCGTAATCCACCACGCTGGCCAAGTGCGGGTTGGCGGATTTCACATACACCTTCGAATTTCTTCTCTGGTGTATGTAGGTTTCCTCACGATGTTTTCCTTCACCGTCAGCAAGTGGTAATCGAATAAATACCGAGACTTAATACAAGTACCCAAAGTTTAACCGAGATAAATTCCTCAAACCTAACCAGTTAAAGTTCCTAGAAGGTAGAAACTTTACCTAGTTATAATGTAATGTTATTAGTGAACTCATTTCACGGGTCGTTTATCAAAGAGTGCGTGTACAGCTCACCACAAGGGCACGCTCACTCGCCCCAATTTCATACGATCCCATTACATTCGGGATAATACTTTTTACCGTGGGTGTAGTCGTAGTGCAAAAAAATGTTTTAGGATTAAAGCGTCCAATAAAGTGGAGAGAAAAGAAAAGTATAGGTATAAAATGAGAACGTTTTGCTCTAATTAATTAAATATTATACACCGACCTCTGCGCTCAGTGTAAAAAAAATAAGGGGCAAAAAGCAAAGCAGAGTTTTTTATCCTGTTTTACATATTGCGTCATCTCTGTTATATTTAGCATGTTTTGCAAAAAGAGAAGATCGTTAATAGCATGAGAATTCATTTTTTACTAAAAATAAGATATAAAAAATAAAACATCACTGTAGTATTATGAATCTTATAAAAATACCAAAAACAACTACGTGTCGTAATCCTATTAATAAAAATTATGCCTTGAAGATGTTTGTTATTCTATCATGCAAAAACCACTGAACAGATTTTGAAGAAACTTTGCAATATTACAGCTTGCACATTAGATTAACATTAGGCTATTATTGCAATAAAATATTGCTTAAATTTTTCAATATATGACAATGAACACGCACGAAGTCGCGGGCAGCCTCTAGTTAAATATAATTATAGAGGTAATACTTCGTGGAAACCTTATTTAATTCTCGAAAGCTGATGTAATATAAAGTTAGAAAACTAGACTTGATGAAGGACTAAATTAAATACATGTTTGTGTAGGAGCAAGTCTCAAATGTGGAGTGACGGGTGGGTAAACATGTTAGCTTGTGCAAAGTTAGGGTTCAGATTTAGGGTTTGTTTTATAGGACATTGTTAAGTCCTAGACATGCAAGTAATTTTAGATTAACCTTTAGTGGTCTTACAGCTATGGTAAGACTGTCTAGCCTGGCTCTATCTTATTGTATTTTAAGCGTGATTTCTCTTTATGATTTGTTAATAGACAATAATAAATTAATAATTAATAAAATTATTAATATTCATATTATGTTCGTCGGATAGAGTAAGAGCGGTAACGCACTACATCCGTTATCCGATTCTTATCCGATCTAAGATATTTAGTATGGTTTCGAGATAGATCCGACTACTACTCGTATTTCTTTCGAGATAGACCCGACTACTACTCGTATTTCTTTCGAGATAGATCCGACTACTACTCGTATTTCTTTCGAGATAGATCCGACTACTACTCGTATTTCTTTCGAGATAGATCCGACTACTACTCGTATTTCTTTCGAGATAGATCCGACTACTACTCGTATTTCTTTCGAGATAGATCCGACTACTACTCGTATTTCTTTCGAGATAGATCCGACTACTACTCGTATTTCTATACTACAAATCTCGATTCGTATCCACTCTAAGGCCTGACAATATATGTAAACCAAATTTTGTATACTTATATGTCAGCATGCTTTCTAAGAAGCCCTCTTAAATACTAATGCGTAGTACTAAAAGTACTTTACAAAAATAACAGAAAAAACCATCTACAATCCAAACACGTGCAACATATTTAACAGTAAATCCAAGTTGTAAGCGACCAGTCTGCACATTACATCCGGTTCCGGCTTACAGAGCAGCGAGAGGCTTATGTCCACTGAGTTTACCTGCCGCTTTATTTAATCTGTGTCGCGGACTACGTGACAATGTATTGAGATGAAGGAAATCGGTACTCGGGATAAAAGTGTTTCTTAAAAGATCTGATTACCTATAGGTACGGTGCAGATTTAACCTCTCACATACCACTGACCCATTATAAACCCAGACACAATTGATTTTCTATTGTTCTTTTTTTTCTGGGATGTGAAAGATTAATGTGTCTGTGGGTGTGTTTAAGTGTGTGTGTATGTATGTGTGTATGTGTGTGTGTATGTGTGTCTTTATGGGTGTGTGTGAATTGGTGTGTGTGTGTTTACGTGAGTATAAAATACATTTAAATAAATCACTTAAATAAGTGTGTTCAAATTGTGATCAGTGATTTTTGTGATTGACAATTAATTTTATTAATAGGTACTGGAAATAAACTAATATATTTACCATATCTATATTTTTGTGAGAGTTGCATACTTAACTACATTTCCTACTTCTTAATAACATCTTAGTTTTATAATGATATTAGAATTCTCTTAGTAAACAGAGATTCTCGTAGCAATTACCGTCATTAAATGCAAAAGCGCTTAGTTTCTATTATTAATACCATTCTAGACTCTCTAACGTTCCTACTTCTACGCTGGGTAGAGCATGTAGGAAAGCCATCTTAGCTGTGAATCTTTAAAGAGTTTCAGATACAAGTGATAAGAGATAGGCGTTATAAGTAGAGTTATTTTATTTTATTTATTTATTTGTCGACGAGTCATCAGAAGTGGCGTTTAAGCTTTTAGTTAAAATAAGACAGTGGGCGTGTACTGATCAAACTAGCTTTATTGCGTCGTTTCCAATCACGTTATAAAATAACAAGATGTACGTGATGTCTTCCGATGTCTCTTCATGACCGATATCAAATCCAATCCATCATACATGACAGCATCTCAAATATGAAAGCGCCAAACTGACAACCAGTCAGAAACAAGCCAATTCTTGCATTTTAGCAGTAAAGAGTTTGCAAATGGTTCCAAAATAGCCTTCATGAACGTAATCTCCGACATGTATTAGAGAACCAACAGCTTACAAAAACTACTTAAAATAAAACACAACAGCCATTTACAGCCAATTTTTACCAACATAGAGCGTTTTCAGACGAGCGTTTTACACGCGCGTATACGCTAGTTTTTTGAAGCGTTTATACGCGCATGTTTTGCTCGTACGAGCGTTGACGCGCTTTTAAACTCGTATAGTCCATGTTGATACTGACACGACATCACCGGTTCGAGCAGACGCCGAAATACGCCAGTTTACACGCGTCCGGTTTTTTGAAGCGCGTATGTAGCGCGCGCGTACGTGCATATGCTGAAAACGACCGTATACGCGCGTATAAAACGCTAGTCCGAAAACGCCCATAAACTCAAACATTTGTTTTGCATTTAGGTATAACTAAAATATCATGGATTTTATCAGTACAACATTGGTAATCTAATATTTAAGCTAATTTTATTACATGTAAGTATATTACCACAAACAAGAGCTAAGCTCTTAAATAAGAAGAAGAGAAGTATATTAGATTTACTTTGAGTAATTCAGAAGAAAACGAAACACAACTTTTTGCTTCATTTAAACACACGTTACAACTTTCAACCTTAAAGATAAAACGCGAAAACAATCCTCCCAACCTATATTTATCCTCAAGGAAACTCGGCACATTTCTCACCAATTTCACCGGAACGTAACGCGTGTGACAGAACATCGCAATGGCCGTCGCAGTCACACACCGCATTACGTATTTATTTGGACGGAATTCGCGCGACGCACAATGTCCCTGGTAACATTCCGGTCGCCAACTAGCGGGTAGCTGGCTTTGTAAAAAATGAATGGGATAAAGTTTCGGCGTAATTGAAATCGGTGGCCGGACCGACTCGGTAGAGGTGGGCGTTAACTAGGTTAGTGGCTAGTACTTCTGTTTTAAGGCCGCAAATACGTTGAAGTTTGTTTATTTTCATTTATAATATGAAACGACTATGTACTGAGATAACTTACACAATGTAACTTTAATAGCTTATCTATAGTTTACTTACATATTCAACGATACTATTTACGTGATTTCTGTTATACATCGATAGTTATCTATTATTATGGAAATTATCATAAAATATACGTAAATAAAAATAAATAAATTATTAGAATAATTGTTCATTAGAATTTGTATTTAGAATTGCTTTATTGTTGTGTTTTGAACCACGACTGTCAAAAACAAACATCGAAATTAGCCAAATGGCTCTTTCCAAAGATCGATGTGCTTCTTTATCGCCCTCTACTCTATATAAGAAGGAACGCTTTCCAAATATCGGTTATTCCAAATTCGTCCCATCTCTACCACATCTTAAGCATTCAAGTCAAGAGAGTAGGGGTAAAGGAAATGAAATCTTTGTTCAAAAAGTTACGACCCTTTTTTCAACGGCCAGTTATATTAATTAATTTTTCATTCATGCTCTTTGACTTAGTTACTCCGAAGAGTATTTTTTGAACAGTTAAAGTACCAGTCGAGTGGAGTTCATGCTCTGTTATTCTCAATTTAAGTTTGTGACTCTTTTCTTTTTGAGATGTACTCAACCTAGGATAAATGTGTTAATCAGTAGGTGGTATAAACGACTCTATACGATATGTCTGTTGGCAACGCTTAAACAAAAATGGTTATTTTATATTCTTAATTGCGGCAACACTTCTGTTCTCTTCCACTTCCAAACGACCGCGTGTTCTATATTTGTTATGTGTATTAAAATTTGAAAAAAGAACCCTTCCTAAGTGTTGTTACAACCTACTTTCATGGATTCAATGATTTTTCATTTTCAATTAATATATACGATTGGAAAAAGATGGCTGACGAGTAAATGACATGCGGATCCCCGTGTCGAGTCATTTTTGGTGCAACTCATTTCGCTGGCTATTCAGCGTGGCAATGCTGCCAGTATTATCGGCACTTTTGCACCAACATTGAGTCGGGATGAGGATATTTTCAACTTGGTAGCTTAAAGGTCTTCGCACATTATAACAACTCACCGGCGACTCGACTCTATGCTAGACATTGAAATTTAAGCCCTGTATCATATGTTCAAGGTTCAATTTCAAAAAATGATTATAAAGTAGTGTACAACGAGTGGCCTACGCATCGTACACTAGAGGTCAACCCCGACACGTACTACTCATCGAGAGTGTGAGTAGAGTTGCTGCCGCGTTGGCGTGGAGTTGTTATAATGTGCGAAGACCTTAATGGTGCCTATTATATGTATATGCCTAGGCATATCCGAATGGCAGCTGTCAAAGAAGCCGGCGGCTTTGTTGTGTAGACAGCATAAGAGTGGCCTGAGTTTGTGCATTTTTATGTACCGTGAACTATTTTTGTGAGTATTTAAACGTGAAAAACTCAGTTCTTTCTCATCGATCTAAAAGCCTTTCTATTCAAGTAACCAGCTTCAACACACTGCTACTAACAATCCTTCGATAAAGTAACTGCTAAAGGCAGTATAGGCTTTACTTATTCCCTAGGTCACCACAAACAATAGAACTTTATTTAACAATTGGAACCCGCCGTCGTGGCACGTGTAGGTAAATAAAATTACCTACAAACAAACAACCAATAACTAGAAACCCCATTTCTATACGCGCACATGGAAATCACGTCTCAATTTAAGTCATCCAGTCTCTACAACAGAGTATGCTACTTGCCTACCAAATTAGCTCATATTTCATCGCTTGTAAGTACGAAAATGCCGTGGCTATGAGTTTAATTGTTCGAACCGCCACGTCGAATACTAAAATGGATAATTAGGTCGTAAAATTGAAATGGAAGTTCTAAAATAACATTGAAGTGTTTTATTAAAGCATAAATGTGTAGGTTAAATTTCTGAGATGTATTTATCCTGTATAAATACATCTCAGCCATGTAACAGAAAGGGGGTATAATGCCGAAACACAGCGATAGTCCTCATGAAACTGAACAACTTTCTCCAAGGAACATGGGTCGTAACTCGAAAAAAAAATTCGCCTCACCATACAAAATGTCCGATTAGCTGATCGAGTAAGTATGGGCGATCCAAAAAATTTTTTCGAATTACGACCCGTGTTCCTTGGAGAAAGTTGTTCAGTTTCATGAGGGCTATCGCTGTGTTTCGGCATTATACTCCCTTTCTGTTACACCCTGTATAAAACATATAACATTGCTTAAAATCTATAAAATAATGTTTAAAAACTTATAAATTCTATCGCATTCTTTATTAAATTACAACTTTAAAATTCCTCTTAAATAATTTTAAGCAGTCTATTTTTAATCCGTAGCGCAACGCTACGCCACGGTTCATGCATGTCTACGCGCGTAGCAAAGTGCTACGATGCGTAGCGGTGAACATTGAGAGAATATAATTTCACAGTCGAGCGTAAAACAATTGTGCAGTAATGTGATAGAGGGAGACGATAAATTTGAAGGATAACGAGTGTGAAAAGGACGTAAAATAGTAATTGGTCATGGTAGATTACTTTATATAAGACTAGTGGCTGCCTGCGACTTCGTACGCATTTATCTTCATATCTTGGGATAAAATTATGATATCTTAACTAATATATGTGTTATTCGGGTATAAGCTACAATATTACCAAATTTCATCAAAATCTATTCAGTAGTTTTTGCGTGAAATGAAATGAAAATCATTTAATCCTGTAGGTTTTGACAACACTTAAGACGGGTCATTTTTTAAAGTTAATGCTAGATTCGCAAGAGTCCAGTTTCCCCAGAGAAGAACCTAGCAAGAAACTCTGTAGGGTTGCTCTTTTTAATTTAAGTTTTACAAATCTCAGGCATAAACACAGAAATATATAATCAAATTAATATTTCAAAACAGCTATCCATAAATAAATAATAAAAATTTGACCCCACAATATCCAGGAAAAAGTAAGGCACGCAAATGGGAAACAAAGAAGTGAAATGCTTAGTTTGATGGGATCCGCATGACATGACCGGCCATCACAGCAGCACCTTCACACAGGTCTCAACGCATGTGCCAGCCATCAACCCCTTCCACATATTTTAGGGAAGTAGGAGACTCGACACACAGCGCCACCACGTGAAAGAGTAACATACATCCATCCATCGGCACAAACATTGCCATTTATAATACTAGAGTCTGCCCGCGACTTCATGCGAATTTATCGTCGTATCTTGGAAAAAAAGCATGATATCTCAAAATTATGTAGCCAATGTGTTATACCAATGTGCAAACTACAATATTACCAAGTTTCATCAAAATCAGTTTAGTACTTTTTGCGTAACAAACATTGACATTAATAATATTAAAAGGATGTAAGATATTGTTTCGCAAGATTAATGCTTGATTTATGGCAAATTCATATATTTAGCTTATTTTTGTGGCCGTACGGTCAGCATCATAAGTCGATGAACACATTCAGATTTTCAAAAGTAAAATACACCGTTATTAGACGAAATCGCTTAGCAAAAGATACTCTAGAGTTTAATGACCATCTAAAAAGGTTCAAAATAAAGAAAATAAGTAATGTTTTACGTCTAATAATTGTGTATATTACTTTAAAAAAAACAAATGAAAATGAAAAGTGTTTTATTCAAAAATAGGCAATATTCATTACACTTTTTTGATGTCACTTTTTTTATCTAAAACTACTGCCGGTTCACTACCTGTATAGCCGAGAGGAAGAAGACGGAAAGAAACCTTCGGCACAGGGCCCTACGTTATGTGCGATATATCTTTTTTTTTAATCGAGACACTTATACAATTACATGTTGACTTAACTTGTTATCACAGTATGTGTTGTATGTGTAATTGAATGTGTTCATCGACTTATGTTGCTGACTAGACATAATAGGCTTTCACTTATCACGTACGTAATCTGTGACTAAGTAATAATAAATTAGATTAATTATATCACTACTCGAGTGAAATATTAATCCTACATAAAAATAATAAAGGTTTCTGTCAATGCAAGGACGTGAGAATGTTTATTACTCTTTCACGCAAACCACTAAACAGACTTTAATTAAACTTTACAATTTTGCAGCTGGTAATACAGAATAGTCTTTGTATTGTATGTTTAAAAAAAAAAGATGAATTCGCACTTAGGATTTATTATAACTTCAGGCTTTTGACAATTAAACACAAAAGTGACACTTAAGTGACACCAACAAAACCAAAGATACCCATAGACAACTCTTAAATCATAGACATCATAGACCCTCTATTACCAGTCTTCAGTATGTCTAGTAAGTTAGAAATAATGATAAATAAGTACTTACGAAGTCCATAACCAATTGAAAATGTGACTCTAAATCGTAAGTTCCTATAAAAACAATTTCAAACAAGCAAATAGCATTGATGACCAGTATAAAATGACCTCACCTTAGTATTATAAGTGGGGGAACCTTCAGTGGGAGGGTGTGAAAACAATTGAAAGCTGTCACTTCACCGCGTCATAACGTAAAAGGGCCTAATGACTCATTACCCTTGGCACAACTCGTATGACTTAACTTGAGACGTAGGATCTACGACTACCCATACATAAGGCGATCCAAGTTAACTTTTGCGAGTATTCTATGCCTTGACATTGGAGGGAGGTGACATTGACGTGTGACGTCACGGAGACATGTGGTGATTTAAGTACTTTGTCGATGTGTGGTTAAAATGACATGTGCGAAGTTGAGTAGGTACCTAATGAAATTGTAAGGATTTTAATGTTATTTTATGTGAATTTTATTATTATTACTGATTAACTTTAACTAGTATAATTACTGGTAATGTAATTATTACTGGTTAACTTTTATCAACTTGAGACGGATTTTTGTTTTTCTCTCTACGTATCTCAACTCTTTGGTATCTCACCCTTACGCGCTAGCATTTGCGGATAGACGTTTGATATGAAAAGTACCAACCACGGTAGGTCGTTGACCCGAAATTCAGTTGCGATAATTAACCAAACGACAATCGCAACAGCTAGTGCGATAAAGGTAAGAAACTGAGAGTTTTGCTTTAGCAGGCAAATAACTTAATTACACATACGTATCAAAGGGATTATTTTTGCTTATTTAATCAAAATGAACACACACCTATTCGAGAACATTCTTCTCACAAAAACAAACACAGAAACGTCGTAGAAAATCTTCGAAATGCAATAAAATACTGTTCAAAGAAACGTTTTACTGCATATGTGCTAGCCTTACTCCTGCTGTAGCCTGTAGTCTTGGTACTTACACCCCCCTTTACTAAGTATGGGTACCAATACACCCCACTTCCCCTCTCATAGGTACCAGTATCCCTAGTTATTATATCCAGGAATGTGCTATGAGGCAGCTGTAGAGCACAGACGAGCGCGAGCGTCGCTCAGCGATTCAATAAAGTGACGTCACACTGTGACAGGCAAAGGCTTCAAACGAGGCAGTGCTTGGATCACGTCGAGCTATTTACTTCATTTCTAAGTATACATGGTGGAATTTAAGGTATTCAGATCATGTATCTAATTAAATATAAGTAGCTACCCTGATAATAATATTCGTACTACAACCAGATGTATTTATTCTTGAATTTAAAGATTAAACAATTTTTCTTATAGAATATAATCCCCTTTTACAATTATATCAAGTCCACAACAGGCTTTTCTTTATTAATTCAAATATTGGTCATTCAGTAAAAGAAGTTTGTTAGTACACGTCGAATCATCAATTAAAGTATTTTTAAACAGAAAACAACTGTCATAAGACGCTGTAAATCATAAAAATGATAGTTTTTAAAATTTCTTATACATTTCTTGAGGCATAGAAAACCTATTTCACCCTGTATACATTCAGATAGAAGCAGGTAACTCTTTGATCTAGGTTATGAACATGTTTTATTATATTTTTCTCGTGAGCTGTAACACGTAGAGACAGTATCTCACTATTCCCTTAGGTTTAAAACTGTAGGTATTATGTATAGAACAGGAAAGAAATCTTCTTACTTCCTAAAGTTGAACTAAATATTTCTTTTTATGAAGTTTGATTTGTATTTTATTACCCGACTTCGCCAAAAGGAGAGTTATGTTTTTCGAGAATATGTACCTATGTATGTATGTTTGTAATTCTTTGGCACGCTCTACAGCCTGAACGGCTTGATAGATTTTAGCTTGAGGGGTGTCGTTAGATATGTGTTTACAGTGAGAGTCACACTGCGGATATCAAAATACAAAAAATGTATTATTTAAACGCAGTCAGTTTTTTTTTTATAATAAGGTTAGTTTATTTAATTTCTAATTGTGAAAAACTCTAATTAACTGCAAAGTTTATAATTTTATTGCAATATATATTTTTAAACTGTTGTTTGTTCCAAAAATAATAAAATACGTACCTAAACCAACACTCTAGCTGGTTTCATTTAGGTAAAACTCATGAGTTACCCAAAGCTTCTAACCGCTTTAAAAAAACGGACATATATACTTATTCGAGATCCTCGTAGTAAGATTTGCCCACAGTCGGTTTGTCGGTCTGTTTTATAGACCAGGCGGTTTAGGTTTATTTATTAGTTTAATTGTGAATGAAGCGAAGGAAGTGTGTTTGGATCGTAGCAAGGGGAGCGCTTGGTCTCTGCTTAGCTCGATGGTATAGACGCGTGACTAATTTGTATGTAGTTTAGTCAGTAAACGCTGACATTTGAGAATTACGCTAGTTACTTGGTATTATGTAGCTGCTCTTCTGTCTTCAAGCTATTAACAATGAATCCCAATACGTTTAGGTATAAGAACTAATGATTTTTACGGATAAAGCAAAATCGAAGGTCTATTAGCACAAAAAACTTCATTAATTCAAATTCCATTCAAAACTTCATTATTTTTTTTTTATATTTGCAATATCTTTAGTTAAAAATCGTCAGTAACCCGGACTACCCCGCCACATCGTAACGAATGAGGTCGATAATTCAGCAAGCTTGAATCCATCGGTTCCCGCGCTCATTTGTCTTGCCCCCGGCTCTGCCTTGACTCTTTTATAAAACGCTCACATATATGCATTTATTCAATCACTATAAAACTACGCGTCCACTGCATGGAAAATCAATCTCTAACATTTGCGGTGTAGTAGTAGATAGGTTATTTTTGAAAATTAACTTTTTTAAGCATAGGTGGTTTTAAGAATATGTCAATGTAGGAATTTGTCCTTTTTGAGGGGTAAGGCGTTTTGCGAATAAGTCCTTTGTCTACTTAACCAACGGAGCGTACAAAGTAAAAGGATTTGCTGCTTTGTATTGTGGCACTGCGTGAAATGGATCGACATTTCTGCGCTATAGAAATCAACACAAAGAAACGAATCCTTCCGCTCCGGACGCTCCGATTTAAATATAGTGGACGCGTAGCTTAAATTCAATCACTTTTTAACATACTTAACTCCATTTTTTAAAATTAAAACTTACATTATACCAATCGAATTTCCTATATAGGTAATATTTAGACACACTTAGGCCACATTTGTCACAGAAAAACCGTCAAGAACTTTAAAACTAAATACACTTTTAAGATATTCAAGTCAGCTAGAGATGATTAGTTTGGTAAGACTTCTAGGTCTCAAGCTTTACCTAGGTCCAAGACGTCTGATGAAATTCCTAAGTGTAATACCTAGACCACGCCTAGTGCCAGATTGGATTACTTGCAAAGGCTTCTACTACTGAAATGAAGGCTTTAGTAGACTGGTGTGAAATTAAAGTTAGTTTAAGCTTTGAAGTAGCTTTGCTGGTTTTAATATGGAATAAAAAGCAGAATGAAGCGAAAGAAGTGTGTTTAGATCGTAGTATGTGGAGGGAAGTGGTCTCTGTCTACCTTCGATGGGAGAGAAGCGTGACAGATAAGTATTTATTAAAAGAAGTTTTTTTTGTAGTATTCAAATGTTGATGGAACTAAATGGGTATGACGTGATCATTCACGACATTCGTCGTTTTCATTTTCTTTTTTTTTCACTTCATTTTGAAACGCTTTTTTTTCATTACAACATCAATAGGAACTAAAATAACATTCACATAAAAGCTTTTACTGGTTAAAAGAATATTTCAAAATACTCGTATAAAAGTATGAAAATTCAAGCACATTTAGCAAAATCTAGCTTAAAACATACAAAACTACCTGAACAGTAAAACTATACAGAAACTATTCGTATTTACATATTTACGTTGTAAATTCAACCTTGAAATTGGGGATCACGTACGTAAATATAATAAAGATAGGTTTATCGATAACAATATGCTCACATTATATCTAGCTTAGATCGACTCAAGGCTACCTAGATCCCAAGGGCAGGGTATTTTAGGGTTACTAGACAAAAATAATCATATTCCTACTAATATTAAGTATAAATGTTAAAGTTTATGCCCATAGATGGATGGTTGAAAGGATGTTTGTTAACAGATTTTTATGAAATTTTATAATGTCGTACCTTACACATTACAATAACATGAAAGTAGGATACATTATAATTATTTAACATGTAAATTTTTAAAGGTAATGACGATAAATTCGTAGTAAATCGCAAGCAACCTCTAAGACTCGTCGCAAACGAGCCACCAACCACAGCCACCGGTGGCCAGCGACTGCGACCTAACACGCTTTTTCATATGAATTGTATGGCGGCGTTGCACACATGTAGCCGGTGGCGGCGACTCGCTACAGTATTGCTCGCTCCCTCACTCGCACGCTCGCTCGAAACTTGCTCGCTTCTGACGGTGGCCCGTTTGCGCCGACATTTTATATGTTTATATTATAGAGGTACTACACCGCTGAGTAGAGTTATCTGTTTGTGACGTAGAGTGTTTATCAATTTTATCATTTAATAAGATCCTTAAGCCACTCAAGCAAACACATAGAACTTAAGAACACCACACAAAATCAATCCAATCAAACATCAACCTTATACCCTCATATTTTACAACTAAAATCGATACTAGCTACATCCATCTGTCATAGCCAAGTGCTACCAACCCTAAATCCAAGATATAACCGATGTCGTCGCTTGTCGGGCCACAGCCTTCCGTAAAGATACGTTTTATGCTAGTCCTGATTTATTGAAGGCTTTACTTACCCTTCCAGCCTTCTACGATGTGTGATAGCGCTTTATGTGGCCGCTAACCAGAGGACAAAACATATTGTGCGATTGTGTGCCGTGTGAAAATGGTACTAAGTCGATTTAGTAGTGATAAAGCTGGAAAAAAGTAACGAGGTGTGTAGTTTTTTGAACTTTATGTAGGTTACGTATAAGATGCTTTATCGATTGATAGATAGTTCATACCTTTAATTTTAATAGGGAATTGAAACATACCTACTTGCTATTGTAATTAAACATTGACCATTTATTCACATAAATATAATACTGTCTACACACCAAAGCCGCCGGCTTTTTTGACAGCTGCCATTCGTATGACGTAAAGCCGCCGGCCTAGCCCGGTGGCATGCCGGCGGCTTTGGTGTATTGATACCATAATTTAACTATGAAAACAAGTGTTTTTGACTACTGCAGATTAAAAAATATAATCTAGCATTTTTTAGAATGCACTTTCGATACAACCAACAATTTTATCTTATGTATCTACCCAAACAATATTATGTAATAGTAATTTTAGTAGGTACATTTACAATGTATGTAAGTAGGTACATACATATCTCACGCATTGAATTACCGACGCGTTGAACGAATCCCAAATAATGTTTGCATTGTAACGCTAGCCTGATTGGATTTTGCGTTTGTTTATTTGATAAACGCAGGATTTGGGACGGGCGTTGTGAAAATATGATACGTATGAAATGAAAAATTCCGGTTGACACGCGGCGTGTGATTATCTGCTTTTTGTGTCATAAATCAAAGGTATTTGAAGTATTTGAAGCTTAGAGTTTTTATGATTCGAATTTGTTATGTTGAAATCGTATTTGTACGAATTATGAAGATAATTTTCATAGAAAAGCTAATAAGAATAGAATAAATTTTATACAATAGCAGCAGAATAATTCTTAAAAATATTCTTACTGCAAAGATTTTGAATCTAGAAGGACTTTTCCAACTTATTTACAATCTAATGCTATCACACCAAAACCGCCAGCATGCTGCCGGGCTAGGCCGGCGATTTAAGTTATACGAATGGCAGCTGTCAAAAAAGCCGGCGGCTTTGGTGTGTAGACAGCATTAATCTCAAACAATCATCTTATACATAGGTACGTACTTACTACATAAGACGCCCTATTTTTAGGTACATATATCAATCTTTTAAGTGCTTATAGTTCTTTTTCACATGTTGTCGGCTTTAAAATAACATCAATTTGATACAACTAAATAATATTTCTCTCAACCAACAACACTATAAATCACCTTAAAAATAACTTACACCTTTGCACTTCCAAACAAACAAACGCCAAAATCCATATATAGGAGTCCAAGTGTGAACATAATGGTGAAACTATGGCGGTATTAAAAACGAGTGCATTCGTATCGACAGGTGAAACAAACGTCTTTTTGATAAAGTTCCTTTTGCTGGAGAAATGCGGAGAGTGACCCAGTTTGCGTTACCTAATAGCTACCCTATAGTGTTGCCGCTCGATAGGCCAATATCGATAGTCGAAAAACATGTACCCTATCGATAGCACAATCGATAGTATCGATAGTATCGATTGTGCTTTCGCTGCAATAGTATCGGTTAACAGAAATACTATCGATAGTATCGATAGTTTCTATCGCTGCCGATCAATGAACTATCGATAGTATCGATACTATCGATAGTATTGCTCTCCAATATTGAATATACATTTTTTTCATCATCAATTTCATCAATTTAGATTCGAAATTGCTGGCCAACTGACTGACCATACTTACTTTATATTCGTCCGTCATACACTTATATGTGATCATGTCATATATTCTACCACCCATTATGCCTGCTTACTGAATGCAATACTATCGAAAAAATGATCACTATCGATTGAGCAAAACTATCGATACTATCGATACTATCGATAGTATCGATTGTATATTCAATACTAGCTTTTACCCGCGACTTCGTCCGCATAAGTTTTTTTGTTTTCTCCCGGCTGTAAGTCCCCCTGCATCAATGTCCCTCTATCGTGTTCCGGTCCTCAACTTCACATCAAAATTTGTTCAAAAGCAACCTAAGCACATAATGGATAGCTCCGAATGTTTCCTTAGTAAATATAAAAAGTAAATAATGTAAATCGGTTTAAAATACTACTAACTATACCTACCTGCCAACCCCCGATGTATACAAATCAGATCAATAGTTTTGGCGTAATGTGATTCTAGACAGAGTTTTAATGTTGTAGATAGGTAGCTATGTATACGTTCCTGTGGGAATGAGATATTTTCCCGAAGTAAAAAGTAGTCTGAATTTTGGTACCTTCCTACCCTATAAGTTAAGTAGTGTGATGGAATCTCGCTAAGTTTCGATCCAAGTAAAACTGTTAAATAAAGACAGTTACATCAAAATTTTATCATAAATTCCATAAATTATGGCGCCTACCTGCCCTCTAAGTTAGAAAAGTGATTAAATACTAACTTGAAGTCTTAGTAACACTCAGTTAAAAAAAAAACATCAAAATCATTTCAGTAGCTATGGCGTCATGCGCTTCTTAACATTGGAATGAGGTATTTTGCCGCCGTAAAAAGTAGCCTGTGTCCGTGCCTAGGATTCTATATTTGAATTAACCAAGTCTTATAAAAATCCGTTCAGACGTTAAGGCGTGAATGAGGTAAACTTTTAAAACAAACGATTAAAAATCACTAACTCAATTCAGTTTTCTGCCTACTTCCTACCCCCTAAGTATGATGACGTGATCATTTTGATCTTATATCCGTTTTTAGGTAACCATCTATTACCTTACTAAATTTCATCAAAATCCGTTCAGCCGTTTAGGCATGATAGAGCAAAACTCCCAGCAAAAACCATAAAAAATCACTAACTCAATTCAGTTTTCTGCCTACTTCCTACCCCCTGAGTACGATGACGTCATCATTTTGATCTTATATCCATTTTTAGGTAACCATCTATTACCCTACTAAATTTCATCAAAATCCGTTCAGCCGTTTAGACGTGAAAGAGCAAAAGTCCCAACAAAAACGACTAAAAATCACTAACTCAATTTAGTTATCTACCTACTGCCTACCCCCTAAGAGCGATGGCGTGATTATTTATAGCCTATGACCATTGCTAGGTTATCATCTATCACCATACCAAATTTCATCAAAATCCGTTCAGCCGTTTAGGCGTGAAAGAGTAACAGACAGAGAGACAGAGTTACTTTCGCATTTATAAGTATATAAGTAATAATTATGTAAGTATATAAGTAAATAAGTAAATAAGTATGGATAGTATGGATAGTATGGAAGTATGGATTTAGTATTAAGTGCCTAAATATAAAGTTTCATGGTTTTATCTTTGAATAATGACGATCTCCCATACTAACTTTCATCCCTTATTACCACCTTAAGCCTCTTAAGCCTTTTTTCGCGACAAAATATAGCCTATGTCCTTTCTCAAGGTCTAGACAACCTCTCTACCAAATTTCATTGAAATCGGTTCAGTAGTTTAGGCGTGAAAGCGTAACAGACAGACAGAGTTACTTTCGCATTTATAATATTAGTATGGATTGGAGAGCAATACTATCGATAGTATCGATACTATCGATTGTATATTCAATATTGGAGAGCAATACTATCGATAGTATCGATAGTTCATTGTTCGGCAGCGATCGATACTATCGATAGTATTGCTGTTAACCGATACTATTGCAGCGAAAGCACAATCGATACTATCGATACTATCGTTTGTGCTATCGATAGGGTACATGTTTTTGACGTTTAATAATCGATTGTAAAACTATAGATTTTTCGGCAAAGCTACACCCTACCCTTCTAATATAATAAAATATCAATGTTTGTGCCGATGGATATTTGTTACTCTTTCACGCAAAAACTACAAAACAGATTTTGATGAAACTTGGCAATATTGTTGCTTATAAATCAGAATAACACATAGGCTATTATTCTTTTGAAATATCGTATTTTTTTCAAATCAAGGACTTACTCAAGAAAGGCCAAATCAAGAGTACCCTAAACCGACGGGCATGTATGAGGCGACTGATGAGTGTGGATGAAGCGAAAGAGGTGTGTTTGGATCGAAGCAAGTGGAAGGAAGTGGTCTCTGCCTACCCCAATGGGAGAGAGGCGTGACGGATATGTATGTATGTATTTTTTTTCCAAGATATGACAATAAATGCGTACGAAGTCGCGGGCAGCCTCTTGTACTTTTATAAAAGAAAGCCGCACTTGTATTAGTTTCTAGTTTCTAATATTTAATTCCGTTTCAAGCTTTAAATTATATGCCGCGAATAAAAACTAGGTTACGATGCTAGAAGGTTATTAATAATTGGATTGCTGTATTCGACAATATAATTCATTTCACTCTTTGAATTATTAAAGTTAATTAATATTTTAATTAAGTTCTGCGGATAGGAAGCATACAAATATAGCAGTTTGTTAGCTTTGCTTAATATTGCGCTTTTTCAGATATTGTTTTTATACAGGGGGTATAAAGCCGAAATACAGCGATAGTCCTCATGAAACTGAACAACTTTCCTCAAGGAACATGGGTCGTACGCAACTCGAAAAAAAATTTGCCTCCCCATACAAAATGCCCGATCAGCTGATCGTGTAAGTATGGGCGATCCAAAATTTTTTTCGAGTTACGACCCATGTTCCTTGGGGAAAGTTTTTCAATTTCATGAGGACTATCGCTGTGTTTCGGCATTATACCCCCTTTCTGTTACACCCTGTATAACCGATGTGCATGTATGAGGCAACTGACGAATGTGGATGAAACCAATGAAACGAAAGAAGTGTGTTTCGATCGCAGCAAGTTGAGGGAAGTGGTATCTGTCTACTCCGGTGGAAAATTTGTGTGACAAACAGGTCTGTATGTTATGTACTTACCTATATAGTTACGAGCTTATCCTATCTAGCCATCAGTGTTCCACTGCTGGGCAAAGGCCTCTCTCCTTTTTCCACGATTCTCCACCTAAACCACCTCTGCCTATAGTTGCGAGCTTTGTAAATTAATTTTAAACCAAAATAAATAACTACTTGCAAGTAATAAAGCAACTGCAACAAGGGGCATGATGTCTAAAAAAAATTTTTATTCCATCACATACATAGATTATTTTAAAATATACGACACGTATTTTTTCTTTTTTCGCTTAAATTAAAAATGACACAGATACACAGGGTTAAAGTTGCTCATGACGTCACACCTTAGTACGATTTTTACGTAGGACTGACCTCAATACCCGTAACTTTGATGATCCGTATCTTTGTATTTATTTATGTATTTGATCAGGTAAAAAACGTGTTTCAAATATTTTTTAATAGCCTAAACGACGGACTAATTATTTTTTGAATTTTCGAAATTAGTCATCATCCCCATTTTAAAGCTTATTTAAATCAATGAAAGCAGATTCTTTGCTCACAAAAATAAATGCGAAAAAACTAAAATAAATCCATTACGAAATAATATCAAAATGAAATAATAAATCAGATTTATTTGGTGACCTTTTGTAAGACCTTTTAGATGGAAGCTGTCGATCATACAGATGGCTGTGCTTAGTAACAGAAATTGTATTTTTGCACCCAACTTTTTTGGCGAAAATTTTAATATAAGTGTCGGAGTTTGGGTTTTGACCTTTAGGCAACTTTAAAATAATCTATCGTCGCTATAAATAGTTACTTAAAGTTTTTCAATAACTTTAAAAGAAATAAACGGAGTAGGTATTTTTGGAGGGAAAATGAAGGTTAAAAACCAGGTATTGCAAGCAAGACAAATCCTCAAAGACGTGCATGTATGAGGCGACTGATGAATGTTGATGAAGCGACAGAAGTGTGTTTGAAAGAACTGTAGCAAGTAGAGCGAAGTGGTCTCTGCCTACTTCGATGGGAGAGAGACGTGACAGATATATATGTATGTATGTATTTATGCTATAAGTTCCAATAAACATAGAGGAAAATTATCTATTTATGGAAGTGATGTGTTTTGAATAACCAATAAGATTTCGTTACTCCCACACCTTCGCGAGTCCTTTATCAAATACCTTCTAACAAGCTATTCATTGAATGAAATTGAATGTAAAATACGTTAATAATCAAACAATCTTGATTAAATTCATTACTAATTTAAATGAGAAATTGTTATTAACACTACGACGAAGACACCGTTTTAATCAAGAATTATAATATAATTAATAAACTTTAGGTAGATACTTAAGTATATTATAAATGTCAATATTGGTGCCGAAGGATGGATGTATGTAAGCGCCAAAACACACGGTGAAACGCAAATGCAACGCAACTGAAACTGTTATTTATTTTTGAGTTGAATCGAAGTTTCTGCTATAGACTTCTTTAGAATAGAAAACCACACACGACGCAACTGAAACGAAACGTTTCAAACTAGTTGCGTCGTGACCAGCAGTTTCAGTTGCGTTGCAGTTGCGTTTCAGTGTCAGATTTTAATGAAACTTTACAGTATTCTAGCTTATACTACATCAGGATAACAAATTGGCTATATTATTTTGAAGATAAAAGTTTTCCAAGATATGAAGATAAATGCGTACGAAGTTCCAAGAATGTGAAGGTGCTGCTGTGATGGCCGGTCATGTCATGCGGATCCCATCAAACTAAGCATTTCACTTCTTTGTTTCCCATTTGCTTGCCTTACTTTTTCCTGGATATTGTGGGGTCAAATTTTTATTATTTATTTATGGATAGCTGTTTTGAAATATTAATTTGATTATATGTTTCTGTGTTTATGCCTGAGATTTGTAAAACTTAAATTAAAAAGAGCAACCCTACAGAGTTTCTTGCTAGGTTCTTCTCTGGGGAAACTGCACTCTTGCGAATCTAGCATTAACTTTAAAAAAATGACCCGTCTTAAGTGTTGTCAAAACCTACAGGATTAAATGATTTTCATTTCAAATACCAAAAATTCTGAGAAAATGTAACATACTTTGATTTGTTCAAACTTTCAGTGTTATCTTACGCAAAATTGGCAGTTAGTAATTCAATGTTTCTAAAGGTGCGTACAGACCATGTAACATAACATGTTATTTAACATTGTTATATAACATGTTTTACATAATGTGGACACTGAATGTTATAAAACATGCTATAGACTATACCATGTTATATAACTTTGATCGCGTGGATTGTACTGAAGAACGACAAACGACAATGGTTATATAACATTGTTTTATTGCATTATTATTCTAATGTGTACAGTATTATTTTATGTTGCAATGTTGAATAACAAGGTTACATAGTGTGGACGTGTTATAAAACACAAGTTAAATAACATGTTACATGGTCTGTACGCACCTTAAGAAAATTAATATACTTACTAAGAAATTGAATTCTATGCAGTCGTTAAAAGGTTCAAAGTTTTGCCATGAAATCACTAGCTCGTGTGACATTTTCTATAGCGTTTGAAAAGTTAGTCAAAGAGAGAGTGGAAGTATTTAATTATAAACTTTAAATGCTCGGTAAACTTGTTTTAATTGTCATCTCAACGCGAAGGTTTTATGTCGATATTTATAAAGTTTTATATGTATAAGAGCTGAATCTGAATTAATATACAGGGTTTGATACAGGGTGACTTTTAATAAGTGGCCAATAGAAATGGATATGTATGTACTCGTGATAACAAAAAACTTTTATTGTTCGATCGAAATATTATGTTAAGATTATCATGTATTTTCTTCACGATATGACGATAAGGGTGTTTTCATATAAGTATTAGCGATTTATACGCGCGTATACGCTCGTTTTTTGAAGCACTTGTACGCGCGTTCGGTTTTTGAAGATCGCATGTAGCGCCCATGAACGCTCGTGTATGCTTTTATGCTGAAAACGGCAGTATACGCGCATATAAAGCGCTAGGTCTGAAAACGCCCTAAATGTGTTCAAAATATGATGGCTACAATAACAAGTTTACTACTTTCGTTCCCAAACAAACATTGCTTTTAGAAAACACACTTATATAAATTATTATAAAGACCACTTCCTCCTTTCCATACAACTGAAAGCTTCCAAAATACAATTGTTTACATCCAATTATATACGATGAACCATCTGTTTTCAATCATTAATTAAAATATTTCTGTTAGCTGAGCATTGCATTCAATTACTTATTTCATTAAATGAATTAATACATAATAATTAATTAATTATAAACAAGGCTGCGAAATGCGCTTTGAAGTGAGTGTTTGGATAGATATTTAATTACTGGGTCTAAAAAAGAGTTTTCGTCTTCGATTTTTACCCGATTGCAGCAAAAACAAGGTCAAGGAAGGATTCGACAAACGGTGGCACATTTCTAAACTGTTATTTCTAATTTGTACGTTTTGTTGGTGACCTAAAATGAATTAATTAATTAATTGCTTTGTCAGATATATTTTTAAACTTTCTTCAAAATTGGCAAAATACTTTTTGACGTCATTTTTTTTATCTAAAACTACCACTCACTACCTGCTCGAACGGCACAGGGGCCTAAGTTAACAATATAATATTTTAATCTTATTCCAACTAACTCACTTTTATCTTTATACCTTTTTACCCGACTGCGCCAGAAAGAAGGTTATATTTTTTGAGAGTATGTTTGCATGAATAATTCTTTGGCACGCTCTACCGCCTGAACGGCTTTAGCTCGAAAGCTGTCGTTAGATTTGTATTTACTGTGAAATGACACTGACTTAGTACATCAAACTAAAAAATAAAACTATTTCACATTTGTTTTTAAGACTGTATTTCCACATATGACTTCAATCAATCGCCGTCTCATGCGAGTTTCAAATCCTAACGCCTTCTGTATTGTCCGTTGCTTTGTGATGCACTGAGCCGGCCTATATCGGATTAGAAACCAACCAGATGAAACAGCTAGTCTCTGTTATGTTAGCTTGTGTCATAGTAGCGTTGGACATGGTGTTGACTCGTCTTGTTTATGTATAACTAGAGACTGCGACTTCGTATGCATTTATCGTCATACCTTCGCAAACTAACATAATATCTTAGAGTTATATAGCCTATGTGTTATTGTGATGTGTAAGCTATAATATTGTAAAGTTTTATTAAAATCTGTTCAGTGGTTTTTGCCTGAAAGAGTAACAAACATTCTCACATACATCCATCCACAAATATTGTCATTTGTACTAATTAGTAGGATTTAGTGCAATTAAGTTTATTACATTGATAGTAGGTATATTTCTATATGTATTTGGTAAAGTTCACTACGAACATAAATGTAGCACAGAATAAAAATTAAATTTAAAATTTAAAAAACTCCCGACTATAAAAAGTAACAAATAAAATAAGTAGGTAGTATTTTTTGTCAACTGAACATCGCTTAATATTTCATACAAATTGACAACTTTCATACAAACTACATTTCGTCGGGGGACCGCATTCTAGTTTCCTAATGAATATTTTAAATTATACTTATCAATTCAATTAATACATTTTTCACACATTTTCACGTGATTATTTGTGATAACGGTCCCCCGACAAAATGAAATTTGTATGAAAATTGTCAATTTGTATGAAATATTAAGCGATGTTCAGTTGACAAAAAATACTACCTACTTATTTTATTTGTTACTTTTTATAGTCGGGGGTTTTTTAAATTTAATTTTTATTTCGAAGTTTTTAAACTTTAATTATAATAAGCTCCTCCTGTTGTCAGCATTGCATTATATTAAGGATTAAACACTGATCAAAACGAATCCAAACACGACATATCTGCTGTTACATTTTTCAAGAATGGATCGAATGCTGGAAATTCATGCTCCATCATCAGCTCCTCATCTGTTGCCACCATTGCATTATATTAAGAATTAAACACTGATCAAAATGACTCCAAACACGATATATGTACTGTTTAATTTTTCAATAATGGATGGAGTGCTGGAAATTCTGACTCCATCATCAGCTCCTCATCTGTTGTCACCATTGGATTATATTAAGAATTAAACTCTGATCAAACTGAATCCAAACACGACATATCTGCTGTTTTATTGGATCTACAACCCTATCATAGCCGACAAAAGAGCTGATGACCTTGAAATGGCTGAACAGATTTCCATTTTATATGTCTAAGAACACTCCCAGGAATACCAGCTGTTATTTAAAAAAAACCTCATCCAAATCCGTCCACGCGTTTAGGAGCTACAGTGCCACAGACAGACAGACAGACAGACAGACAGACAGACATCGGCGTCAAACTTATAACACCCCTCTTTTGGCGTCGGGGGTTAAAAATAGAACTTATTTTTAACAAAGTTAAAAACAAACGATATTTAAAAACAAGAGAAAAGCTACACCTTCCGCATTCAAAGATCTTCCGCAGAGCTACCTAAAACCAAGACAAAGAACAAAGCGCATTATTATTTAATAATCGAGAGAAATTGAAAGATAAGAAGGAAACCTTTCATGTTCTACTTTACGGGGTTTTAACTTTATAAAGCTTTGGAGATGTATTTTTTTAAGATAAAGGCATCGAGGCATCCTCGAGGCAGAGGCGAGGCAGAGTGCAATTTCCTCTCGGCATTTTCCGTGACAGTCACGCGCGCTTTAAATATTTACCTAAATTCCCACTTGCACTGGCTGGCGGAGGGTTATGAAATCAAACTGGAGTTTCCTATTTATGTTCCAACGTGAGGTGTTTTCTAAGAAAATGCGTGGAAAATACTCTTTCTAGTGTTGTTGACGTGTACGTGCGACTGTAATGAAATGTTTTGACGTTTTGTTTATGACAAGCGTTGTTAGGTGCCCTCCTTTCTATTGTTAGTTTTGCGTTTTGCCGATAGTATGCAGTTTTCAGTTGCATTTTATACATTGTGTATCTTCTATCTATCTATGTTCAAGACTTGATGTCTGAGTAGATTAGATCTAAACCGACAGGCGACTGATGAGTGTGGATGAAACGAGAGAAGTGTGTTTGGATCGTAGCAAGTGGAAGAAAGTGGTCTCTGCCTACCCCAATGGGAGATAGACGTGTCAGATATGTATGTACGTATTAATGTAGTGTTTGGATCGTTGCAAGTGGAGGGTAGTAGCCTCTGCCTAAGTGCCTACGTCACTGAGAGAGAGGCTTGGCGGATATGTATATATGTAGGTATTTTTTGACGACTACAATTCCACGTTCATAATTTTAACAAGGTTTTATTTTTCCCAAAATGCTAATGCCAGATAATAACCCAGTATTATAAGTTATAAGACGACATATTTGTAAAGAGCAAAATTTATTTTAGGTCAACTATTGTACTAAAGAAATGCTGAGTATGTTTTGTTGAGTGAATGCTGAGTGAATGGATTATGATTAGAAAAATATAATTTTTAAGATGATTAGGCTATAAGTTGGTATTGACACAAATGTAAATCTGATTTAAAAGGCGGATGGTCGTGGCTATTGTCTTAAAGTCAATATCGCACTCAGTGACGAAACAAGTGAAGTAGACAGTATCATGGGAAACTACAAGTCAAAAGACAGTAACAGTAACGTTGTCGCTCAGACGACAGTGGTTAGCAACGACCATCAGCTTCAATTGGAGGAGAAGATGACAAATTTTGGCTGGATGTTAATCGTCATCGTCCTGATGTTCTCCTTGATCATCGGTTACATTGTGTGGACACGATGTCGTAATGGAGCAAGGAGTTGGATGAGGAAGGAAATCACTGCAATAAGATCTGCTCCACCAGTAATTAAGGTGCATACAGTACCACAGCAGCCGGCAGCTTCGGAATACGTTTAGATCCGGAACCTCAGACGTCATCATGTTCACATCATGTATCAAGTAAACTGAATGTTTAATGTCATTTAAAAAAATCATATGTATCCATATTTACATTTAACAAATCGAATTTTCCAGATAGCATTTGAGTCATCGATTTAGAGACCCTGTATATATCGGTCGGTAAAATAACATTTCGTTATTTAGGTCTAACATAACATAACATTATATTTAAAACATACTGAGTTCTTGAAGCAAACACGTGAGCGATAAACATGCTATTATGTTACATGACTTGAATGCTATCTGCTGACTTGTTAGAAGGTATAATGTAAAGTAACAAAGTATTGTGTAACGGATGATTTATTTTAAAGTACAGAGGTTTTCAAACTGTAATAGGACAATTGTTGTCAAAATGTTTATAAAGAATTGTAATTTTACTGTTTTCATTTTTTCAAAAAAGGGGGGAATGGTTGTAGCGGCAACAGGAAGTGCCGCGTGCGCATTTTTATATAGGCCACGCGGTACAGCCAGTTGTCTCGGAACTCCCGCCGCGTGAATACATGTACTACTCGTGTCAATACAAAAGTCAATCTAATTTCGTGTTTCCTTTATCTCACCCCATAATAATAACCACGCCCGTAACACTCGTAACGTCTGTAACATTGTATAACTTCAAAGATATATAGGTAAAGATATCGAGGTCGCTGTAAACAAGTAGGAATCTAGCGGATTGTTCCTCTATTCTCGCCATTAATATTAATCGAGAGTTTGGCTTCGGATACAAGAACGAGCGGGATTTTTATAAATGTTGTTTATTTAATGAGACTTACTCGCAGCGTCTCCGTGATACAAATTGACTTATATATTTTTAAATTTAAGTAAGTACCTATGTTTCATCACCATCATATGTCAGCTTATGGACGTCCACTGCTGGACAAAAGCCTCCCCGAAAGAACTCCACAACGACCAGTCTTGCGCTGCCCACATCCAACGGTTTTCAGCGACTTTAACCAAGTCGTCAGTCCACCTTGTTGGAGGCCTTCCCACACTGCGTCGACTTCTATGTTTCCTTTGTTTCGACTTCGAATAATTTTGTCCAGGTAGGAAAATTATAGGTACTAGACAGTAGGTAGTTATTATAATTTGGTATGAATAGCAAAGGAATTGTCAAGTCAATCGTACTATAAATGTCAATGTTCCTTTCGATGGATATTTGTTACTCTTTCACGATGTAACCGCTGAACTGATTTTTTTTGAAACTTGGCAAAATTGTACTTAACACATAACAGATAGCCCATATTATTTTAAGATATTGTATAAGTTTTCCAAGATATGACAAGCCTCTGGTTAAAAATAAGTAAGGAGATAAGTTCAAGCTGAAATGTTGGCTCCTGAAACACACATTCTATAGTCTTAATGAGTTTTTAAATATTAAATTGTAACATTGCAATAATAAGTTAAGTACTTAAATGTAATATTATTATTATTATTTATAATGTTTCTTTTATACGTTTTTGTATTTTTGTAATTACACTAATGTAATAAAGTAATTAGATATTAATTAAACCATCAATGTGACATGTAATATTTAACAAATTACGAAATAAATGATTATGATTATGATATCCTATAAATACGCTTCAGCCTATAATTCACATTCAGTATATGTATTGTTAAGTAACAGAGCTATTACTTAGCAAACCACTGAGGGAGTATCTTTGAACGTATTTAGTAACTACCCGTTAGGTATCCAATTAAGAAATTCACGGTTAAATTACTACTATTTATTTATTAGAAGATTCTTAGTGTGGTAGTAGCAACTACCAATGTGGAGTCTGCCTTTGTCAAGTGAAGTAATACTTTACATTTTATACAGGGTGTAACAGAAAGGGGGTATAATGCCGAAACACAGCGATGGTCCTCATGAAACTGAACAACTTTCCACAAGGAACAGGGGTCGTAACTCGAAAAAATTTTTTGGTTCGCCCATACTTACTCGATCAGCTGATCGGGCATTTTGCATGGGGAGGTGTTTTTTTTTTTCGAATTACTACCCATTTTCCTTGGGGAAAGTTGTTCAGTTTCATGAGGATCGCTGTGTTTCGACATTATACGCCCTTTCTGTTACACACTGTATATTGTACTTTAATTATCTCTGTCAATAAAACGTAAAATGGCATCGAACATATTTATTTGTATAGTAATTTCGGTATAAATTACACTCAACATCCCCTATTCGAGCTAGAATGGAGAAAAAAAAGTTGGCGGCCACTGAAAAAACTTACGTCAATCTATAGAGAAAAATATACCATTTAATAAAACGATAGTATTTTGGACAAATGTCTGATGAAATGAATACATTCTTAAGATAAACAGACTATCTTCTACACTACAACACTACAACCTTTAAACCCAGAAACATGCCAACAACTTTTTCATAAAGCCAGGTAGAAAAAAAGCATGAAATAACTTAGCATTTTAAGTGAAACCTTCGCACATGAATATTGAGAAGACACTCGTACACTCGAGAGTAACCCCTAGCGTCTCAAGATATAAAAGATTCCTCGTGACTACCGTGACTGCGACTCTATACATTTAACATGACAACACGACCTCGGTGAGACGGTAAATGAATTATATGGAACTAGATTCAGATAGTATCTTTCCAATTTAGTCGGTTTATGGGTTTATTCATGAATTCTGACTAAAGGCTTCCCGCGACTTCGTATGCATTTATCGTCAGAAAAAATCATAGTATCGTAAAATAATATAGCCTATGTGTTATTCTGATGTGCAAGCTACAATATTGCCAAGTTTCATCAAAACCTGTTCACTAGCTATTGCGTCAAAGAGTAACAAACATCTATCCATCGCCACAAACATTGACTAAATATAAGTTGGATAGTAGTCACTGGATATTCCTGTATTATTAAAGCCTGTATGAGGCGATTGAAGAATGTTGATAAAAAGAAAAGCGTATTTGGATCGTAGCAAGTGGAGGGAAGTGGTCTCTGTCTACTCCAATGGGAGAGAGGCGTGACAGATACCTATGTATGTATAATAGTACCTGTGTATTATGGCCTGAATTTGACAAAAACTTGGTTATAAAGTTCTTTTTGTATTTTACTTATACTTGTATTCATTTATGTGATGTTTAGTCATACTTAAACCGGCTGTACTAAAAATGACGTTAGTAATATTATGAATTTAGTTCCTTACAAATTAGTAAAATGAAAAAGGAGCAACAATGCATAAGTTTTTTTTTTTATAGATGCGAAAGTAAACAGATAAATAAGAATTAAGATTAATTTATTTTAGAATATTAAGTAATTACATTTCAGTCTAGTGAAAGCTTTGTCTTGTTCGTTAATTTAAGTCTGTATTTGATCTGTAAGTCTAGACTCTAGACTAAGGACTCAAGTAATATTTTAAAATACAGGTTTTGGTGTTGACATAATTTTGAGATTCTGCTCAAATTAATTAACGTTACCTTACTTATTAAATTAATATTATACAGGGCGTTTTATAACATCAGGAAGAAAAATTGAGGGACGTTATGTGCCTATCTGACTGAGCTACTGTTATTTAGAACCATAGATCCAAATATGACAAGAAAATTCATCTCTCTGTCACACTAAAGTCTGTATCTTAATCGGACACAGTGTATAAAAAAAATTGATAAACTAAATAGGAAAGGAAGAGAACATAAACAATTTAGTGTCTAAAAGCGACAGGGGTTAGATTTTTGTTTCATATCACGAATTTTCTAGTATTAACTTATCAGTTGTTTTATTGATAACTACAACTTAAACCGTACTTAATAAATAACCACAGACATCAGACACAAACTAGAAATGCTATAAATAGCTAAAGTCCAAGCTACTAGTAGTGAGGTAAAGTTGTGATCCCCAAACGTCTCCCAGACTGACATCGGCTGCAAGATAGTAACTTTTAATACCCTCGGCGACTGTTTGTTTTACCTCCCTTGGTAGGAAAGACTCTTTGATCTTCACTTGTTATTTAGTTGGGATCTTTCATAAAGAATAGAGGTTTTATAAAGATTTTTCGGTGAAATTGTTAGGTTAGGATGTACTTATAGCTTTTTACAGACAGATATGATAAGTATAATAAAAAAAACATATATGCATACATAAATATCCGTCACGCCTCTCCCCATTGGGGTAGGCAGAGACTACCAAAAAACAAAAAGAAACACATGCCTACCTATATAAATAAGTTGTTAATAAATGATTACAAGAACAGTTCGCAATAATCAGTAATTTTGAATTAACGTTTGTTGGAACAAGTTATGCTGATTCTTTAGAATTCCTGGCTTGTTAGCTAGTTTTCTAGTGCTATTAAATCAATCGTACCTTTTTAAATCAATATTGGTCTTTATTATGTATCATAAAAGGGGTACCCTATCCAAGCCAAAAAAACTCACACAATGCATGCATAGTATAAAAATAACAACATTAAAAAAATACAAAAAATACGTTGCAAAAATAACAAACAACTTTTAAAAAAATCTTACCAAAAACTTCAGAGCTACAGTTTTATGACTTTGTATGTACGTATGTATGGACAAATTTCTACATTTTAAAATATGCAAGAAGTCCAGCGGGGGTGAGGTTCGAGGGGTAGGGACGGGGGTATCTCTTTGGAGCCGCATGCTAATGAGGATGCTTATTTAAAAGCTTAAAGCGAAGGCCACACCGGCGAGCTTTTCATACTTCGTTGGAGTTGTATGAGTTTAAAGCTGGGTCTCCACTAAAGGTGGCTTCGAATGACGGCCTCGCTTTGGTTTTTCTCTATTATTTACGCTACAACTTGTAATAATATGTATAATGAAGCTGTTGGTTTACCAATAAAAAAATAAATAAACTGAATGCACTGTTCATAATTGTTAAATAAACTAGGATAAGCGGACATAAAAAGAACAAAGATCTAATATAGGAGTGAGGTGATGCTGATTTGAGAAAACAGAAGAATAACGATAAAATATGTTTTCACCTCGCCATTGTCCACGGAACCGCAAGTCATACGCATGTTTTCATCAATTAACGATTGCAAGATGAATGCTTGCCGAATGCTTGACAAATGCTAGATGAATGCTTCATGAATGCTTGACTAACACTTGACAGATGCTTGCTTCTTGCATAAAATCAATCAAATCTGTATCCACGAAGCGGCGAGACGTGACGTGACGTTGACACAACGTTGCCGCTTATTGTTGACGTGCGATTCCGTGGACTATTTGCCTAAATTAATCTTAAAAAATGTTATAATTGATATAAAAATCTGCTCGCTTCCAGTGTAGGGTTTGCTTAAAACCGGTTTCATACCGAAGCGCTGTTTCAAATTATATTATAATTAGCATTACTGCAACGTGTGACGTTTGACGGTGGGTAGCCACACTCATTTCATTTGAGGGGTTTTAAGAGTTTTTACAGCTTTCATTTACATTTACTTGGTACTACATATTTTAATGGAAGATATGAGAGACTTTGCTGGACTAACATTTTTGTGTTAAATAAGTAAAGGAATAAAGATTTTACTTGTATTATACGTAGACACATTATTTTGATGAAACTACCTAGGGTATGTACCCACCAGTGCGCTTTCACGTTCATCTTGCGTTTTCATTTAAAGCATGCCTGAAAAACCATAGCGCATAGACAATAGCGCATGCCTCCAAAAATGTGTCAAACAGAGCTTAACGCAAAACAAGCTGAATATGAAAACGAAAACTGAAGCGCACTGGTGCGGACATACATATTCACTGTCAATACCACTCAATAACATAACTCGACTAAATACAAATTAATGCTGATGGTATGCAAATTATAACGATGACAGGAGTTCATTTAAACAGTTAGGTTATACAAAAAGTATTGAAGCAAAATAAAATAACACACTGGTTATTTTTCCTTTTTTAAAAGTTTTGAAAAAAGAATTCCGTTGCAAACACAAAGAGCATGTTGCTACTAGAGTACCAAGCACCAACTAAAGACGCCTCGATACAAGTATTAGTAAAACTGCACAAGCTCGAGTATTTACGTAGAGGAAAGGAAACAATTGTGCACACTCTGTGTAAGTGTAACTGGTTACTTCCTCGACAGTAGGGTTACCATGATTTAGGATATTGGACGGTTTTTACAGAGGATGTTTCTTTGATTTAGTTTTTTCACGTAATTTAAGTCATGGTAATAAACACATACATATTTGCCACGCCATTTTCCCTGCGAGGAGGTATGCAGAGACAACTTTTCTCTACTTGCTACGATCCAAAGCACACAGTCATCTGTCGTGTCAATAAACACTTAGTTACTTACACCGAAATAAAAAATAAACCTTCAAAAAGTCTCATTTGATGGACCTACCGAATAATTATGAACTGACATGTAGGTATGTAAGTAAACCAACCAACCAGGTAACCCAATCAGCAAAAGGTGAATAAATAGCACCAACCAACAGTGATAATATTAATTTGTATTCATAAACGTTGACGAGAAAACTTTAACAGCGTTATGACAAAACGAGGTTTAAATTAGTTCTAGAACTAATTCAGCTAAATGTCAGGCGGAATATTAGTTCTATATTGAATCCTCATTTATGACGCTGTAGAACTCATTATAAGACATATAAAATCCCGAATTTTCATCAAGATGTGGTAACCCTACTGTAAGACAGTGCTCGCAATTAAAACTTGCTTCACACACGTCCCCCCCGCGGTAATGCGGTGTCCCCCCCTCGCTCCTGGCTCTTTGAAAGCTGAACAACAAAGGGGTAAGTTTTTAAAGCGTTTCAGATGTGTGCCAGTGAAACCGCCGCGTCAGATCTACAGCTCATTTTAATTGCTTTGCTTAGTTTATTATTAATTTTATATTTATTTTGAGATTTCTAGACTAATTAGTATACTTGTGTTCTTTTAAATGGAGCGAAGTGGTCTTTGCCTAGTTTTATGGGAGAGAGGCGAAAAAGGCCTGGCAATTATGTATGTATGTAGGCATATGTTATTAATGCCTACAGGACTATCTGTGGAATTTTTGTTCTAAAAATCTGATGGCTTATAATTTGCGAGGTTTAGTTAGTCGAGTGCATAACTCCGTAGAGTTTTAAAAAAATATATTTTTGTCCATAAAGTCTATAGACAACTTCTACTAGAAAAAAGTTTCTGAAATTTTGACTATGGGCAACAACATTGTTTGAATGAATAGATGGATGTTCTTTTACGCAAAATGTCTTTGATAAAATAGTTTTATCGGCCACGATAAGATACTTTAACCTCACGCCATAGTTTAAAGTTTATTCTTTTATTGTTATTGCGCCGAGAAAGTTTTATTTCTTTCTACCTTTTATTCCTTTCGCCTCTTATCGTGCATTGTGCAATCAAGTTTCAAGATTCTTTTCTAGACTATTCTTGAATGGAGATACGCTATCGTTTAGGTTAGTTTGATATATTGTGCGTTAAAGTCCTTTGTTAAGAGGCCTTTGATCTTTGGAATTGATTTCGAATTTCGAATGTGTTTCGAATCAAAAACTTTCATATTGTATAGATTTTTGCACAAAAAAGCAATTTTTGGACTATTTTGAGTGTGATTGTTAATATGCGTAATGTACCTCTATACGCTCTAACTCTATACGACTCTTGTAGTTGGTCAACCTTTTTATAAATGAACACTTATAACTAGAAAAATATTCATGATAATCAATTTTTTGGTCTATTCTGAAGGCATCATCGTTCAATCGAAGCATAAGAATATAGGCCACGTAACTGCAAAAAATCAAAATCAATAGCATTTCAAAAGGCAGAGCCAATTGGTGCCCTCATTACACCAATACTCCCGTAGCGCGCAAAGTGGTTCTAAATGGGCTGTACTCAGCTCAGCACTACTCCACCGCAGTGTGACGTCATAAAGTATGGGATTAACTGGAATGGCCTTAAGTTCACTTCGCAAGCTTCGAGTCGATGATTATTCATGCTTTATGTCTAAATTCGGTAGAGAGGAGTATCTTTAAGGTTATAGGTTGGTTTGAACTAAAATTAACTTGCTAATGCATTAACGCCTTCGATTTTTCTTAGAAACCTAATTAAGCCTTTTTCAAGCCATTGTCTGTCTTTTTGTATGGCTTGTGTATTGCATTATTATTTTCAATACTACGTTCCATTTTTGCAAAAAAAAAAACACTTGGTTAACAATCATTTAATTTTGTGGAATATCTGTCTGCTAACGAATCTACCTCATAAAACGTATTCTAATAACACACTGTAAAAACTGAGGACAATACTCTTAAAGCGCTTATAAAAGCGGAAATTAAATCGCTATCATTTCTAACGTCTTAGAAAAGCTGCCTGTAGCGGTGTTTTCCGACATCGTGACAGTTGTAAGTGTCGGCGCTGTATTACGGAAGTAGGAATAGGTGAGAAGTATTCCTGGAGCTAATGCTAGACACATTTAGGAAATACTTTTTTTATTTTTGTGCTAATGCTAGACGCGTAAGATCTTTAGGAAATACGCTTTTTTTTCTTACATAACTTATGTTTGTGTATCTCTATCGGAATGACATATCCAAGACAAAACCCCTTTTTTATACTGCCAGTTAAATTGCAGTATTTTATAAACTAATCTAAACCACCTAAACTAGAGAAATACAAAAGGAAGATCCTCCAATAGCTGAAAGTATCCACATTACTATCTTAATCGGCCTTGAGCTTCGCATTACAGCTTTCCAGATCTTTCCATAGCGAATATATACCAAATGCTGAGATTTTCAAATAGAATTAGAATTAGTTTATGGTATTGTTAAAAGATATGTATTCCCGCAGAAACACAGTATAATATATTTTTGCATATATTTTAGATCAATAAGGTTAGATACAAATCACAACAACTTCGATCAAGACTAAACTAAACAAGATTAAAACTAAATATATATTCAGCCAGTTCTAACAGATATCAACATGCCCCTAAGCATCAAATCTCTTGTCCACAGTGCCCTCAGCGCGTATCCTGGGCGGCCCCGACTTGCACGTGGACATCGGCTCCACCATCAACCTGACCTGTCTCATCCAGTTCTCTCCAGAACCACCAGCGTACATCTTCTGGTACCACGAGGACGAGGTGAGTGCTCCATCTTCTTGCATCTACTCTTGAGTGTAAATGAGGTAGTTTTTATACACCCATTACATTATAGATTCATTAATTACTTGTGCTTTGGGTTTATCCTGTACACTTGTTAAGTTGTCCGATAAATAAAAAAAAATTAAGAAACGAATATTAACGGTCCTCCTTTTCCTGTAATCCGCATGCGAAAACAGCGGCCTACAAATCCTATCATTCCATACGTGTATTTTTCTGTCATGCGGGCGGAACGCGTGTGGGCAGTATAGTGCTATCATCCGCATGCGGTTTAAAACACGTATGACAGGAAAAGGGCCCTTACGACTACTGAGTTTCCCGAGGAGTTTCCACGCGACACGTTTATTTAAAAGTTATTCAAAAATTGTTTCCTTAACATAAAGGTATTCTGTATAAATACCACAAATTTAAATACGTAGTGGCTGTTGTAATACATCATATAGATAAAGAAAAATCTTATTTTCATGTAGATATATAATTGTTCTAATATTAACTCAATATTAGCAAAATAACATTCAAAAACTGATTTATTTGAATTCGAACCCTATAATGGAACCTTCAAATATCAATATAATAGTTTTGATGTTACACGTGTCGAAATGATTCCAAGTTTACCAGATTTATCTGACTAGCGCCCAACGACAGATCAATTGAAAATGGTTATTATATTATTAGTTGAATAAGGAAGAATTTGTTATTATATTTCATTGCTCTAGGATTTTCTGTGAAGTTTATAAAAATAGATTTTATACGATATACTTACTTAAACCGACGTAGGAGGCGACTGATCAATGTGGATGAAGCGAAATAAATGTGTTTGGATTGTAGCAAGTGAAGTAAAGTCTTAGGAGGTGTCACATTTTTTTTTTCATATTATACAAATGAGTCTATGACAGCGTGCCAAGGTTGGCGCAAGTTTTTCATAGTTTTCTTGGTAGATGACCTGTGAAACGATAAGAAATTTCATACAAAAAGGTAGCCAGACCAGACACGCAGATCCAGACGGTATGGCACCTCCTTATAATATTCTATAGTCAAAGAGTAAAGTAGTCTTTGCATGTCGTTTAACCGCCATCTTTAAAAAAAAAAGTCAATATCAAATAATGCCTATTCCGTAGAATAATTTACAATCATTTATTATAAGTAGGTAACTATTTTTTCACCCCGATTTACTCTTGATTCAAACCTCCCATCAGTCGGATTTAATGCCTCTAATGTGGCCCTATAAAAGCTATTGTAATTCTTTTACGCAGCTCCCTGGCCTAATGAGATCGTTTAAAGAACTCTAATTACACTAGTTACTCTTTAGAGCTCACTTTGACCACCGAAAAGTGGTTTAATGCAATTAAAGGGAATTTATTTTGGAAATCATTGAATTGAATACTATTTGTTAACTATTATATTTAAGGGCATACTGTTTTTGCCGAAAATAGACTTAGTTATTTTATGTCCTTATTTTTATTTTTTTATCATACGTCTTTGAATTTATCTGGCGCCTTCGTTTAGTATTTGTTATAATTAATTATCATATTAACATGATTTTTTAATACATATCCTAAAATGAACTGGCGATTGGATCTATATATATATCTATAGTATAGTAACTACCTACAAAATTATGGTATCTACACACCAAAGCCGCCGGCTTTTTTGACAGCTGTTATTCGTATGACGTAAAGCCGCCGATCTAGCCCGGCGCGGCGGCATGCCGGCGGCTTTGGTGTGTAGATGGCATTACTCAACTTTATAACCAAGCTATGCTTACATAGCTACAATAGGTAGAACTTATACTACCAGGATTGTTTTGTATTTAGTCGGGTTTTACAGTTGAGTGGTTATGACAGTGAGTTTAAACAAGAAGAATTGCAAGTCTTTACTAATAATCATTTCACATATAAACTATATCCATCTAAACTAAAAACGTTAGGAAATTGGATAATATCGTAGCAGGATTGGCTTTGTACCAAAACATTAGCAAATTTGCGCCGAAATGCTCGTTTATTTGGCAAACAGAGCACATGAAACCTCTACAATTATGATGCCAATGAGGCTAACGATATAGAGCAATATTCTTATACAAATATGCTATTTATGTATGCATGTACTTAATCCTACTCATATTATAAATGTCAATGTTGTTGCCAATGGATGGAAGTGAGAATGTTTGTTAATCTTTCACGTAAACACCACTGAACTACTCGTAATTTTAATATTAGTTTACAATATTGTAGCTCACACATCAGAATAACAAAATAATATATTATTTTTCGACGTTGTCAGTTTGTAGTCGGTTTAAAATGATTGTTTTTAGTTTGAAGTCGGTTAAAAAGGGTTAGAGTTACCTTTTTCCAGCAGTAGTACAACCACAAGCTGCTTACAAGCATTTAATCAGAATTAAGTTTCATATAAATAATATTATAGTAGTAGAGTCGTCAATAACACATGCCTGAAGTCGTAAGTGTTAATTTTAAATTACCTACAAATAAACTATTTTAGAACTTTGAACTTTAAGAGCACCTGCTTTTAATAACTAATATACCTGCCTAAATAACAAATTTCATAACATTATAATTCTCAAAGCAATTCGGTAGTAAACTAGTAAATAATGTAATTAGTTGAAGCAAATCTGTGAGACTGGCAACAAGCTGTAGCCGTCAACTGCCAACTAGGAACTACTCGTCGAAATCCCCCAATTATGCTTTTAATTAGTTTTCAGCAAGTTGTGCAATCGAAAGCGTCGGGTACTACGTGTAATAAGCTATTTGTATTCATCCGTTTTGCTCCGCCGCGCTGTGTCATATTTTACCTTTACTTTACGTAACTTGTAATGTGAGCTGTAAGCTAGAAGTGGGGTCTTGTTTGGTTCAATTTGCTTGGGAGATTAAAATTTTAACGACATGTTTGCTGTGTATAAATCGAAATGACTTAAATAAGTTTTATAATGGTTTTTCATTCATGAGTTAGTCTTTAACTAAACTTTTTCAATTGACTCCTAATCATTTGAAATCTGTCTTTTTTATAATACATTCATATTTTTCACGCCCTTTTCTCATTCGTGTAGGTAGAGACTTCACTGGCTATGATCTAAATACACTTCTTCAACATCATCCACATACACATTACCAGTTAATTTAATAGATAAAAGTTTTACGAATTAGCGGAATGTAACATCGAGAAAATTGTCAAATTTATCAAAATATCTTAAAAATCGAAGGGTCACTGATCACAGCCCCGACTTTTGCAATAACCGTTTCTTTATATACCTCTAACATTCATTTGTTTTTCACGTCAACATTCCTACATAGAGGTGTGTGAGTGTGTGTATCTCTGTGTGTGTTAAGCAGGTGATATCGTACGACTCGTCGCGCGGCGGCGTGTCGGTGGTGACAGAGAAGGGGGCGGCTACCACCTCGTACCTGCTGGTGCAGGACGCCGCCCCCGCTGACTCCGGCCGGTATTCCTGCTCGCCGTCCAACGCCGAAGTCGCTTCTGTGCGTGTGCATGTGCTCAATGGTCAGTATATATATAGTATATTCTACCACAGTACAAAAGGCCTCCAGTTATACAACCCATTACCTATTTAGCAAAATAAAAGTGACTGCGATTTGCTAATCGACCATAGCCTCTTCAGATTGAATTACATAGAAGTCTCAATTAAAGTTAGAAGAAATATTGTAAGAAGGCCTTTTCGCTAGATCATTAATTTTTTCATAGATTTTTGCTGGATCTCTGGTGTTCACCAGCGGTTACTTCTTTGTCTGTATTGTATTGTTACTTTTTATCTCTGTGACATTTATGCAATAGTAGTGATAGTTAAAAAACAAAATAAAACAGAATAAAGAATCATAAATATGAAACTAGTAAAGTCTGGATTACCCGTTTAAATATTAAAGTTATTACAAAATAACAGACGACTGCGTCCTAAAGTAGGTACATTAAAAACGTTACAAATCTCATCATCCTCATGTCAGCTTATGGACGTCCACTGTTGGATAAAAGCTTCCCCCAAGGATCTCCACAACGACCGGTCATGCACTGCCCACATCCAACGGCTTCCCTCAACTTTCAGGTTGCTCCCAACTCTTCTAACCCAACAATGTGCTCCATTTCCAGGCGAGCGGCCAGCAGCAATGCAAACAGGCTCGGCTGGCCTCTCTGACAGCTCTCGTTGCATGGCGGCAGTGCTGGCAGCCGCTGTACTGCTAGCGCGGTGGCGACGCGAGGCGCTTGACAGCTGATGCCTGCACCGCTACTGCTAGGCACACTTGAGTACTGCTAGTACGCGGGATGCCGGCTACGCTTTTAGTACTTGAAATGCGTGTGGTTGGGGAAAGTGGAGAGGTAATACCAGGGGCCCAAGTCTGCTAATTTAAAATAGCCTCAGTTGTGTCTCGGCAGAGTATCAATGGCAATTTTTTGACACATTTGGTATTCTGCTAAACAATGTCTTACACTGAGTTCCATCAAATGTGTCAAAAAAATGACATTGACACTCTGCCGACACACAATTGGGAATATTGTACATTAGGAGACTTGGGCCCCAGGTAGAGTAATCTCTCATTTACCTCTCGAAGTGTCAAAACTTTCATTGCGATTTTTACCAATAAATGTTTGATACCTGTAGGTAGGACATGGACGGACATAAGTGGATGTATATTAGAATACCGGATCAAATGTTTATTGTTAACTTAAATCGCACTGAAAGTCTATCCTCAATCCAATCACGCGCATGTTACTAATCTCTGTACTATAATGCGTCACTCGAAACTCACGCGCACCCGGCGTTAGAATCGAGTAATTAACGAAAATTCTCATCTAAATAAATAAAATATTACTTAATTTTAAAACGAAAACTTAGTTTTCGGTAAGTTAAAGTTGTATAAGGTTAACAATTTATTGTAAGATTTTTATGAGAAACGGTGAATAATACTTGTAATGTAGATGCGTCAAATCTCTGTGATGGATGAGCGTGTATTACCAAGAGTGTATGGGTAATAAGTACCTACCTAACCTGAATCCAAAGACCTACACAATACCAGTGCGAATAACTAATTCACTCCTGAGATATTCAAATAAATATAACAATATGAAATCTTGAAGTTATTAAGAAATATTTGTCGACGAGAGAGAAAAAGAAAATAGCGATTCGCACTGTGTTTGGTGTAATAATTTTAGTTGTTTCCCGGTTCAACTACATTTAAAAACTACCCAAATATGATTAAAATAAATATCAAATATGTTATAGAAACCAAAAGTTTCAAAGCATTTATTTCATAACATTAAATTCTAAATTTCATCACAGTGTATTAGAATTTGAGTTTTCGGCGTCAATAATTTACGTTTAGTCATTCTAATATGTAGTATTTTACCCACAATTATTGATAATAATTGTCAGTTAGTGTATTGGTCAAATTAACACGAAACAAGTTGCATTTATGCAATGTTTTGTTGTAAATTTATTTAAAACATGAACATGCTGTATGTTAAAACACGCTTATATAAGTACCAATTTCTTTACAGTTTCATTTAAGAATAATATTTCTTGTAGGATAATAATAGGTATCCTAAAGTACGGTCAGCATCATAAGTTGATTAACACATTCAGATTTTCAAAAGTAAAATACACGATTAATAGACAAAAATTGCTTAGCAAAAAATAATCCACAGTTAAATGAACATCTAGTAAGGTTAAAAATTAGGAAAATAAGGTTTTAGGTACGTCCAATAATGGTGTATATTACTTTTGAAAATCTGAATGTGTTCATCGACTTATGATGCTGACTGTACCTATTTATAAATAGGTACTTTTTTAACTTACCTGTGTCTGCGTGAATTGTAACAATTTCACGTAGGTAGGTACTTTATTCGTGAAAGTTTATTTTTATTTCATTTCACACCAAATACAAGATACTTACCATATAAGTTAAATTATAACTCTACATACACTTAGATCCTTGTAAATAAATACGCAATTTTGATGTTTTCGAAAATCATCGCATTCTTATAGTATAAGAAACCGTTGGTTCTAATTTCAAAATAATATAAAACCCAAATCTGGGGATTGTAAATAAATACGTAAGTTGTCTGTTTTAATGAGAAAAGTTTATAAATAGTTTAATGTAATTAAATAATGTAACGCGAGGCTGCAGGACGTTTCATGACGTATGAAAACGCATAGTGTCGCATAATGTTGCATAATGTTGCATAGTGTCGCATAATGTTGCATAATGTCTCACACGTTTTGCAACTCTCGCACGAAACAATACTCGTTGTTCGTATTATAAATAACTTATAACAAAGTTGGACGAAAATGTAAATGTATAGCGAAATATTAAAGCAGAATTAAATTATTTTAAAACAATATTTGCATTTAAATTATTTTTTTATGTAAATGTTAAAAATTATATGTTTATTTGATAAGTCAATATTAAAATTAGTTTTAAAATTTACACGCAAGTAATTAAAATGTTTGAAATTTATTTAGCACCCACTGTAACATTATACTAATTATCGAGATTAAATAATTTTAGTTTTCATTTCCAATTTATTATAAAAAAACTATAACAGAAACCTAATAGCAAATTATTGTTTTAATAACGTTAAGTTAATTTTGTAATAAATTGATTCATAATTTAAATAGTTCAAAGGCAAAATAGAGTAAGTCATATTCGTGTATTTTTCGGTTTAGAGCGTTTGTAGATGCACCGGACATCCATCCGGCAAAAACGAAATATATTTTATGCCGGATGGATGTCCGGTGCGTGTACACACGTCCATTATAAACCATACACCACCGCGTAACGCGTACGGAATACGGCTCGTTGTCCGGTAAAAAAACGGACGTCTACAAGCGCTCTTAAAAATATAGTATTCCTATTTTGAATTTAAAATTCAGAAAAGCAGAGAAAATATTTATTATTACCTATTTATTTGGTATACCTCACGTTTGTAGTTAGTGTTTAATTGGAATTTGTCGCGGTCAGTCGGAGTTCGAAGGAATCGTAGAAAACGGACCGATGATCGCTCTTGTAAAATATAAATAGTAAATAATATAGTGTACCGCATTTACTTTTTATCGATATAATAATTAATATTGAAATTTTAAACAAACATAAGGAGGAAACAGTTGCTCAGTCGGGTACAGTGACTCACCATCGGTTTGTAAAGAAGGCAAAGAGATACATTCATCTCTTTTTCACTTTCCGGAAGCTTTCGGCACGCGCACGTGCAAGTGCAAAAGAGATGAACGTATCTCCTTTCCTTCTTTACAAAACGATGGTGAGTCACTGTACCCGACTGAGCAACTGTTTCCTCCTTAACCATACATTTATATAATTGTCACGCCTCTCTGTCATCGGTGTTGGCAGGGTGATGATATTTACAATGCTCAATTACTCCCGAAACATATTTTTTTGACAATTGTAAGCAATATTAAAAGTAACATGAAGGTTTCCCAAACATAAATACCTATAGATTTTTATTTTGAACTGCGAATATGTGAACTTAGACTGTTTAATTTAAAGTAGCATAAATCAGTTGTGCAACTACACACAATCAAGACCAAAATAACAAAAAGAAACTGCCATTTTGAAGTTATACACACATTTTTTTTTTAATTCTTTGATTTAGCAGATAATAATTTAATCGATAAATAAGTAAATGAACACACAGACTGCAAATAATAGAACAAAGTTTTACAATAATGATAGGTAAAGTAAGTAGAGTACCTATGCGATACGAGAATATGTATGAAAGTATACATAAATGGAATAAGTTTGTTTTCAAATAAAATATTTAATATTTAAATTAATGGACTTTTTATTTTGATCCCTTTTAGCTAGTCAATTTGCCTTATTTATAACTGTGTACGTAAATGCCTAGACTTAACTTAGATTTTCCCATTTTTCAACATAGGTAACTAAAATACCTTTTTTATAGAGAAATAAGAACTTTTTTTTTTTACTCTAGATCAGAAAGACAGAAAATCGTGTCAAATCAAGGAGTCAAATTGTTAGCAGAATAAAGGCAAAGTGTGCGATTACTCCGCCGACAAGAGCCTGGCTCTTAAATCCAATGAATGACAGAAAATCATCAAAATAAATACGCAACTATGAATGTTAGAAACACTATAAAATAGGGAAACTATTCGCTAGTTTGATAAAACAATACATTACTGTACATAAAGTTTATTACAGTCTATGAAGCCAAGATTCCAGCCATCAAGTATCACACTTTAAACTGGTCATAAACCTAAAAATCTCCAAAACGTAATTAAAGTGCGCCATGAATACTAAAGGGCACATCGTAAAGTTCCTTTAATACCTAAAAGGAACCTTATTATTATTATAATTGGTAAGTTTCCCCCGTTCATCAAAAGTTCGCAAGACCTGCCATCATATCTTGGCTATATAAATAAGGTCATTGATTAAATTAAAAAGTTAGCTGCGCCAACTTGGTCTGACCTATATCCTGGGTTCTGCTCCCAATCTCCCTTGTTAAGCTGTTGTTACAATATCGAGCAAGTTCGCGAGCAAGATGTACTTACGCTTCACCCTTTTTTTATTATCAAAACTAAAATTCCTTAAATCGTCAATATCTATTCTAAGTTTATCTTTCTTAGTTTATTTACTAACTTAAAATCTGTTTTCTTATCAGCCCTTTTAATATACTCACTACTAGGGCACAAGCTTACTCACATACGAGAGTGATCTGTTTATCCTCTGAAAAATAAATTTTACCTACTTACAACTTTTCTTAGCAACCTAAAAACTTCAATACCGTACTCTCTTCTCGACGTTTCCCAATGCCTCTCTTTTCCACCAGGGGAAGCAGAGACAACTTACCTCCACTTGCTACGACCTAACACACTTCTTTCATTTCATCCAAATTCATCAGTCGCCTCATACAGGCACGTCGTTTTAGAGTGCTCTTAGCCTTTCTTTAAGAAGTCCCCGATTTTTCTCTTCTCCTATTATTTAAAGACGTAATAACTACTTGTAATCAAAAATACATAATCGTTCGTATCGTTATCAGCCCATATATGTCCCCACCGAGGGGCACGAGCCTACTCTCATACAGAGAGTGATTAGGCCGTAATCCACCACGCTGGCCAAGTGCGGGTTGGCGGATTTCACATACACCTTAGAATTTCTTCTTTGGTGTATGCAGGTTTCCTCACGATGTTTTCCTTCACCGTTAGCAAGTGGTAATCGAATAAATTGATCCGTACATAAAACATTTAAAAAAATATACACCGACCTTCCTCCTAAGTCTATACCCCCCTTATCTCTTCCAACTTCCCCCATAAAGCGACTGGCCCATATTTCTTCACGCGAGTGTGAATTCAGATGTAAATGAACTTAATTATGCTAACAGTATCACGGAGAGTCTGCTCGTGAATCAACTAATACCAGAATTGCTGCTTTTCTTCAGCCATATAAATAAAGTTTATATCTTCTTAATTAATTCGGGTGAATTCGGGTGAAAATGTTTTTTGTTATGTCTTAGATTATAAGAAGGCATTTTGTCTTTTTTTAATTACTTAAGTAGATACCTACACCAATAAAATTACGTTTTTTTGATCAATTTTAAAGTTTTTTCACGTTTAGTTTACGTTTAGTCTTTCTAGATATAAAGTTTCAGTGCAAGAGCAGAACCGTTGAATCAAGTTTACGAAACCATGAATTGTTAGTAGCCAATAAAAGTTAAAACTCACTCAACTTAAATGTTTATATAGGGTGACTTTAAATTATTGAACGATAGAAAAGCATATGCATGTACTCGTGATAACAAACAACTTTTACTATGAGACCAAGTTCGAAATCATTCAAACATTTTCGAACTCACCATAAAAAAGCATCAGCTGATAGTATGGAAGAACATTTTTTAATATGATTTCTAACTTGGTCCCATAGTAAAAGTTGTTGTTATCATGAGTACATGCATATCCTTTTCTATCGTTCACTAATTAAAAGTCAGTTTGTATATGAAAATTATGATATTTTCTGATCTTTTCCAATTAGTTACCTATAAGTACCTAATTATAACTTGTAAGATTTTAGCGCCATCTCCAACGATGTATTTGAACTAATAACGGCAAAGTGTTTTAGAAGAGTAAATACTGAAAGAAAACATTTCAGAATAAAGTTTTAAGGACTTTCTCACAGATGGCGCTACTAAACATGATTTCAAAATCTTTTTAATTCCGTTTATTCTCCATCAATTAAAAAAATACTTTATAAAGAACCACATTTAATTATAAAATTGTCTAATATAATATTAACAATAGAAATTAAATTATTTAATGAGAAGCGTTGTCCATTTTAGCCTAAAATTATTTAAGACGAAGCACTCAAGATTCGTAGTAAAGAAAGTCCTGAAACAAAGAATATCTATACTGAGGCATTAAAAAATCTATACTTAGATGAGACAATATAATCAAACAGCATTTTGAGACTATTTTTGATTGCAAAGAACTTTTTTTTAAGTCACACACACATAGGTACATAAAAAAAATTATAACATAGTTAACAAGAGGCTGCCCGCAACTTCGTTCGTACGCATCTAGCGTCATATCTTGGAAAAAAAATATGTTCATCTAAATTTTTTTCAGTAGGTAGTTTTTGCGTGAAAGAGTAACAAACATCCATCGGCACAAACATTGACATTTATAATATTAGTAGGAGGGTCAATTACACTTACAATAAGGAAACAAGTGCCGACGATAGCGGCCTTGTGCCCGACTTCCAAGTCGGCAGGAAAGAAGATTTGAAAACTCTCCCCATCAGCCGGCAACTCCCGCGTCTTGCCCCATTTCTTGCGGATCACGCCCACTTTTTTCTTCTCCATTGTGAATACCTGGAGAAAACAAGAATAGGAGACTATTTCGTAGCAAAGAAGCGAAAAGGAGAAACATTGCACGGTTAATGAAGATCAGATTTTTATGTTAACTAATACCTTTGTACCTTATTAAACTAAAAACACAATGTACCTACCTACTGTTAATTCCATCTAAGTGTGAATTTTGTTGTCAGAGCAGATTGAATAAATATATTTTCTTTCTTTCAGAGCTTGATATAACTGTTTACTCTGTACTTTTTACTAGTAAATTTCTGTTAAAGAAAATAATTTCATACTAACTTTTTGTATTTGATCGGGTTTTATAGTCTATTGATAGACTCTGTCTTCAACGAGTGGAATTGACTCGAAACTGTCGATTTAGAGAGTTAAATAGCTTAGGCACTTTAGGAAAAAAAAGTAGTTAAAAAAAATTGAAATTAGCACGTCTTATCTTCTTATCTAGCCGTTGGTCTCCCACTGATGGTCCTCTTTCTCCACGATTCTTTATTCTTTATCCTCTCCTCTACCCAGACATCCATGAAGTCCAGCTCATCAAGCTACGTCACTTACAGTAAAATCACACTCGCCATTAGTCCCGACCGGTCCCTTGACCTTCAACCGCGGCTTATCATCAGCATCGTTGACCACCAGCACGGGCTTCAACAGCGTCATCTCTTGGCGCACGATGTTGGCCAGCTTCCCCCCGACCCAGACCTCCATCTTGTTGGAGCCGAACGTGTAGGGACGGCGGAGTTTCATCACCTGGAACGGGGTGAAAAAGGTAAAGGTAGGTCACACAGAGCTGGTAGCCTTGCGAGGCAAACATTTGGCCAATTAAAAGAAGCCTCTAAGAACTAGCCAACTCTATAGGACAGCGAGGTCTTTCCAGAGCGGTCAAACATATTCCTCGCGACGTTGCTCACTCTGTATGGATCCGCCAAAGACTTAGTTGATTGTATTCATGATAATTCATGGATCATTGAAGAAAAAGAAGAAGGTAAACGGAAGGAAGGGAGACCACGGATAAACTTCAGGTCAAATAAAAGAGGGAACAGAAGTTGTGCCATATGGACGTTCTTAACTTTAAAAATTAACATCGTTAAAAGCGTAAAATTTCTGAACAATTTTATTTTGATATTCAAAATAGGCAAAGGAATCGTTAGTACTGAGTATTACCTACAATAACTATTTTAAAAAAAAGAAACCTATGATTGTTTTGACAGAATAATCCTGATCTTTCCAGATAAGATTTGAAATCCGTCTCTGTTTTAAACTGAATAAGTCCCTGTAAGCTATCATAGCTCCTCGTTCCAAGCGACTGTTAGTACGCATTCCATTCCTTATAATCTCTATCTTGGAAACATTGCTGTAATGCTGCAGACGGACATTTAAGGGAAACCGTCTTTTGTTATATATAACAAAAGACAATTGAAAACAAACAAAAGAAAGAAGAGATTCAGTGATGTGTTTATGTAAAGTAGATTGATAAATATTGATATTTATTAAGGTAATGACTCCTTAGGGCAACTTTTATATTCCAAAATATGTTGAACTCAAAATTGGAAGATCGCAACACTTTTTGAACGTTTTTAGTTCGATAAAACTAAGTCTCTATATTTAAATCGGTCATAAAATTAATCCGATTATTAAAAACTATTGGAATCATTTCGATATAAATAAATGCTCCTTGGTGCTAACCTTCTTTGATAAATTAACTTTTTAATACTTAAGTTAGTTATTTGTTATGATTTTTACGCGATTTATCACAGGGATTTATATAATAAATCTAGCCCTCAACTGACTACCAACAAGGTAAATCATTAATTACTTAAGGCTAACCTAGTACGCAAATAAAAACCCTGAGACTAATTATTTATTGCAAAATTGCGTGAATAAAATAACCACGAAGGACGAAATAGCTACTATTTCTCCCTAGTGACAAAAGCTTTTTCATTACCTACACTTATTGTGTTAATAAATCATGGATAAAATCTCCAGCATTTTGCCTTTTGGTCATTTTGGCGAACGGCCAGAAAAAAAAGTATTGTACTATTGTAAAAGTTATAATGTAAACGCAATGTGTATTTACGTTTGTTTGATGATAGACTGAAACAAGCCTTTAGCCTTGGGTGTATCGATTCCAACAATACATTACTGGGAAACTTAGACTAATGTGTGTGAAGTTAGACTTTTGTTTTTACGAATTAAATATTTATTTTTAGACGTCGGTGTACGATCATTCGAATAACACAGTCGAAAAAGAATAAGAGAGAAAAAAAGATACATACATACTCCTTCCGTCCTTTCTTCCGCTTGCTACAATATAAACACTTCTGTCGCTTCATCCACATTCATCAATCGCCTCATACATGCACGTCAGTTTAGGGTACTCTTGACTTGGCCTTTCTTAAACAAGTCCCCGATTTGATCGAAATACATTCACCTTGGCCTTACCCTCCCAACAATCCTTAATCTTTAAAGATGTCTAGTCTATTATATTATGTATATTTTTAAAAGTTATCTATCGCTTCTTAAACAAAACTATTGTGTAAACTATCTTTAATTTGATTGACAGATTGTTTACTTCCGACTTAATACATTGAATCTTCAATGAAACAAAAGATATTGAGATCAAAGTTAACTTTTTGTTGAATATTAATACAAATTACAAAAGTGATGATTGACTAGGGCGTCATAATTTTAAAGGAGTTACATAACCAAAGAGATCATATCGGCGTTTGAATTTTGCCGTTTGATAAGAAATCGCAGTTCGCGGTTTTTAACCGACTTCAAACTAAAAACAAATTAAAAAAAGAAGATTCTCAATTTGGTTCATTTTCTTTGTCAATGTTTGTTATCATATCAAACGTCAAAACAATGCTGACCAGCAACCGTTATACGTGCTCTATTCTTGTTAAAAGGACAATAATAAAAAAGAGAAGAGAGAAGTGTATTTGGCTCGTAGTAAGTGGAGTGGTTTCTGCCTACAACGATGGGAAAGAGGCATGACGAATAAGTACGAGTATGTAGGTATGTGTAGAGGTAAAATAAAGTCTAGACTAGGGATTAGAAACATACGAAATAGACTAAAATATACCCTAGAGACTTTCTAATCCCAACCCCTTAGCTAAGAATGATTACATCCTATTTTTAGCCAGTCGTAGTAGCAGCTCCGCACGCAATGAGGTTTCATTAATCTAAATGGAGCCGCCACCGACCGCAGCCTTCTACTAAATTGGGAACTTTTTCGAATCTCGTATTATGAGTGACATTCCCATGCAGTATTGGATTTTTATCCCACAGATGACATTGGCTACTAGACTGTCGATGGATGGGTGAAAATATTAGGAAAGACGAGAGATTGGGACAATTTTAGATATAGGAAAGTACACCAGTGTCTTTTTTTGTAACTGTAGGCATAGACAATAAAGTAATCTACTGTAAACAGTTTCTTAAGTAATTATTGTGAAATGAGCATGGTTTTTAAAATGAAATACGGAACCCTAATAAAAAAAAAATATATGTACCTATGCGCTGCTTGTTTATTAAGTGTATTGTATGCAAGTGTACTGTATAATATTTCTCTATAACGTCTGGAATTCGTAGACAAAAACATTCATTGGCATCCTTGTCCTGCCTACCCAATACTTTAATAGTAATAAGTATATTAGGAATATACGAGTACATGTCGTCTAGTAATCTATGTTGTCGTAGCTCTACCCCAAATAATTTGAGGAAAAAAATTCAGAAAATAGTCCATTTTCATTCATGTTGTATCCCATTGATTCGCGAGAGAGCAATGCTATGAATATTTCAATCAAGATTTTTCTGGAGCAAGTTTTTCTTGCGTCTGTCCTTGGGAGGTTATTGAACTCTTGTACTAAGAATTGACTTGAAACAATGCGTTATTTTCTTATATAGACAATTGAAAGTCAAGAGGAGACTGGTAGTTTTGTTTCTAAAAAAAGAAGTATTCAGACTAATAAGTTCACTATCGCAGAGAAGTAGTATCTGCCTACCGGGATGGGAAAGAGACGTGACTGATATGTACGGTATGTAAGTTGGATGTTTATTTGCAAACTTCAAGCAATACAACTGTCCGAACTTTATTCCCTTCAAACGGCTCGCGGGTAACGGCAAATTTTTATTATACAAGCTAAAGTATAGCAACCACAAAGAATGTTCTTAAGTGAATTGACAAAACCTTAAACCTAAGCTCCAAAACACACGGTGAAACGCAACTGAAACGAAACGTTTCAAACTAGTTGCGTCGCAGAAACTTCGATGCAACTCAAAAGTAACTAGCAGTTTCAGTTGCGGTGCAGTTGCGTTTCACCGTGTGTTCTGGGTATAACACTTTGTTATTGTACGTGTATCCTGCCGACACACAACTGAGAATATTGTAAATCAACAGACTTGTGCCCTTGTTTGTTTCTTTTAGAGATGGGCCGAGTACTCGGTTAATACTCGGTACTCGGCGTACTCGGCACTTTTTTCACTAGGGGCCGTTCAAGTATTACGTAAGCACTATGGGGGGGCGGGGGGTTCTTTGCTTTGCTTATTTTGGATGACATGGGGGGTAAGGGAGTCAAGATGATGATTACGTCATCGGTAGTTATTTACTTTTTTACACGAATGGCATCCCTCACATTGTCTTTGCTTGAAAACGAAACGCATTTTCGGGGATATGTTTACGTAAGCATGGGGGAGGGGGTAAGAGCTTTGCTTACTTTTGCTGACAAGGGGGATGGGGGGGTAAATAATTGTAATAAATCTGCTTACGTAATACTTGAACGGCCCCCTACTTGTAATCGGCCGAATAACTCGGTTAAAATGCCGAGTACTCGGTGCAAATAAATCTACCTTGAGCACTTGATCTGCTTGGTAGATCATAGTCTAATTCCTTCTATTGTTAAATATTTAGGACTTTGCCTAGCTGGAGCAATGTTACAAGCTGCTATTATCATAATTATTTTGGAGAAAATTTCATAAACAGTGTTTTATCAAAATTTTCCCCCCTTGACCTTGCGGTTTATTGGTTTCATTCGAATGATTAGCGGGGTGCGGAGGGAGGGTCGTAAACACCGTTTGCTCCCGAACTTGTAAGCGCGCAATTCTACCTACTTCAAGTATACCGAGTAACTCGGCCGAGTACTCGGCTTGGTAAACTTTAAACCGAGTAATACTCGGTACTCGGTTACTCGGTAAAACTGGTACTCGGCCCACCACTAGTTTCTTTACTCACCAGTCGATCTTGCGTATCAAACACATCGATATTAAAAGCGCGGTTGGTCCCGCCAAGCAGTTGGCCGAACGCGTTGGTGTCATCATGGGCCAACAGAATCACTGTACCATCAGAATCTACCACCTCATACTTGCTGCCCGTGTAGGACTTTTGACGGACTATCACGTGCTCTTGTGTGCTTAGTTGGGTTATTCCTGAAAATAAGAAGAGAATAAGTTAGCCTAGCTGAGCAGTTGGCGAAACGATTGTTATTTTTAAGGAAACGGGACTGAAACAGCTGTTCATTTGTTTTTCATGGGCTCTAGTCTGCTATATTTACAATTCAATTCAATTTTTAATAAAATGGCTTCTGTCAAATATTTACAATATTGTCAGTTGTGTGTCCGTAGAGTGTCAATGAAAGTGTCAATGTCATTTTTTTTGACACATTTCCTCGCAATCAGTACAAGCCATTGTTTAACAGAATACTAAATGTGTCAAAAAATGCCATTGACTCTCTGCCGGCACACAACTAAGCTTTGAGTAGAGAATATAACGGAGGTGCCATACCGTCTGGATCTGCGTGCCTGGTCTGACGCAAAATGGCTAACTTTTTGTATGGAATTTCTTATCGTTTGACAGGTCATCTATCTACCAAGAAAACTATGAAAAACTTGCGCCAACCTTGGCGCGCTGTCATAAACTCATTTGTATATGAAAAAAGCATATGGCACCTCCTACTGAGGCTATTGAAATTAATAGACTTGGACCCCAGACTGTTTTTCCCCTCAACCATAACCTTGAGTTCTATGAAGGTTCCATTAATCTTTCCTTGAAACCATCTTGTCAAAGGATATTATAATGTAATTTACTCTCCTTTCCTTTTCGAAGGATAATATAAATGTGTCAGCTTTATCTAACATATCGCTTAATGTTATGTACTTTGAGTTGGTGAATCGTAAAGAGTTTTTTGTATTATCCCATTAATTTAACATGGCAATATTGATGCCAATGGAAGGATGTGGCAATGTCTGTTCCTATTTCACGTTAAAACTACTGCACAGATTTTTATGAAACTTTACAATATTGTAGCTGAGACATCAGAATAAATTAGTTTATTTTACGAAATACACAAAAGTAAGCAATGACAGAAGGCATAATCACTAATCGTCCTAGTTGATACGTTACAGTCAAAACTCATAGCCTGAAATTCATTGACTGAAGACATCGGTCAAAACCCCTTTTGATTGATTTTGGCAGTCAAAAAGGGTTTTGACTGGTGCGGTCAGTCAAAACCACTTTTGACTGAGATAACATCCAGTCAAAATCCATAAAAAGTGGTTTAGACTGGCAATGAGTTTTGACTGTAACAGATATACTTACTGCTCGTAGCGAGCTTAGCAACTAGAATTTTTGTAAGCGATTAATTGCTATAATTACGTAATTCACGAGTAAATACCTACCTAAAGGTGGCTCAGGGCCTGGCGATGGTGGTGATGCTGACATTGTAGGTCCTTCGGAAATGTCGTCTTTCAAGTAACCTTCACTTATTCATTGTTCAATTTATTTGAAGCTCATTTTGATGTCTGCTATGAAATTTAAAAAATAAATTTCTTATTTCTTTGAGATTTATAATAATACCTAAATACCAAGCTAAATACTTAAGTACTCCATAAAAAGCACTGTTTAACAAAGTTATTAAAATATAATAGGTACCTAATTAGTATATAGAACACTTAGGTCTTCTATATGTGTTTGGAATAGCACTTTTCTAAAATCAAATCTAAACACACGCCCTGCTTAATTAATAGCAAATAATCGTACAATGTTACACCCTATTTGCAAATAAAATTGCCATCAAAGCAATTACTAGGTAAGTAAACGGTTACGTACATTACGGGTAACGGGTAACTGAACCCGTAAAACCGACAAATAAACATTGAACTCACATTAAATGACAATTAACTTTAACAGCTGATTACCTTTTAACTTTGTTTACTCAATTGGAACTTTGCAAAGTTAAATTCGATGAAAAAAGGGTTTTCATAAAGCGCGACTGCTCTCAAACGCGACCGCTAACAAACTGACTTAACTTCTAAATAAAAACCGATTTTTACGCACAATCAAGAAGATTTATTATCTTCAACAAGTATTTGGTATGTAGACGTGTTTCAATTAAATGTCTAATTTATTTTGTTTGATCTTCCTAATGAAGTGTTGGTGCATTAGAAAAATAAGCTAGATTTTTGTAACGAGGGGTTTTACAGGCGTAACCAAGGATAGTTACTCATGAAATTGTAAAATACAGTTTTACGTAAAGTGGAAAACATGTTTTTAATTTTATGGTTTCTTTTTATTATAAACCTTGATGTACAAGTTTAAAATGATTAAGTTTTTGAGAAAGTTTTGAACTTTAAGTTGTTTACTTTACTTTACTTAAATAAAAAAAAATTCTTTCTTTCTTTCTTGTACTTTGAATATTTTTATACGTCTCAGCACGTTCGCCATCTGTATGACTTATTTCGACTCTTTTTGGCATAAAGGGTTAGTATCAGGAATATTATTCAAATTTTTAGTACAGGTTGGTTATCTAACACACCTTTACAATCTTAAAGGCTGAATATACGAAATCAAGCTTACATAATAACAAAATAATGTTTACATCTTTGAGTATAGAATATATAAGGAGGTGCCACATTTTTTTTTTCATATACAAATGAGTTTATGACAGCGTGTCAAGATGCGCAAGTTTTTCATAGTTTTCTTGTTAGATGACCTGTCAAACGATAAGAAATTCCATACAAAAAGATAGCCATTTTGCGCCAGACCAACCACGCAGATCCAGACGGTATGGCACCTCCTTATATATTATATAGTAAAAGGTTTAAATTTTTCAGTAAAATCTTTTTATTTCACAATACAATAAAAAAACAAACAGGCTATGAACTCGGGCAGCGACCTGTAAAAGCTCAGCGACGGAAAAGCTCTTTATGACATACACGATGACATTGTATTAAGAGCTTTATTTATGTGTGAGCTTTCATGTGAAGCTATAAAGCTTATGTACGAAAGTAAAGAGAAGTAACAAAGAAACTTGGTAATGTACGTTGATTTTAAAAGTTGTATTAATAGATAAGTAAAAAGTTTGATAAGCATTTATTCGTATATATTGAGTTTTTTTAAATTTATTTTTTTCATAAATTTTTGATAAGCTCTATTGAAATGTAAAAATGTTTATTTCTGTGTTTATGCCTAAGAATTTTAAAACTTAAATTAAAAAGAGAAACCATACAGAGGTTTTTGCTAGGTTCTTCTCTGGGTAAAACTGCACGCTTGCGAATCTAGCATTAACTTTAAAAAATTACCCATCCTAAGTGTTGTTAAACCTAGGGTTAAATGAAGTTTCATTTATAATATAATATTATAATAGAAAATCTAAACCTCCACTCGCTATGATCCATGCTATGATCATTTCGCTTCATCCACATTCATCAGTCGCCTCATACATGCACGTCGGTAAGATACTCTGCCCTATTTGATCCAGATACGTTCATGAACTTTTAAAACTCCAACTTAAATTATCTTTAATTCGTAGCCAAAGCACTTGAAATACCTATGTTGATACATACATATCCGTCATGCTTCTTTCCCAATGGGGTAGGCAGAGACCACTTCCTTCCGCTGTTATTTTTAAAAGCTATTGTAAGCGTTGCTTAATGTTATTTTGACTCTTACCTTCACGTAAATTGTACTTTACTAAGGCCCACTTGCGCAGCCCAGAGTTAATGCAATAAACCCGGAGTCAGCTGCTAACACAGGATTAAATCAAGATAAATCAATACAAATTATTTATTTAATCCTGTGTTAGCAGCTAACTCCGGGTTTATTGGGCTGCGCAAATGGGCCTAAGTGTGGTATTTGCTCAGTTGACCTCGACAGGGCTGTAACTGATAGCAGGTTATTTATTACCTATTGTTTTGTTATGTAATAAAAAGGTTTACCTAATTAATTATTTTGTAAGTTTATTGTGTTGTTGACGTCACTAGATTTAATGTAATCTTGTATAATAAAATACTGGCGATAATAAATTTGCCTTTATCTGTGAGCAACGCGAGCCGTTGCAGTGAAAAAAGTTTGGACAGATGTGTTGCTTGAAGTTTGCAAGTGAACATCCAACTTACATACCAATCATGTCTCTTTCCCATCGGGGTAGGCAGAGACTACCTTCTCTGCGATAGTGAACTTATTAGTCAGAATAATTTTTTCTTTAGTAAAAAAAAAATACCAGTTTCGCTTGACTTTCATTTTGTCTTTATACCTAAGAAAATAATGTATTGTCTCAAGTCAATTTCGGATTTCGGTTTATTATCATTTTTATGTCATTAATATTAAGTAGTAAGTTACGTAAGTACTTTTGGCAGATTTTGTTTCCCACTTTAAGGATGTGCGAATATGTGTTACTTTTAATAAAAACCACTTAACAGATTTTAATGTAATTTCGCAATATTGTAGCTTACACATCAGAATAACACAAAGGTTATATAATTTTAAAATGTTGTTTAAGTTAAATTCTTCTCTGGGGAAAACTGCACTCTTGCGAATCTAGCATTAACTTTAAAAAAAGACCCGTCCTAAGTATTGTTGAAACCTATAGGATTAAATGATTTTTCATTTAAGTTTTTCAAGATATGACGATAATTATGCATACAAAGTCGCGGGCAGCCTCTAGTATGATTGAACTTAACCTCTCACATCCCACTGACCCATTATAAACCCAGACACAATAGATTTTCCATTGTTCTTTTTTTTTCTGGGATGTGAAAGATTATGAAATGAAATGATCATTATGATTAAATAGGTATATCTATCTAATCTATCTATACATCTATACATCTATACATATATATAAAAATGAAACCCGTTTTCCGTTGTCACGACATCACGCCTGAACGGCTTGACCGATTTCGCTAATTCTTTTTTTTAAATGTTCATTGAAGTCCAAGGATGGTTCTTACGGTGAGAAAAATTCGAATAATTGCCGGGAAAGCCCTAAAACAGACCTTTTCTTTTTCCCATACAAATGTTTTCTTACTAAAATGTAGAGTCAATTTGAACTTTATTCCTACACAATAAAGTTCATTCTAAGGCGGGACGAAGTTCGCCGGGACAGCTAGTATATCTATAAATATGTACTTATCTACATAAGTACCGATGTTGTTGTTGTGTCAGCTTATGAACGTCCACTGCTGGACAAAAGCCTCCTCCAAAGATCCCTACAACGCCCAGTCTTGCGCTACCCACATCCAACGGCTTCCCAATGTAGTTGTAGTACTAAGTAATAGATGCTATAGTACGGTATAGTAAATATAGACGTGTCTGTCTGTACAGACACGTCTATATTTACGCGAGTTTATTGTAATGTTTATTATCAAAAACTATTTAGCGGGTGAGAGCCAAGGTCGCCATCTTTGTGGGTGGCACAGGGCTGGACTTGAAACTTTAACCGACTTTAAATTAAAAACAAACATTAAAGAGAGGTGGTTATCAATTTGGCGGTTTATTTTTGTATGCGATGTACGATTCAAAGCTTCTTCTATTAGAACTACTTGAAAGTTACCTGTTGAACTATAAATGGATTAGATAAATCATTCACAATAAAAAAAATAGTCAACGCCAAAGAATCTTTATTTCATAGGATGACTTGAAATACCGACGTCCTTTATATCTTTTAAAGCTAACGCCAGATTCGCCAGATAGCAGTTTTCCCCAGAGAATAATCTAGCAAGAAACTTTGTACTGGATACTGGATTGTAGTGGAGAAATCAAGACAAGATAAATATTTTTTTCGTATAACAAGCGGTGTCTAAACTGAATACGGCCCTGCCTCGCCGGAATTTAATTTATATGAAGATGTTATTATTTCAAGAGCTGTCGAAACACACTATAACTCGAAGTTTGAAGCAGACATCCTTACTGTAACTAGCAATTACTCTAGTTCAAGTTTTTTTTTTAAATGGCAACGACCGCTTTGAATTCTGCCAATGTCAAGTGAAGTAAAAAAGCTTAATATAATTTCATACATATCTTAATACATGCATATCCAATCGTACGTTTATCTCAAATCAGGATAGGCAAAGGCCACTTCCCTCCACTTGCTACGATAAGTACCACATATTACTTAATAGTGATACCAACACATTCTCCATTTTTATTTCGTAGTCACAATTTAAAAAAAGCAGCCGAATTGAGAACCTCCTATTTTTTTAGTTTGAAGTCGGTTAACAGCATTATAAGTCCATCCACTGTTTTCCTTTCCGTCTACATTAAGCTGTTATACTTACTTGATTACCACGCACTGTGACCTACATCCCGAGAGGACATGGAAAACATCTTTACTGAGCTTCGATACATTTTAGATAGCGAAACATTTAGGACAGGACAGCAATTCTAATCCATTACACAAGGATAAAGAATGCACATCGATCTTTGGAAGGAGGCAATCGTTTTATTTCGACTTCGTATAGCGATATCTGTGTCACACATACCATCGCGTTTGTTTAGTCAAATCAAAAAATATAAAAACAATTCACTAATCAATTAACCCGAAATAATGAAATGAAATGAAAATCATTTAATCCTGTAGGTTTTGTTTGACAGCACTTAGGACGGGTAATTTTTTAAAGTTAATGCTAGATTCGCAATATAAAGATTTTATTATTATTATTATTATAAAGAAATTCGTTCTAAATTCAAAAGAATTCAGAAGAACAACGATTAATCTAATAATTGAACTAAGTACTACACTACGTATAGTACGAGTAGGCAGGTAGCCACTTAAAGTAGCATACTTACGAGCCTAGTACATAGAATTAGCATTCGTTTCTAATCGGAAATGCGATGATTACCGATGACTCCGATGACCACTCATATCTAGATTAGAAACCTGATATTATTTATGCACGTAGTTGTCTTTATAATTTATTTACCGATTTTCCTCTTACTCGTATGTCGGGATTCCAGCAAGTCTCATACATGTACAGTGTCAGAGTAGTATCATATTAGAACCGGTTTTTCCATCTGTTCTTATTGTAGTGTTGTTTATAAAGTGGAACTTGCATGTTGTGTGTTTAAAGATTTTAATATAAATGTTGTGATTTAAAAATTTTTCAAATACTGTACTGTGTGTAAATACTAAAATGGGAACTTTGCCTGACGGTAAAAACTTTTTTTATTATAAAGTTTCTTTTAAATTACACTTACTGACTTACAATATTTACTATATTATAATATAATAAGGTAAATAGGTAGAAAAGTAATTATACCCATTATAAATGTAAGATGAAGTTTGATTGTCCTTGTTATTTTTGCAAGGACATGAAATTATTCTTTATACTGATTCAACAATATTATTGTTTTGTCGTTATTACCTATACCTAATTCAAGATGCTTTGAATAACCAAAAAAACGTGTTTAATTGATAAACAAAATTATTTGACACATGGAAAATTTAGTAGTTGATAGTTTCATAAAATAAAACCAGGCTGGCAGCTTTTTTGCTCAAAGAATAAGCATTCCTATTCAAAGAGGAAATGCTGCCAGCCTTTTGGGTACCATGAATCCCGGAGACGATATCTTCCTATTATAAGTGTGGGGTATCTATGAGGTTATCTATGTATAAATATGTATATTGTAGATTTGTAGGTACTTAAGTAGAATAAGTTTGTATTATATTGTATTGTATTTATTTAAGGTAAAATCATGTATACTTATTTATTGGGTTGTAAAAAAATATTGAGGAAACTAAATAGGTACTAAAGTATGTAAGACAATATTAGATGTAATGGAGTGATTAATTGACTTTTCATGCAACTAGCCTTTTAATCTAAAACTTCCAATTACTTAGGGCCTGTATCACCATCCACAGACAAAATTAATCTGACAGATATTATAAACCTGTCTCTGTCTAAAACGTCATGTTTTATGATTCATAATTTTATTTATGAATCATAAAACTCATTTTTCTGTGAAGGATAACTTTAATGCTAGGGTAAGGATTTTGGAACTTCATTATACAGGGTGTAACGGAAAGGGTTTATAATCCCGAAAGGGGGTAACTCTGGAAGGGGAAACAAAGCATATTCCAAAATATCAGCCCTCTAAGTCCATCCTACGATTTTTAAAACGCATTTGAATTGCAGACTTCTGCAACACATTGCCTGATATTGCACATCACTATTGAGCAATCAGCTGTTAGGGTGATTGACCGCTGTCCCCACCGCTTTTACACCTATCTGTACGCCTGGTATGTCAAAGTGGGTTCCGCATATGTAATTTTTCGTTTGTAAATAAAATGTCGTTTTTACATGTTTTTTGTAATATGTTTTTTTTATTTTCATAAAAGGAAAATTAAATAAAGAACATAAAACGCGTAAAACGTAACACATTCGTACGCGCGACGTAGTATGTACCTACTCTGTAAGTACGCCTTACGCAGAGCTGCTGGCTGGCCCTAATTAAAACTAAAATTCCTTTTTAAATCACTTGAAGGTAAGTCTTTCGATTTCTCGTTTACATTCCTAGGTTTTTATTCAAAGTAAAAAAAAATCGGTTGGTTTTTATTTTAAAGTTTTTTTTTCTTGCTCAAAACTGACCAATTGAAAACAAAAAATCTTATTATCGGAGTGGTTTAGTGTTTCCACGCTACCAGGAAACGACGAATATGAAGAAGTTCAGACCGATAATTAGAAACCATTTTACAAAGGAACTCTAACCACCACTCGCGCTGAAAATTTGAACCAATAAGGATCAAGAAGATCGATAATTCGATAACGAAAGGACCAATGACATTATGTTGGGGCGTGACCAGGACTCTGGCGCAGGGCGGCGGGAGAGCGTTCGGAAAAGTTCGTATGGGCTCGGTCGGCGGTCGGCTCATTAATTTTCCTTCAGTCGCTCTCAATTCGTTGTCGCGTGTGCACTTGTGCTTTCGTATCTAATAGTGTAGTGGCTACCTTTTGCTTTTGCCATGTCTTATGATTCCAATTCGGAATATTATAACATGATTATGTGCGTTGGGTTTACCAACGGTGATTTAAGTGCAGTGCAGCTCGCGAGCTCTATCGTGAGCGCTACATCGACGGGAGACTAGCTGATGAAGCTAGGCGCATGCCTTCGTACGGCTGTTTTAGTCGCTTGGTGAATCGACCGCTGCGGTCCCCAGACTTGACCCCGCTGGACTTCTTCTTATGGGGGCACATAAAGAATATTGTTTATGCAGTGGAGTGTTCTACTAGTGAGCAAATGGAGCAGCGCATTAGAGATGCGTTTAGTACTGTGACGCCGGAGATGCTAAGAAACACTAGAGCCTCTACCTACAGGCGAGCTGGTTTGTGCATCCAGCAGGGAGGACGCCATTTCGAACCATTTCTGTAAATGTAAGTAGTTTTAATTTATTTTCAAACCTTATCGAATACCTTACTTAGGTACCTACTTACTTAATTTAATTAAATTTCCATGTTACCTACCTATTATTTTTTTGTAACAAAAATTATCTAGTAAATTACTAATTACTTAAGCACCTACATAAGCGTAAGGTCACTAATTTATCTTACTTTTGTTTCAGCTTCGATACCTACGATGCGTTACGAACAGCTGTTTTCGTAGACACGCACGTCCTGCAGCGCCCGAGCCGCTTTAGGTAATTACACGCGCCGCGCCGCCCGCCGTTACGTTATCTTAATAAAATTATTATTTAGGTACCTACTAAAGCATAAAAACACAAATTTATCTTACTTTTGTTTCAGATTTGATACCTATGATGCTTTATGAACAGCTGTTTTCGTAGAGACGTCCCCCTGCCCCCGTCCCCGCAGCGCACGCGTCGCGCTTTACGTAAGTACTTGTACTTAGGTCGCTGTCTTATCTAATGGTACCTACTGAAGCAAAAAAAATACTAATTTATCTTACTTTTGTTTCAGATTTGATACCTACGATGCGTTTTACGAACGATTTTCGTAATACGCGGGTCCCAAAGTCTCCGAGTCGCGCCCTATGAACTGTTTTCAACGAGGACTTTTTGAACCATTTCTTTAAAAGTAGGTATGTTAGTTTTAATTCAATTTCAAACCTTACCTACTTACTCAGGCATTGTTTTTTTAATAAAATTAACGTGTAAATGGAACCACACATTTTGGATAGGTACTTACCTAACTTTTGTAACTACTTAAGTAGGTACCTATTATTTTTTCGTAATAAAAATTATTTAGTAAAATACTAATTTACTTACTTAGGTACCTATCTACTTATGCATAATGTCACTCATTTAATTTACTTTTGTTTCAGCTACGATACCTACAACGCGTTACGAACGTTTTCGAGAGACGTCCGTCCTTGGCCGCGCGCCCGAGCCAATGTCAAACGCCGCCGCCTCGGACGCGTATCCTTTGATAGAGCCGCCGCCGCCGACCGGCGCGCTATGAGCGTATGCGCGGCATGGCTTTGTGCAAGGAGAGAGTAGGAAGATGGGCGGGGTTGTCGTAAAATGAAGAGAGAAGGAAGACGGGCGGGGCTAGTGATAGTGTACAGTGCCATATGATTAGAGGAATGACCTCAATAGTGTTGGGACACGTTTGTTTTCATTCTAAAATTAAAATTAATGAAAATTAAAAAAAAAAAAAGTGTTTATTTTGATATGAAATACGGCTAGAAGACTTCTACATAATGTACAGAGTATGCCCTTTTCGGGATTATAAACCCTTTCCGTAACACCCTGTATAAAAATTTTATTTTTATTATTTATTTATTAATAAGCTCTATTGAAATATGAATTTTAACGTTTGTTTCTGTGTTTATGACTAATTTGTAAAACTTAAATTGAAAAGAGCAACCCTACAGAGATTCTTCCTAGGTCCTTCTCTGGGGAAAACTGCACTCTTGCGAATCTAGCATTAACTTTAAAAAATGACCCGTCCTAAGTGTTGTCAAACCTAACCTACAGGATTAAATGAATTTTCATTTCATTTCATTTAACTAGTTTGAACTAGGGTGATATTATAGTTATCAAATATCTTTGTGTGGTTGGTACTGACCTTGCTTGCCATGCCACAGGTCTTGGTTTCGATTTCTATCAGAGAATAGCTGTCCCAGCGAACTTTGTCCCGCCTTAGAATGAACTTTATTGTGTAGGAATAAAGTTCAAATTGACTCTACATTTTAGTAAGAAAACATTTGTATGGGAAAAAGAAAAGTCTGTTTTAGGGCTTTCCCGGCAATTATTCGATTTTTTCTCGCCGTAAGAACCATCCTTGGACTTCATCGAACATTTTTTAAAAAGAATTGGACAAATTGGTCCAGGCGTTGTTGAGTTATGCGCTTACCAACACATTTTGCGATTCATTTTTATATTATAGAATAGCGTTGCTGTGATATAGGTATAGAGATGTTTGTTTAGCTAGAGTCTGGGTGTTTGTTTGTATACAATGTAACTATATGTATAGTACAGTAGGTATACAAGGCGACTTTAAATTAGTGAACGATAGAAAAGGATATGCATGTACTCGGGATAACAAACAACTTTTACTATGGGACCAAGTTCAAAATCACAAAAAAAAATTGTTCCCCCATACTATCAGCTGGTGCATTTTGTATAGGAGGTTCAAAATTTTTTGAACGTTTTAGACCTTGGTCCCATAGTAAAAGTTGTTTGTTATCACGAGTACATGAATATCCTTTTCTATCGTTTACTAATTTAAAGTTACCCTATATAATTATAGTAGGCTTTGCTTCACTTAATATACGATCTACAACGGGCCAATAAGAAACCACAGATTTCTTAACGTACCGGGATTAAGAACGATATAAAATATAGTATACCTACACGACAGTGACTAACAATGACATGTCAGCTATTTTAAAGGTGCGTACAGACCATGTAACATGTTATTTAACTTGTGTTTTATAACACGTCCACACTATGTAACCTTGTTATTCAACATTACAACATAAAATAATACTGTACACATTAGAATAACAACGCAATATAACAATGTTATATAACCATTGTCGTTTGTCGTTCTTCAGTACAATCCACGCGATCAAAGTTATATAACATTGTTGTACATATCAATAACATGTTACTATACCATGTTTTATTTCAGTGTCCACATTATGTGAAACATGTTATATAAAAATGTTAAATAACATGTTATGTTACATGGTCTGTACGCACCTTTACATACTCAACACACGTTACCGTGTTTCAAAGTTCACGTAGCGCCATCTAAGACATTAAATACGAACTATTATAACAACCATACTAGATCAACAACACATTTTCCAGGTAGCAGATATGACATACAAACATAGATGGTTCTCCCAATCCTCGATGCAAGTGTCAGTAGTCGGGTCTTCGAAATCTTACATCATCACACCAAGTCCGAACAACACTCGATCGCTACTCATCACTGATGATAAGAAGAGATTGATCATCAAAGTCCGGAGTCCTGCTGTGTTTTCTATGAGCTCTAAATATCGAGTGGGTTTAATTTTAACTAATTTATGAATATTGCTTTTATGAATACTGCTATGCCACTTTATGATGAATAACGATGTATATATAGGTATACGTACTATAATCTACCAGATGGACCGGACCGAAGTCTCGTTGAATGCAGATGGCTGAAGAATCATTGGAGAGGCCTATACTCAGCAGTGGGCAGCTATTAGGCTGAGATGATGATGAGTTTGCCTGTGTAACTGATCAACTTTACCCAAGAAATACTGGTCGATATAGGTACAACAAAATTCATCTGTTTTGTTTCCAGTTACTCTGTGAGGATCCAAAGAGCTCTGACTACATAGAAATCGGCACTATCAAGAATTCGTGGGGTGATTCTGTGATCACCTTTCCTCGCGACCTGGATGTAGCATGTAAAATGACTGTAATATCTGCAGCTATATTTCTGGTAAGTGAATTCATTGTAACCAAGGGCCGACGATCATCTGAGGGTACATTAACACAACATTCGCTTGTAGTCGCTTCGATGCTCCGATGCTCGTTTTTTGTGTCAACAGATTTTGAATATTATTCTAATGAGATGTCGATAATAATATTACAATCAAAAATGCTCTACACTGCGCTCCGTCAGATGTGCGCTGGACCTTAGAGTATAAGTGAATCCTAAGATATAACTTAAAACACAAACCGCGGTAGCGTTGGGTCCACACAGAGCGAGTAGCCACGAGACCAATTAAAAGAGGTCCCTAAGAACTTCCCAACTTAATAGAATAGCGAGGTCTTTCCTGAGCCGCCAAACATTTGCCTCGCAAAGATGCTCACTCTGTGTGGACCCGCGGTTTTGGGGCTGTTTCACTTCAAACAGAAAAACCACACTTTTGCCCCAACCGTAGCTGCGACAGCGCCCTTAAATTTCAAAAGTACAACACAAAATCGTATATATTTAATATAATAAAGTATATTTCAATGGCACAGAGCTTTAATGTTATTTTACTCACATAAGTAGGTTATTAAATTCAAATTCCCTGTTAACACAGGCAGTAATGTATAACCAGTAGTGTAAGTCTACGAAGTAGATATAGTTTGTTACAATAGTACTTAAAATAACTTGCTAAACTTATAGGAATAAATCTGGGCCCCAATATTCCGTTCCACAGTTCGTAGCTTAAATACTTATTTAGTTTTATGAATTAAACGATCAATAATAATAATTTACTGTAATCATCTTGTTTCAGTGTGACACGAGAAGAAGGAATGAGGCGACTAACTAACTTAACAATGCAATTATATGGCATTAGCGTAATTCTTCGCGAAAAACAAAACTGTCGTGAAAATTAATAAGTTTCGCCAAAAATCAAGAGTCTTATCGAGGTATCCTAGACAATAAAGCACTATATGTAAACTAACGAGCTGTTTCATTATCTGCAGATAAAATGTAACCGACAGATAAACCTATGGCTATTTCATAAAACATGACATTTTAGACAGAGACAGGTATAAAGCATCCGTCATATAAACTTTATCTGTCAATCGTGAAACAGGCCACCTAAGTATTATAATCTATAAGGATTATTGTAATTAAATAGAAATAGATACCTAAGTACCTATAAAAAGTAAGTATAAAAAAGAGAAGCCTCCCCTCTTTCATTTGCGGTGCCCTATAACAGGGTCCATAATCCTTTTCAATATAATTAGCTGTAAGCTGTTATATATTATGTAAAGTTTTATGGAGCAATAAACCATTGAGTATTAAGTATTACAAAATAAACCATTGAGTATTAAGTATTACAAAAAAAAATGCTTACAATTAGAGGTGGGCCGAGTACTCGGTTAATACTCGGTACTCGGCGTACTCGGCACTTTTTTCACTACTCGTAATCGGCCGAATAACTCGGTTAAAATGCCGAGTACTCGGTGCAAATAAATCTACCTTGCGCATTGGATCTGCTTGGTAGATAATAGTCTAATTCCTTCTAATGGTACATATTTAGGCCTTTGCCCAGCTGGAGCAATGTCATGAATTGCTATTATTATAATTATTTAGAAGAAAAATTCATAAGCAGTGTTTTTTCAAATTTTTTTGCCACTTGACGGTTGCTGTTTATTGTTTTCATTATGAATAATTAGCGGAGTTGCGAAGGGACAGTTCTAACACCATTATCACAACTCGCTCCCGAACTTCTTCGCGCGAAATTCTACCTACTTTAACTCACCGAGTAACTTGGCCGAGTACTCGGCTCGGTAAACTTTAAACCGAGTAATACTCGGTACTCGGTTACTCGGTAAAACTGGTACTCGGCCCACCACTACTTACAATCAAATAAGTATGTTTTAATATCCTATGTTCACCATTTACCGTTCACCCTTTAAAATTCATCTTTGTTCACCTGTAACAATATTACAACAATTTTGATAATTTCCTGCTCCATACCGATCTTTTATTGTATACTAGAGGCTGCCCGCGACTTCGTACGCATTCATCGTCATATCTTTAAAAAAAAACATGGTATCTTAAAATAAAATAGCCTTTTTATTATTCTGATGTATAAGCTACAATATTGCCAAGTTTCATCAAATTCTGTTCAGTAGTTTTTACGTGATGAAGTAACAAACATCCATCCATCAGCACAAACAGTTACATTTATATTATTAGTGGGATGTTCCTAATTCCTAATAATATTATAAATGTCAATGTTTGTGCCGATGGATGGAAGGATATTTGTTACTCTTTCAAGCAAAACCTACTGAATAGATTTTGATGAAATTTGGCAATATTGTAGCTTGCCCATCAGAATAACACATAGGCTATATTTTTTAAAGATATTGCATTATTTTTCCAAGCTATGATAATAAATGTATACGAAGTCGCGGACAGCCTTTATTCTTATCTTATCTTATCTTATCTTATCTAGCCGTTGTTGTCCCACTGCTGGGCAAAGGCCTCACTCCTCCTTCTCCATGATTCTCTATCCTGAGCTGCCTCTGCACAGTCGTTCGTGAAGGTGTCCAGTTCATAAGAGATTCTATCTATACAGGATGTAACAGAAAGGGTATATAAAGCCGAAACACAGCGATAGTCCTCATGAAACTGAACAACTTTCCCCAAGGAACATGGGTCGTAACTCGAAAAAAATTTTTGGATCGCCCATACTTACTCGATCAGCTGATCGGGCATTTTGTATGGGGAGACGAAATTTTTTTTTCGAGTTACGAACCATGTTCCTTGGGGAAAGTTGTTCAGTTTCATGAGGACTATCGGTGTGTTTCGGCTTTATATACCCTTTCTGTTACACCCTGTATATGTGAATATAAAACTACCCTTAGACGCAGAATATAAATTAGTACCAGTCCCATCAATGTCATTAAAATTTAAATGTTTATTGGACTTACCAATAGAATACAAGCAGCTATAAGAGCAGTCTTACATCTGATCTCAAGATCAGGAGGAAACGTCACGTGCACTGAATCATCTTTACTCTTTATGTCACCTATTTTTGTTATCTTCGCGCCGGTGATAGGGTGCGCCGTCCAGATCTAAAAAAGGGATAAAAACATTTATTTATTTAATAGTTTATTGTAAGATGATAGTACATAGAGACAGTAAAAAAAGAGAAGTTATACAAAAGGTACAGCATATTTCTAAAAGAAACATTGTTTGTTATGGGCCCGTTCCATCATTTTCACGTAAAAATCTGACAAATAAATTATACCTGTCTCTGTCTAAAACGTCATGTTTTGTGGAATAGACAAAGGTTTAATTGTCAGTTAAAATGTTATCTACATATAGGTGGTGAAACATGGCCTTAATATTATTATGTCAATGTTTGTGCCGATGGATGGATGTAAGGATGTTTGTTACAAAAACTACTTAACAGATTTTAATGAAACACAATAATGTTGCTTGCTCATCAGAATAACACATAGGCTATATTGTGTCAGTTTTTCAAGTCTATATATATAAAAATGAAACCCGTTTTCCGTTGTCACGGCATCACGCCAGGGTAGCAATTCTGTTAAATTAAGTTAAGCGACCTAACTATAGCCAACAGATTAACATTCTACAGCAATAGGTCACAAATTTGGTATTCTCTTATGTGCCACGAAATAGTCGATTAGTAGTCGATTAGTAGTCTCTAGAGGGCTTTGTCATTAATTTGTCTTTGCGAATGATTTAGTTGTCGATGTTGCCAATATTTAATAAAATTATTGTTCGAAGAAATTGATCAACCGATTGATAGATTTTTTTCGACCTAGAATAAGCTTAGACATACTTTAAAATACAGAATATTTATTTCTATAAGATTTACATGCATTTTTTACATAAATTGCACGTTAATTTTCGAAAAAACACCGAAATAGTGTTTGGGTGACCGAACGACTGAACGACGGACTACCGAACGAAATGCCATTAGAGAACAACTGTCAAAAAGCGAAGAGAATACCGTTTGGAACTGCCACTCATGTGACATTGCGGAGTAGAATACCAAATAAAGCGTAAAGTAATAAAATGTACGGCCGATCGCTGTCCACTGTCAACTTATCTGTTAAGAGAATACCAAAATGTGTCATTTCATACAATTCACATTCTAGAGAGACACCATTTTTCATTTGGTAATTAGAAGAATACGGGCCCTGAACGGCTGGACCGATTTCGCTAATTATTTTTTTTAAATGTTCATTAAATTCCCATACAAATGTTTTATTACTAAAATATAGAGTCAATTTGAACTTTATTCCTACACAATAAAGTTCATTCTAAGGCGGGACGAAGTTCGCCGGGACAGCTAGTATTATTATAAATAATTACCTGTTACATGTCTGTTGAGTGTAGACTCACAATTACTCTGGTTAATGGAGAAAAAATGAGTTATTTTATGTCAAAGCGGGGATTTGCTCAAGAAAGGCCAAGTCAAGAGTACCCTAAACCGACGGGCATGTATGAGGCGACTGATGAGTGTGGATGAAACGAAAGAGGTATGTTTAGATCGTAGCAAGTGGAAGGAAGTGGTATCTGCCTACCCCAATGGGAGAGAGGCGTGACGGATATGTATGTATGTGTCATTTTATGTGCAAGCTACAATATTGACAAGTTTCATCCGAACTGTTTAGTAGTTTTGCGTGAAAGAGTAACAAACATCCATCCATCGCCACAAACATTGACATTTCTTCTTCTTCTTCTTTATCAGCCCATATATGTCCCCACCGAGGGGCACGAGCCTACTCTCATACAGAGAGTGACATTTACTCGTATAATATTTTGTAGGATAGGATTATGAAATGACATGAAAAATCATTTAACCCTGTAGGATTTGACAACACTTAGGACGGGTCATTTTTTAAAGTTAATGCTAGATTCGCAAGAGTGCAGTTTTCCCCAGAGAAGAATTTAAAGATTATTATAATTGTACTCACTTCAAAATATGATGATTTGAATAGTACCGCAATTTTTTTTATTTTGAGTATTATTTTGCGTCCGACATCTAAAAATAGGCTTTTACTATAGCGATCTTTAAATCTGAGAGTCAATGGAGGTCCTGCTATGCCACAAACTGTTACGTTCATAGTAGTTTCAGCAAATAGCCTTGTTTTGTCAATAAACTCTGCCACCTGTGAAAACGAGAAATAGGGATGACGACTAAATTAGGTAATAAAATAGTGCCATTATTTTTAGTCCATCTATTAGGTTTTTCAAAAATATTAGACACATATCTTTAAATATTTTACGTTTTTTTTATAGTATATTGTAAATAATTTTATTTGTTTAATAAAATATGGGCCAAAATAACAACTGAATGGGCGCCACTAGGTGGTCACAGACGCCGAGGTAGACCTCGATAAAGATGGAGAGACGATCTGGATGCATTTTGACGGGAATGGCGGGTCGCTACCGGAGACCGTGTGAAACGGAAAGTCGCGGGGGAGGCCTTTAATGGCTAATAAAAAAAATTTGTAAAGACTCTAATCAAAATTACAGACAATTAGTATTTTACACTGAAACTTAATTAACTAAGAGTCGAAAAAGCCGCCCCTTGTCATTCCCGATGCAAAGGTACCTAACACTCCAACAGCGTCCCCGCGCTGGAGCGCGATGGACAGTCTTTGCAGCCTTTATCTTTTAATAATTTAATTTTAGTTGTAAATGTACTAACATAGTTTGTAAGTTTGCATTTCTACTAACATCTATGGACAAAGTCTGAAATAAACAAATTAAAAAATAATCTTAGTGATTGACTAAATATATGTTTTTTCGAATTGTTTATGAAATAAGTTAATTTCCATTTTATTTTGTTTAACGTTTATTTTTTTTATTTTGTGTTTTAATAATTTTGTTTTGTTCTTGTTTATTTTATTGGACTGGAAATAAATATTTACTTAGGTACATAAATACAATATCTAGCTGCAGAAAGGTAGGTCTCATCCCAAAAAAAACTACATAAAAATACCTATTACTACCAAACCAACCTTTACATTAGAGGTATAGTTATTTGGTTTTATGTACCTACAGTCACGAGCAATAATATATCTAAACTGTCACATTTTCAAAGTGTCGCTACTTCTGTTGTTTCAAAAATTTGTGTTCATTAATTTGTTAAATAACTCAACCAACAGTCATACAATCATTGAACAAATTTACGAAAACATATTTATAAAACGACAGAAGATATGATACTTTTAAAAATGGCACAGTGTATGCATATTATTGCTCGTGACTGTACTACTTAGAACCTCTCTTGATTGGTACTGAATAAAATATTTTCTATTCTATTCTATTTGCAATATTATCCATAGGTACCATTTAGACCCAGAACACACGGTGAAACGCAACTGCAACGCAACTGAAACTAGTTAAGCTAGTTACTTTTGAGTTGCATCGCAGTTTCTGCTATAGACTTCTTTAGCAAAACCACACACGACGCAACTAGTTTGAAACGTTTCGTTGCAGTTGCGTTTTATCGAGTGTTCTGGGCTTTAGGAAAGCTTGATGTGTCCTCGAGTGTACCTAATATATTATTAATAATAACATTTATAAATAAAACTTACAACGTTCATATGTTTGTTTCGTAGCTTGAAGTCACAAAGACCTTTTGTAGTGAACATGAAACTGTTATCACTTCCCAGAATGTAGAACGTATATTTAAACAACTTCGATTCTTTATTTATTTGCAACGCGCCTGTTTGCAACAATTGTATCATACCTAAAAAAAAGTATTTTTAATTATCTATTTATAATAATTATTTTAGTTAATATATAAGAGGAGAGAGGCATTTCCCCAGCTGTGGGACACCAACGGCTAGATAAATGAAATAAAATATATTAAATGACTAGAGGCTTCGTAATGTCTGGGGGAATCCCAGATATTTCAAAATTAGAATCTTAAAGCAGCATTTAAATATAAATAATGACATAACATACTGCATGTATAATAAATAAATTAAACTTGTTTTTAAAATATTAGTTTAATTCACGTTTTTTACTTTCCAAAGGGACTCCTAATTTTTGTGTGCCCCTGTCTCTATACTAGTAGTACGTATAGGAAAAACAGCCATAAATTATATGAATTTGAGTTTAAACTGTTATTTTTTTGTCCTAAAATTTTCCAATTTGCATATTTAAAAAAAACTTACCTTCAGGTGGCGTAACTTCTGGAGTGTCCATATTTGTTTAGTTTTAAGTAGATTTTTCACGTAGGTACAAATTTCTTCACACACAACACGAATATAGGCCAAACAAAATAAAAAATGGTGATCCCTAATTAAAAATAAACGAGTAACTTCAATATATTTGTAACTTGTTCAGGTAGGTACTTAAGTTAGCTGATCTTACGAAGCGCAAGCGTCGATCTTGCACCTCTATCGGGATACGAATGAACCCTCGGAACTAGGGTTGCCGCTCGATAGGCCAATATCGATAGCCTATCGTTAGCCTATCGATAGGTCGAAAAACATGTATCGATAGGACAATCGATAGTATCGATAGTATATTTATTAATGGAGAGCAATACTATCGATAGTATCGATACTATCGATACCGTAAGTAAAAAAAGATAAATATATGCAGTGTAGTTGTTATTTTAGCCCGGCTGTTTAGTTATTGTTCCGAGAATGAACCGAACCCCGAAATGACAAACGTGTGAATGGATAAGTGATAGGTCCACAACTGTAGGTATTATTTAATACATCATAAATAATAAAATATAATTATTTGTAATATGAATTACAAAATACTTTAAAACTTATACTTATACTTAACTTACTTATTATTATTTTTTTATACTTTTACTTTTTTTTTTTTAAATACTTTTAAAAAATACACACGTATTTTTATGAAAATATCCTTTTGACTTTAAAGTACTTATTATTTATCTTTGCATATTTAATAACTAATCAAATAAAATGTAATTCTTGTAGATATACCTTTTGTAGATCCAACATAGGCACCTATTTATTTAGGTAGATATTTAAGCTTAGTTACACTTTGTCCCACCTTGTGTGTCGTACCTACCCGTTTTTTTTATTAAAAAGCTTATTACATACCTAAAATCCGACACAAAATCGTATCCGACAAGAGTGAAGAGCGATTTTTAATTAATGGGCTACTATGACATACCTAAACTCCGACACAAAATAGGATCCGGCAAAAAGGCGGTGAAAAGGGATATTTTAGAATTTTCTGCCTCTGCAGCTTCCGGTTAAAAATCGGATCTAATATACCTACGCCAAGTAGGAATGAGCTTCCTCATCAATAAACTATTTCTTATCCAAAATTGTATATATGTATGTATAAGACAGTAATTTTTGGTCAAATATTTATTTACAATTCTGGCACGTTCATCTGTAGTGTTAGGTTTCAAGTTCAATTGAAAGCTTTACTGCTATAGTAAACTAACTAAGTGCTTATATAATAAGAAGTAAGACTAAACAGAGTTGAATTGTTAAACAAAGCACTTATATAAATGTAAACAGAACTGTCAGTCTTTTACTTCTGATAAAATAAGTACCTACATAAGACACTCTTGGAATGAAAATTTAACTTCCACATGATATTAAAAACTTTTAATAAGTATAAGTACAAAACATAATTACAATATACTTTACTTACGTATACATAAACACATAGAATTTCTTTCTTTCTTACATTTCTACTTCGACCGCAAAATTTCCTGAAAAAAAAAGAATTTAGTTTTAAACACTGTTTCCTTTATATTTTTTATAACTAGGCTGCCCGCGACTTTGTGCTTGTTTATTTAGATATAGGCTTATCTCAGCATAAAATGATGATATCTTAAAATAATATAGCCTATCTCTTATTATGATCTATAACCTACAATATTGCCAAGTTTCATCAATATCCGTTCAGTAGTTTTTGCGTGAAAGAGAAACAAACATCATCACCTCCATCCATTCTCACAGTACACTTACCAAGAAAATACTAGCTGCAATGACGGCCGTCTTGCACCGGATTTCAAGGTCAGCTGGAAATGATATCTCTATCTTCATCCATTTTACTTTTATATTGCCTATTAGTGATGTCTTCTCGCCGGTATTGGGGTCTACTGCCCAAATCTGTAAAAAAAAGTATAAATTCTATTTAATTGAATCGTAGCAAGTGGAGGATAGTGGTCTCTGCCTACCCCGGTGGGAAAGAGGTGTGACAGATATGTACCTATGTGAATATATGTTTTAAATTGCCGCTGCCTGCTACGTCGCAATAGCAATTCGCAGGTACAGATAGACACAAAGGTCTGCGTACCCATGACATGGGAAAAGAAAAAAATCTGTACGTAGATATATCTGTACTATGTGTGTCTGGTAGAACAATTTGTACATAAAGTTTAAAAAAATGTTTCATATTTCGAGCCTTGTTCCTTGGGTAAAGTTGTATGTACACATACTTATACTGTCGTCGGTTTGTTGTCATACACCATTCATTCATTTAAGTATTCAAGAGCCAGGCTCTTGTCGGTGGAGTAAACGCCATCTTTGACTCTCTTCTGCCAATTGACTTCTTCATACGACAAGAAGCTATTTTTTTTTTAATTGTGCCATGTAAGTAGGTTCTTACGTCTAATAAAAAAAATAGGTAGTAACTTACCTCATATTCAGGAAACATCATTTTAATGAGTGTCTTAATTTTGAGTAAAATAACTTTATTCTCTTCTTCTATAACAAGGCATCGGGTAAATGTCCCTTTTGGTTTTATCACGAGGGGGGGTGTTCCCGTGTTGCTAAGTGACATTGTCATTCGTGGCATGTGCCCGAATTTTTGGGATCGATGCATTTCTGCTAGCTGTGGAAGGTAAAGATTAAATTAGGTCATTCGCATCATTCGCATCGATATATTGACCGTCGGTCATTTGGGTTTCGATTAGACAGACAATCGGCAATAAAATCTTTCGACATTTTAGATTTCGGCGTTATACATAATCGTTCGATATTTTGAGATTCGACGTTTTGAGCATCGACCATTAAGCGTCGGTATGTTAGGTTTAAATTATTTTGTAACCCTGGAAAAGATATAGTATAGCCGTAGAACTATGTCTACCATAATTTAATCCATTTTAATCGGATCCGATTTGATCATAGTGCGAAACCGCTCTAACCGTAGGGTACTTGGAAATCAAAAATTTAGTAAATTCTGTTTTTTTGTTTATGTAGGGTCAGTTGGTACTCAGTGGCTCACTTTTTTTCCGAAGGCTGTAGCACAGCTCTCAGCAGTATTAGGATGTACCAATACTGACTAACGTAGGGTGTAAACATTCTAGTTTCATAAATATTATTCTTTTTGTCGTTATTCTTAATAGGAAAAAAGATATCGCAGTTTTTTTTAAAACACAGAAATTAGCCACTGTGTACCAGGGGGTCGAAACAGTGGTTCGGGGGCAAATACACAGTGGATCAGGGTAGTTCACAATGGATCATGGTCGTAAATATATTCAGTTTTGTCAATAAATGCAACAAATTCATTCTTATTTAATCACTCATTTATTATTGTACTCATAATCATTTGAATCCAGGGTGTCTACAATAAATCTTCTTAGTTCTTGTTTCTACATTATGCCTGATGAAAACCGTGGCTCTGGCTAGACTGCATGGTTCGGGTCTGCGTAAACGGAGATCACTATATCTTCGCCTAAAACATCTAAGACACTCCTTACACATTAATTGATGAGCTTTCCAGTTTTCGTTCATTATTAAGTCATTAACTTCCGCCATTTGAAATGCGACTTTTCGGCATTCTTTTTCTGAGAGCCCACAGAATAATTCCATTAAATACAATAGTATTTTAAAAAAAATTCAACTCTTTCTCTCATCATTAAAAACTTTGATTTTTAGGTGCCTCATAATTCGGAAACGACCTCTGTATCAATGACGGTGCAATTTTTTGACTTTAGATAAAAACGTCGCAAAGTTATAAAAGCAATGCCGAATGTCTTCGATGCCTTTCTAGCACTCATTCCAGATTTCATATATTCGACAGTTTTCTTCATCTTTGCGTCAGTATGGGTCCCTCCTGGTGAACCGCGGCTTGTTCGTCTGAAGCACTCTAAAAGAAATAAATCTATGTCACTATATTGTGATTTTCTTCACAATTTAAAGAAATTGTTAGGTAAATAATTATAAAAATATATCAAAAGTACATAGTGGTTCATGATCCACTGTTAACCTTTCAAAACTGAGCCACTGTGGAAGTTTACGCCGTTTTGAATTTAAAACGGTCCCAAGAAAAATATAAACAACAAACGACACTGAAATCTGTATTAATTTAATCTTGATAAGACATAGAATCTACAGAAAATAACAGCTACCCATAATAACACATTAATAAAAAGTTGGAACAAAATGTTTCTTACCTTAAAGACGACTTTTGTTTTAAGTAAAACATAAAAATCCAATAACACAAAAATTTCACATAATTTTCGCCGACTAACTGGAATGAACTTGTACACGTATCAACCGCTTTCGAAAAGTAAATATAACGAATAGATATCTCTGCCTCTTTCCCAGATACTGTAGGTAAGCCACTGTTTCTGGTATAGCCACTGTTCGACAAGTGACCCTACCTACTTATCGAAGCAGGGATGATGACTACATTCAAAAATTCAAAAAATAATCAGTCCGTCTTTTAGGCTATTAAAAACTATTTGAAACACATTTTTTACCTGATCAAATACATAAATAAATACAAAGATACAGAGCATCAAAGTTACGGAGTGGGGGGTTTTTACGTCACCATTTAGTAAAAATCGTACTCAAACATGACGTCACGAGCAACTTTAACCCAGTGTAACTTTGTCATTTTTGGTTTAAGAGAAAAAAGAAAAAATACGTATCGATTATTTTAAAATAATCTATGTGACAGACTAAAAAAAATTTTTTAGTCATCATGCCCATTAAACAATAAATAAATTAAAACATACTTACAACATCTCCTTTCATATTCCTCAACTTGAAATTATATATCCCTTTAGTTTTGAATAGAGGACTCTCATCTGGACCTTGAATGGAGTACTCTGGAGTACACCACGACCACTCCTTCTTCACAATAACCTGACCCAGCTGTAACAACTGGAGCATTCCTGGGGATCACCAAGATTTATAAAGCCATAGTACATAGGTACATATCCGTCACGTTTCCAAGTAGCCAAGTAACCAAAGTCATCTATCAAGTACCATTAAATAAAAGTTACCCATGTGGAAAAGCGTTCATTAAAAAAGTTATCACGGTGCTATTGTTATAGATACTGTTTGTTGGACTCGTTCAGCGAAGAATGGGAGTATGGGAGGTCCTGCCGCACAGTAGAAGAGGATAGAGATGCAAAGAAGGAGACCTTCGCCCAGCAGTGGGACGTGACAGACCGATTAAGAAGATCAGATACTCAATACACTTTTGTGTCGGATATTGAGTAAAGAAAGATCATAATATTAATAAAGATAGAATATAAAAAGTCACTGTCACGAACTAGATTAATGATATTTTTGTACCTACCTACATGGAGCGCTAGTATGATAATCGAAAAAAACTTATTATGAATGAACTAGGACTAGGAAATATTGAAACATTTATGAAAGAACTAGGAAACAACATTCGGCCGCTCAATATTAAGTAGTTACTAGAGTGACTCTATCTATTACAATAGGTACCTAAATACTTACCATGAGAGGGACAATCAATAAGAACAAGGCGCGACGTGTTTTACTAATCAGCTGGACTGGAATACATTATGTTTGTCAATGTCAGAAACCAAGCTCCTTGTTGCCATGGTATCTGTCTGTCCAGTTATATTTGCTAATTTACTTGATTACTTAGGTGTAAATAAACAACGAATTATTTACACACAGAGTACCCACCTGACTTTTTTTGGGTAATTAAAAGTCTGTCTATTATTTAGATGTTTAACGCGATAAATAAAATTGATTGACTAGGTAGGTACTTAATCTTAAAAAAAAAAACTTCTTACCTTCCGGTGGAGATCCCATATTGGTGTGAAATCCTTTAAGTTAAACTAAAAGCTCGATTAATTACTCACTTTAACAAATAACAAAACGATAACAAGTACACAAATCTAAAAATAGGTTATTTATCGGCCACAATTAACTAATGTTAATGTAGCTGACGACCGGCGGCGTCTCGAACTTTAATAACCGAATAGAATAATAATCAACGCAAATAGGTAGATATTACTAAGAAAGTCAAGTAATCATTGTAATACTAAAGTTAATAGAAATCTAGACTTAAAATAATACGCTCTTGTAAAAGGTTAAAGTTTATTTACAAACACGGCTTTACCGACGCGAGTGGTACCGGTTGATAGCAGACGCGAATAAAATTGTAGGTAAATGACGTCAGAATCGAGTGGGAGTGACTGACCTTCAGATCATATATGCTGCCATCTTTCGGTGTTTTTATGAAGCTTTTTGGAGGTATAAGTTCTGATGGAGACTAGTTTGGCCAGTCGGCGTGGTTGATAGTGACTCTGTTTGCTAAGCCACAGGTCGTGGGTTTGATGCACACTAGAGACAAGTGAGTGGCGACCACGCACCGGACGACGCAGTGTGGGAAGGCCTCCAACAAGGTGGACTGACGACTTGGTTAAAGTCGCTGGAAACCGTTGGATGTAGGCAGCGCAAGACTGGTCGTTGTGGAGATCCTTGGGAGAGGCTTTTGTCCAGCAGTGGACGTCCATAAGCTGACATGATGATGATGATGATGATGAGAGATAAATATTACTGTGATGTACAGGAATGTTTGTCTTAAGTCTGGGTGTTTGTGTAGTCTACTCCGTAAGTATTTAGGTACTAATTTATTAGTTAGCTTTACTTCTCTTGACATTAGCTGAATCTACAATGATGATTGCCATTAAAAAAAAAGTTGAACACTATTCTGGCTGCATCGCGGAAAATCGTGAAATCGTGGAACAGGAGAGTTCTTTGCCCACCAGTGGGCTACTCACACGTTTACTTATACTTGAGTCATAAAGTTGTGTAATGAATAGAGATTTGTTCCAAAAAAATGTTCTAAAGAATGGTGCTTTATGAGATTAACATTATTATTTATGAGATTGAGTAGTTTGAAAAAAAACTGTCGCTTATACTTTAAGGCCCCAGTACACAATGGCCTGTGATGGGCCACGCTTTGCAATGCACAATTGTTGGCCACGATCACTTGGTGTTCACACAATGGCGCATGGCTCATTGCTGCCTGGCAAACCACTTGCGATGGACGTCGAAGTAATTACGGCTGCGGCTATTTATTTGTATACTGTTTACAAGTATTACAGAAGTGTGTACCGTCACAAAGTTATTAAAAAGAAATGGCGAAAAAGGCGATGGTGGATGCTGACCATTCATCGAAACAGGACAAGGTACGTAGATTTTTTAAATGTGGTGCTTAGGTTATGATATTACCTAATTTTTGGAATGTTAACGGAAACAACATTACTAATTTTTTAAATGTTTTCAGGCAATTCATGGACAATCTGTTAAGCGAACTTGTTGTAGAACCATCAGGGGAATTCGATAACTTTGTTCGTATGTCATCTAGTGATTTCGAGTATATATTGCAAAAAATATCGCCAATTGTCGCAAAAAAGGATACGTATTGGCGAGAAGCAATACCTCCAAAAATAAGATTGGCATTGACATTGCGGTTTCTTGCGACTGGAGACAGTTATAGGAGCCTGCATTACCATTTTAAAATATCAAGTACACTCATATCTAGAATTATTCCTGAAGTATGTTTGGCTCTGAACCAAGTGCTAAAGGACATGATTAAGGTAAGTTAGTAAAACATTTGTATATACTTTAAATTTTTTAATCAATAATTATTGCCCCATTACATTTTTTAATTGGTTATTTTAACAATCGTCATTCAAAGCTTTTGCATAAGCATCAACCAAAATATTTTGAGACTGACTCTGTGTCTGAGAATAAAATTCATTATTAGAAATTATTTGCATGGATCCCTCAGGTATATGGATCGTAGGGACAGGTGTATGGATTCTGTTGGGGGATTGATAAACTACTTCTTGTGTATATGAGTCATTTGGTAGTTCAGTAGGTGGAAGAGGGGATGGAGTTTGCGCAGGTGGAATGGGTGATGGGCTTTCTATAGGAGAAGTAATTATATAATGATTTGAAGACGATGATGAGGGGCGATTGATCCAAGATGACGACGGTGATGGACAAGAATAGCTGGTGGCTGAAGAAGATGGACGTTTACTTATAATGATTTGAGAAGGTGAAGACACGTACTGAGGACTACAATTGCGACGCCGTTTTAATAGTAATCCATCAATTTCGTACATTATTTCTTGTCTCTCATTATCTGAATATTTTCTGAGTTTGTTAGCAAGAAGCCTCCCATACAAGCCGCAGTCGTCCTCTTTTTTATTTTGTTGGTCTTTATTGAGAATAGCCTGGTTTAACGTATTAAAAGCCTTTGACATTTCCTTATCTGCTTTTTCTAACTCAGGTGGTTTAACTGAACGTCTCCTCTGTACAGGTATCTTTATATTCATGTCCTTTGGTTCTGTGTTGCTTCTAGCATCACTTGGAGTTTCCGTTTCTACTTCTGTCTCTTCTCCAATGACTGCCTGAAAATATATTTATATTATTTTTTATTTATATATTTATATAATATATTCATATTTATTTTTTCAGATTCCCACAAGTCCTGAAGAATGGCTGACTAAAACGGAAGGATTCAGCTTTCCCCATTGCCTTGGCGCGATAGATGGGAAGCATATTACCATATTAGCACCAGCTCATACCGGATCTGAATACTTTAATTACAAAGGAAGTTTCAGCATTGTTTTATTAGCTCTAGTAGATAGTGATTACTGTTTTTTATTTGCTGACATAGGAAGCCAAGGGAGAATTAGTGATGGAGGTGTTTTAAATCAAAGCAATTTGTGGAAAAAAATATGTGATGGGACCCTTAATTTACCACCTAGTTGCCCACTTCCTGGAAGTAATACTAATATGCCCTATGTTTTTCTGGGTGATGGCGCTTTTGCTCTTAGTACTCATATTATGAAGCCCTTTGCTGGACATCATCAGTTAGGTACCCCAGAAAGAATGTTCAATCAACAACTATCACGTTCTCGAGCGGTCGTAGAGAATACTTTCGGGATATTATCTTCAGTTTTTAGAGTATTTAAAAGACCTATTCCATTAGATGTCGTTAAAACTTCTATTATAACCCACAGCTGTTTATTACTACACAATTTTTTAAGAAAGAGCAAATCATCTCGCAATATTTATACTCCACCAGGCAGTACTGACAGCTATGATAGGAATGGTGAATTAATTCGTGTAGGTATGAGAGTAAACCATGAAGAAAATCTATTACCATTACAATCTGTACCTCGTCGGGCTCCTATTAATGCTACGCAAATAAGATCAAATTTTATGAATTACATCCATCAAAGAAGACTATGCGGTGGTAGGGCCTATGATGCATAATTTAATTAGTTTATAATTTGTGGAAACCAAATGAGTAAATATTTAGCTAATTATTAATAAAAAATTTGGAAACTAATTAAGTGTTTTACTTACCCTTTGCTCATCTGTTGAAATTATACTTTTTACTGTGTATTTGCTTTTTAAAAATGCCTCCATAGCATCATAAAAAATCCAAATTGGCTTATAAATTTCTTCTTCTCCCATACCAGATCGGATCGAATCTTGTTTTTTCTTGAAATGCATTCGAAATGCTGACATCAAAGTCTCTTTCTTTTTTTTAAGTTCCGAAACAGGAATTTGCAGGGAGTCTGCAATGCGATTCCATGCATCATTCACCTGAAAACATTGTACCCACAATACTACATTTATTATTATCAGACGAGGCTCTTTTATCACCTATTTTCATCAGGGATAATGTGGGATTTTAATGCAATTCCAACAAACAATTTAAGTCCTTCCTAATATTAGTATATAGAAGTATAGATAGATAGTATACATAATTTCTATCAAAATAAAAATAGTATAAACATACCTTGTTCTTATCCTTGTGCAGTGCATTATTTGAGTCCCAAATTGCGGGCTCAGATTGATATAAATCAATAAACTTGAAAGTTTCTGCATTGCTCCAGGCTATTGACATTTTGGACCATAGATTATTCACTTATATATTCCGTTTTGGACGATCGCACGCCACGCCCAAAGAGAATATGCCACGCCGATACCACGCAACACAAAAGTGTACTATTCCGGTCAGCGGCCGGTGACAAACTAACAATGGCCGATTGTGTGAACACCACAGGCCACGCTAGGCCACGATTCCTTTGAAGTGTGCCCAAAAAACCGACAACTCCCCGATTGCGCGCCACGATTGACAATTGTGCGCCATCATATACCATTACCCCCTGTACACAATGGCGATGGCCTGTAGTGGGCCAGCATGGGCCATTGTGTACTGGGGCCTTTACAATGAGTTCACATAAGGAACCATTGTTTATGTTTATAGTGTGAAAGATAAGCGGATTGCTAGCAGCATGTTGCGATGGTAAAAAACAGAGTCGTTTGTTGTTTTTTTGTTACAAATGGTTTATTAAGGGTTTGCTTAATAGTTTAGGCCGTTTACGATGCCATAGATTCTATGAATTATGATATTTTTTGTTAAGTTGAAAGCATGTTTCAGTCACAACATTCTGTTGTCAGCTAAGTAGTAATTCACAAATCTACCTAAATTTTAGCTTAACTCGATTACGCATAATGCACATACTAAGGTACTTACATAAAATAAAGTTTCAAATAAACAGGTACCGATAGCTATAAATGTAATTTTCGTATTGATATTTTTTACTAATGTATAATTAGCGGTAACGGCCTACTCTGCAATATCTACATATTAAACACGAACGAAAACCTGTTGAATGGACAGGCTCTCGTTTTCCTCAAGTCTGGGATTACCAGTGTAAGATATGTAACTGACTGTCATTTTATTTACTATTGTGGGACGCTCTGATGCGCACGCGTTTGTGTATATTTGAAATTTATTAAACACATAAGGCAATAGTGTTAAAAATAATGCCTACATTGATAGGTAAGTAAAGTTATAGCATAAAAATCTAGATAGGTTTCGAAAAGTTTTGATAAAACTTTCAATTCTTTTCAATTAATTAAATTTATAATGAATTCGATAGTTTACATAACACTAAATTGATTTTTTATAAAAATTCTTTTAAATAAACTGACGTAGTAATAAGCACGTGTTCTCACATAGGTGATACCGAGAGAATAAATATGTTCATTCACCTATTTTTGCTTTCTAAGTAATACATACATACATACATACATATCCGTCACGCCTCTCTCCCATCATAAATCCTAATATAATATTCAGTTATCTCCAATTTCAGGTCTGCATCAGTTAAAATCTACCAACGAAGTATCAGTACAATGCTGCCAGAAGAGTTTCTCAGTGTCCACCCCGCAAGATGGCCGAATACTCTACGCTAAGAATAAGTGGCTAAGGATTTTGGATGTGGAGAAGAATCCTGTAAGTACTAACATACATACATATCTGTCACACCCGTTTCCCAACGGGGTAGGCAGAGTCTACTTCCCACCACTTGCCACGATTTAAACACAGGACTTCCTTTCGCTTCATCCACATTCATCAGTCGCATCATACATGCCCGTCGGTTTAGCGTACTCCTAACGCGGCCTATGTTCAACAAGTCCCCGATATAATCGAGGTACGTTCGTCTTGGCCATCCCTCCCAACATTTACTTACTCTCTCGCTTTGTATAAACTTAAATAGATTTTAAAATCATAACTGTCTCTAGATGTTCGTATTGACAGTCTTTTTTTAAGTTAAACAATGAAACATCGTGTCGTCTTCTTCAAATATTTGGCAAAAACAGAGACAGTTACCATTTCTGCAACTACACATTTCGCAGGTGATAAGAACCAGTAATTCCTGGCGCTGGTACCCAACAATGCTGGAAGTGACAGTTTGGAACAATCCCCCTAAATCCCTGCTAAAACCACTTTATGTGAAGCAAACTGAACGATGTCTTATAGTCAATGAAAGGGATACTAAACAAGTGCTTTTGAAAGTGGTTTGTCAAGGAGAGTTTCAGTTTAATTCTATTTATGAGGTATGTAGAGTCATTCATAAGTTCTGTTTTATAAAAGGCTAGAGGCTGCCCGCGACTTCGTACGCATTTATCGTCATATCTTTAAAAAAAATGATATTTTATAATAATATTAAAACAGTCTATGAATAAACTACAATATTGCCAAGTTTCAACAAAATATGTTCAGTAGTTTTTGCGTGAAAGAGTAACAAAATAAACATCCTTACAAACATCCACCCATCCAACCGCCACAAACATTGACATTTATTCAATTCAATTCTTTCTAACAGGTATACACAAATCAACAATGCAAATGTTGCAATTAAAGTCAATAAACCATCATATAAAACAGTATATCAACTCTAATATTTATAATATCAGTAGGATGCTGCATGACTTACCTATGCTATGAATCATTTCCAGATTTGGTCAACAAACGGATTCGGTGACCTTAACGCTGAAATAGGACGAATTACTCTGGATGACAATGAGTTCAGTATTAAGTTTCCTGAAGATATGGACGTAAGGTGTAAGGCGGCTATCATTGGTTCCTGTCTTATGATAGTAAGTAAAATATGATTATATTTTCTATTGTGTACGAAATGCTTTATGCACTTTTCGTTTGGACTTTTGGCACAGATTACTGTAAATGGTGATAAAGAATGCACATTGGCAATCATCGTATTTCCGAATACGAATGCAAAATTTTCTCGAATCTGGCTTCGATGGAAACGGGATTTTGTGTTGTAATAAATGATTGACCATCATATCATCTAAGTAGATAGGATATGGTACTAATCTCTTCTGGCAGGCCGTAACAAAAGTGTATTGTTTTCTTTTCTCGTATCATTCTGAAAAAAAACAGGATTTTATTACGTCAAAAATTCCACGATTTTAATTCTATTTCAAAGTTCTGAATTGTTATTGAAAGAAAAGTCGATTTGGAACACTTATGACAATCTATTGAGTTTTTTCGATTTAATTTTACTTAGCTTACTTTTGATTTACTTAGCTTACACCACTGGACATTGGCGAAATCAAAGAAGGACCGCCATATTACCAAGAATTGATTGATTACTTAACAAAAACATTTCTATGACTAGATACTATTTATTTAAATTCCAGTCAGAAGCAGCAATTCAACGGGATCGTAGCGAGAAGAATAATTTTGCAGCAATATCAAAGCAAGCAATAGGAAGAGGATCGTCATAGTTCGTGAAATAATGCAAAGCATTTATTCTCCTATCATCATGTCAGCTTATGGACGTCCACTGCTGGACAAAAGCCTCCCCCAAGGATCTCCACAACGACCGGTCTTGCGCTGCCCACAACCAACGGCTTCCAGCGACTTTAACCATATCGTCAGTCCACCTTGTTGGAGGCCTTCCCACACTGCGTCATCCGGTGCGTGGTCGCCACTCGAGAACCTTTCTGCTCCATCGTCCATCGGTTCTACGATAAATGTGCCCGTAGTGATTTAAGAAAATATGTAAAATGTTATAGTATGATATCGTAAGTTGTTGTCGGTTCCCTAAAATCAATAATGTTACGATACGAGTATTATAGAAAAGGGAATGAAGAATACCATTAAATAATAAGGAGTTCCAAATGATTGATGACTTTTATTTAGTTTGCAATTATAAAACTCAATTCCTATAATATTGCACAATGATTTCAGGGATTTCAGTACGTGGATGTGGTGAATGGTGTATTGTGTTGTGTGAGGCTAATGTGTGTGTTAGCATGTATAGTAGGTATTTATAATTATGTAAACATTTAAATAAAACACCAAAATTATTAACTAAAGAATTTTATTATAACAAAAATCTGAGCAAATTATTCTAGAGTCTAAAAATAAAAATCAGTCTTTCTCCCCATCGTTTAAGATGACTTGTCTATCTTCTCCGGGTTCTGCTGAATAGGGATAATTCTTTCCTCCACCGGTTGTGATCTGAATGCGATGAGCTTCAGCTTCCCTTTGTCCAAGTGACACTCCACCCTCTCAGGAGGAAATCCCTCTGGAAGCAGGAACCTCCTCTCGAAATGACTCCTCGTCCATCCATCCTCTTTCTTCACCTCCTTCCTCCCTTCAACCATAATCTCGTTACCGACTGTCTTCACCTGGATCTGATCTGGTGTGAAGTTCTGCACGTCTAAGTGTACCTCGACCTTCTTCCCGTCGACTTTTACTTCAGACTCGGAGTAAACGCCTTCAATGCCGTGGTCTTTCTCCAACGGAGCTGTCATGTGCTTCATGAAGTTCATCGGGTCGCGGAAAAAAGGATCCTTCGCGAACGCCGAGAATGGTTCCTCCAATATCCTGTACACGGGATCCCGGTACGCTATGTTCCTTAAATGGCGCAACCAATACGGGACTAGAGACATTTTTGCTAGTTTTATTTAATTCTCTCTTCAAAATTACTTCAAACGTCCGACTTTTCGCTTGCTTGTCGCTCGCTTTGACACTTCGCGTGACAATTTCAAACTATTGCGTCAAGCGCGCGCTCTTCCTCTTTTATACCAACCGTGAAACGCGATCTGTTGTCGAGAAGATGTACCTACGAATAATCTTGAAGTTTCTCGTAGTGTCATGACGGTTCTCGCGAAACAAAATTCAAAGGTTTTACAGCGTCATCTAGCGTCGAGTAGCTGTACTGAATAAAGGGTTAAAAGTGCCATCTAGTACTGTTATTTTAAAAACTTGCTTTGTTTACAAAACTAAATAAATTGTTACAAATAACATAATTGGAAAACAAAATAATAAAGAACAAAACAAAATTGTAAAGATAAATCAGCAAAACACATAAAATTGTACGAAAAAAGGTAGTATAAAAATAAAATTGTTTTAGCGCCATCTATTAATCAGTAAACGAACTTAAACAAGCTTTGCAATCTTAGCAAATTAAAGACTCTAAGAGTTCTGCTATTGCCCAACAGATGGCGGATATTAGAAATTTTATTCTTAGTTTCGCTACTGCTTACTAGATGACGCATACTCTAATCTAGAAAGCACTTAAACTTTCGAGATAGAGTTCACGCACCTAAACTATGTACATCACAATGCATACAAAAGGTATATGAATCAAAGCGTCAATGAACTTTGAACTAAATGAAAACAGCTCTACTTATCAGTAATTTCCAATTAAAGTTGTGTAATAATCTCACAATATCACATTCGTATTATTTCAGTGGATGACGCAATTTTTCATTTGCCAAAGTAAGAAAATCCCATAACATAAACAACGTGATGAAATTGCGGAAAGATTTATGAAACCAATTTTTTTTAATAAAGAGTTAGAACATGAAAATTAAAATCGTCCTTACCATCTTAAAATCAATTTTGTGTTTGTCATTGTCAGAAGAAAATTCTGTTACTTACGAAAGAAAAAAAAATTACGCTGAACAGAATAGGTACTTAGGTAGCCCCGTAACCGTAACTGTAAATAAAGAACCGTTTAACTTAACCTAATATAAATTACAAAATGTTCGTAGGTTCTTTCAAGGCACTGTGGGATACATTTCGATCTACAAGGCACGTGGACGAGGTTGGGGGGTAAAGCTAGTTCTTCAGGAATAAAAAATCCGATAAATACTCACCCTCTAGTCTTTCACAACACGCTGCCAACAAAAGCCTTCCCACAATCCAACAGCTCTTATAAACTAAATCTCTTGATTCTGATGATGACGCCAGCACATTTAGTTTGCTCTCAATGATTATACGAATTAGAGCCCAACCTGCGTCATTATAACGTCAATTTCTGATCATACTGGATAGAATTATTTAGTTTACTTTCTGCGAGGTGTTAATGTAGATCACATACATAATAGTTACCTACCGGATTTGTCTAAGAGTAAGTACTTAAAAAACTTTTTGGAAAAGCTCAAGTATACCTACATACTTATCTGTCACGCCTCTGTCCCCCATCGGGGTAGGTAGAGACTTCCCTCCACATGCTACGATTGAAACACACTTCTTTCGCTTCATCCACATTCATCAGTCGCATGTATTGTAGTGGTAGGTTCGTTTTAAGTATTGAAAATGTAAAGGAAGGTAGGTACCTACCTCCTACTACGTCGCCCTTTTCTCAATCTCTCAATCTACGTCATAGCACTGCGCAATGAAATGCATACTATGATAATGTGCTTTATGGGATGAAAACGCAATAACTATGTAAATTTAAGCAGGTTCAGATGTTACAAACTGTTTAAAAGCTTAAAAATAACTATTTCTTTTAAGAATGTTGTTTAGGTAAGTGTAAAAGCAACCATGTCATGTTTGTAGCTATGCCGCACATTTAAGTCTTTTTGGAAGACAGATCTACGTTTGTCTAACGTGTGGCGTGCATAAGTGGCTTTGGGGAAGGCTTAGATACACAAGTAAATATACATTTAACTAGGAATTAGGTAAGTTAGTTAAATTGTCCATCATATTCGTAAGATGAATTTACATAAAACTGGATCCTTCAGTCGATAAAAAAAATGTTGACAATCTCTTAAACTAAACATAGAACGAGGGAGATGAAAAAGCTGGAAAAAAGCATTTCATTTAGAAAGCGTAAGCAACCAACTTCACAATGTTCTTCAGGTGTTTAATACTCGTGTTGACTTTCAGTCAGACCCTGACAGCAGAACCGTGGAAAAAACCAGGATGTCAACGCATGGGTATGATGTTTTTGGGTGTTACCACACCAATCGATTAACAGCATCGATCGATCGGTAGAATGTATTAGTCGACGTCAATCGATAGTTTCTACCATACTAATCAACGTCGACTATACCATTCTATTAGCGATCGATGCGGTCGATCGACAATCGATCGATTGGTGTGGTAACACCCTTTATCAGTTGCTTAAAACACAAGCATTTATAGATTTTATTAGATTTTGCTCCTACAATGTAAGTACTACTTACAATTCTCCGTGGACGTCGTACTATGCTTATATTGGCTGATTCTTGTATCATGTTTAAGTAAAAGATTTAAAATCCATGAATAGCGAAAAAAATATAAAACTTCTTAAAAGTTAGCTAGCAATTACCTATAATATTACGATTAGAATTTCCATAGAACACACAGAATATATCATTGCATACGAGGAGCCAGTCGGTCTCTACCTTACTGTAATAAAATAATTTGGAGTGAGTACCTAACTCTAATCCTTCATTACTTTCAGCTCATACAAGAAAAATAGATATCCCAGACTGCATTCCATTCGAGATCACAACCATGGGATGTCGTGGGTTCTGTGAGTCATTGTCTTTACCGAGTATAATGCTGGGGTTTAAAAGACACCCTGTCACCTCTCTTGGCCAGTGCTGTAATATTATGGACTCGGAAGATGTAAGTAGCGAAAGGACGGTATTTAGGTAACTGTGACAACGCATATTACCTACTTACCTTATTATAATAGGTCAACAAAATAAATAAAATCTGTGACATCACCCGAACTGGTTTTAAGAAATTCAAAACAATGTCAAACAAATTGGATCTAAACACACATCTTTCGCTTCATTCACATTCATCAATCGCCTCACAGATACACGTCGGTTTAGGATAGGTACTATTGACTTTGCCTTTTTTAGCAAGTCCCCGATTAGATCGAGATAACATTTCCAATCATTCTCGCCTGGTATATCTTGCGAAAGAAGTGTGTTTGGATCGTAGCAAGTGGAAGTGGTCTTTGTCTAGCCCGACGAGAACGAGGTATAATACCTAAACATACGTTATTATACCTTGTGTGTGCATAAAATTGAAGCTAATTGTGACACTTCCAGGTGGAAGCAGAAGCACGATGCCTAGACGGGATCAAGAAATTAGTGTTCAAGTCTGCATTATCGTGTGAATGTTATCATTGTCAAAAAGAATGATGAATCATCACAAGTGAATGACTCCCGGTACATTTATCCCAGCGATATGGCGATGTTTAGCTTCGATGCCTTCTTTGTAATAACAACTGTCAAGATTTGAATTAAAAGAAGACCATTCCTAGATGTAAAATGTTTAGTAGTTATGATATGAAACGACGTAAAATGTGCAAACGCGGCATCCACCTTACGCTTATCTGTCTCATGTTTAAATTTTCGGTTATAATAATACAGAGCACTTTTCAAAATGCTTAGCATCTCTGCTAACTTGCATACTTTCAGTAGACGGTCTTTCAATACTTTTCAATAATTTGTGAATATATTTTTAAATATTTTCCGGCGTAGAGATGCCATTGGTCGAACTGCGGTGTTTATGTTGGTAGTTCGTACTAGGTATGCTTATTCATGGAAATCAAATAAGTACATACTAAGAACATTATTTTTACCACAGATGGTCAACATTTCAGATAACAACATGAACAAATAAATGTATTTTTAAGTATTTCAAGTATAAATCTGGAATTTTTCGCAAAACAAGTGCCAAGTTTGCCGCAGTGCGTGACTCACGAATTAAACCACGTTCCGGACTTATCTGGCATACTTTTAGAAAATATCCGTTATAAATTGTTTTTTCGTAAAAATCTAAAAGAGGACTAAGTATTCAGAAAAACAATAGTTACTGAAAATACTAGCAACTAGGCAACCTAGTTTTAAGGTATGTTAAAAATGAAAATTATAGAACATTACAGAAATAACTGAACTTTCTTCCGATAGAATAGAAATCCAATAGCAATAGAAAATAGAAATTAAGTGTCCACACCTAAAATAGGTTACACTATGTATCCGTAAGAAATAGGTAATAGGATGGGTAGGTAGGTAGGCGCACGGTGGGGATGATTTTACGCGAAACTGCGGGCTCATGTAGCAGCGGGTAATTCCAACAAAATTAACGAATGTCAGGTCAAGATAAAATATCTTTATTTCATAGACAAAGCCATTGATAATATAGGTAAATATTCTTTAAACCTAAAGTTAGATTCGCAAGGTTGCAGTTTTCCCTAGAGAAGAATCTAGCAAGAAACTCTGTTCTTCACTAATTTATGAATTCTCGAATTAGTGAGGCGAGTGCCTGAAGTACAGTCCGACTGATCGTAGTAGGTGAACAAACGGGCTAAACCAAACTAACTTGAAAAAACAAGAATATAATCCCAGATGATCGCGAACCCTATTGATTCATGAACGTCGTTTGTTTAGACAAATCATATTACTGCGTTAACAATAACTAATCATTTCATATTTGAGCTTATACTTATGAAGTAAGAACGTCAAACATCGGGTTAGACCTTTTGCTATAAATGCAAACGATGAACAACCCTCAGTCAGTTTAAGATCTTAAGTTACTGAAATAAGTCTTATTACAGACTTTTCTATTTGTAAAGTCTTCTTTATTTTAAATCAAATAATATGTTTCGCTCAGTGTATCTATTCTTGGCTATTGCGACGTTAAGTGCAGTTTTGTGTAACCCTATCGTGACAGAAGATAATGGTAAGTAAATTACTTATTTTTTATTTCAAATTGTTTTTTTTTTTGGAATTCATAATTTAACTCTTTCTGTACAATTTTAATTTGCTTCAATTTATTATAAGAAAACACGAAATTCGATCACCGCTTAACATTTAAACTACCGAGATATTAAAAAATATAGTCCAATACATTAAAAGCATAAGATACCATAACTCAGACTACTTAGTTTAAAAAATTTCATATAAAAAAGACTGAGCTTATTTTAGGCTTGAATAATGTACGTACCTATTACTTTTTTTTTTCAAGGAGCATCAGCCCAACCTTCCCATAGCTTGTGGAAGCGGTTTATAAATCCAGCTTTATCGTACGGGGGCTTCCTCGAAGGGGGCATCTCTAAGATGAGGACCAAGAGACAGTAAGTTCATTAACCTTTATTTACTTTAGCAGTGAAAGAGTAATTTTAGGTTTATAGTACGTAATCTTTCATTTATATAAATTTAATAGAGGCTGCTCGCGACATCGTACGGATCGGAAAAACGTATTATCCCATTAATATTATAATGGATGGATGTTTGTTACTTCATCACGTAATAACCACTGAACGGAATTTTGATGAAATTTTACAATAACTTAGCTTGGACATCAGAATAACACATAGTCTATATTATTTGCAGATATTTTGTGTTTTTTCAAAGATTTGTATGACCTAGGGTATGACGAAAAATGCGTACGAAATCGCGTCTAGTCTTAAAATATTTAAGCCTATTATATTTTATTCTGATGTGCAATCCACAGTTTCATTCAAAGCCGTTCAGTGTTTTTTTTTGCATGAAATAGTACTAACAAACTACTGGATGGATATTTATAAATGTTTTTTTACAGATCGGAAGAAGATTGTGAAAAACTCCAGTTATGTAAGTTACACGCGCGGTCACAACGGAACTTCTTCTCGGCTTTCCAACTTTACTTCGTCAAGTATGTATCTGCTTTTGTAATAATCTGTGTGAGCTTACACTACACGGCAAGATTTAGGATGAGATTTAATTTAACTTCATTACTTTAATTAATACATTACTTTGGAAATATTTTGATACTATTTTGGGACACCAAATTTTGTTCATATTTGAATAAATTGACCTCTTGTGAAGATAGCAAGCACTATATTTCATGTATTGAGCTAAGTGAAAAGTCTTATAAAATCATTATTTTTTTTCCGCTAACTATTCGTGACTCTATTTAAAAAAAAAACAAAACTTCAATCTATAAATATTTTACTTTTTTACCAACAGCAAAGAAAACGCAAGACTATGGGATCACCAAACGCATTCCATCGCTGAATGTCATAGAAGATTTGGGAACTGTTAGGATATTAGTATTATAACTAATTTTAGAAACCTATTTATTATTATTTATTTACCAAATAAAACTATTTAATAAAATAACAGTCCATTTTATTATTTACCCTTAAACTAAAGGAATACTCGACTCAATCACCAAATAATAAATGCTATTTAAAATCATAACAATTGTTTCTCATAATAAATAAATCAACCATATTATTATTTTAATTAAAAATTACTTGCAACACTGAATTTAAAAATAAAATGTTTTAAAATGTAAATGACATAACTTTGGTCGTAATAATGGATTGTTCGAAGGATATAAGTAAATACTAAATTCAATTTACTAAAGAATTATCACTAGTTATGTTTTTGTTTGGAAAATTATTACTTTTTATCATACATAAGTAGTTATTTCAGGCCACAGCCAAATGACAAAAGCTGGTAACATTTAAAATGATATTAACTCAAACTTAAATGTGTTTAAGTGTATTTTTTTTTACTTATAAATGTTTAGGCTTAAGATTGTAAAAACACTTACCCAGTTATTACAAAACTAGTTTTAAGTTCTAGAACTAACTCAGATAAATGACGTTTCGGCTATGGACAAAACGTCGAAAAATTACATCCTAGAACTATATTTAAAACTCGTTTTGTAATAACGGGGGTAATATTAAGGACTCAGAACACACGGGGAAACGCAACTGCAACTGTTAGTTTCTTTTGAGTTGCATCTAAGTTTCTGCCATAGACTCCTTTAAAAAACCACACACGATGCAACTAATCTGAAACGTTTCAAACTAGTTGCGTCGTGTATGGAGTCTATAGCAGAAACTTAACAGTTGCAAAAACAGTTGCAGTTGCGTTGCAGTTGCGTTTCTCCGTGTGTTCTGGGTCTAAGTGAACAATTTCTGTATGTCCAAATAGCCACACTTCCTTTCCATACTCTTTTTACCTTGTATAGAAATTTCAATCCATTCACCAATCTACAATATCTAATTATGCATTTCGAATTAGCGTTGCCGAAAAAACGATAGTTTTACAAACGATTGTTAAACGTCAAAAACATGTACCCTATCGATAGCACAATCGATACAATCGATACTATCGATAGTATCGATTATCGATACCAATATCGATAGTCTATCGATAGCCTATCGATAGGTTATCGATATTGGCCTATCGAGCGGCAATACTATTTCGAATATAAAAAACGAATCACCATTTTTAAAACATTCATCTGATATTTACGTACGAAAAAAGTTACGTGATTTAGCGACCGATTCACCACCTATAGATAAAATTAAACTGACAGATAAGTCTATATCATAAAAGATGACGTTTTACGCCCGTTATTAATAACCTATCCTGGGGGCTTAGCATGGCGTGCCGCGACAATTATCTCACGCATGCTGTCCTTATCACATTTCAAACTATAGACAGAGACGTAAGCGTGACAAACGCACGACAACGTCTTGTCACGGAGTGCCATGCTAAGCAAGCTGATCCGTTTTTACCAAATCGAGATTGAAAAAACAAAACACAATCGTCACTTGTGTACCAAAAACATGTCAAGAACACAATTGTGTTTTGTTTTTTCAATCTCGATTTGGTAAAAAACGGATCAGGATAGGTTATTAATAACGGGCGTTAGACAGAGACAGGTATAAAATATCTGTTACATTTTTATCTCTAAATGGTGAGATAGGCTATAATTTTCTTAATTAAAACAGTCAATCTCACTACTGAACTTTTTTCTTCCCCTGCTTTTTCCCGGCCGCATTAACCGACGTCAATATGTGATGTATACTGGCCTTGTCTAGGAGATCTTGTCTGTCGGTCCGATCCGGTCGGACGCGCGCTGTCGGCTTCAGTAGGTTGGAGTTGGAGACGGCGTCCAACACGCGTGTGATGGCCCACTCGCGGTACCAGTAGAGGACAGCTAGGGCCCCCAGTAGTGGGACTACCAGGAATGATGTTTGACGGAGTTCTGTGTCTGAGGATTTTACCTGTGAAGAGATTTTTTTTTTATTGAGAATGGGCATGATGACTAAAAAATTTTTTTTTGTCCATCACATAGGTAGATTATTTTAAAATATTCGGGACGTATTTTTTTCTTTTTTCTCTTAAAATTAAAAAGATACACTGGGTTAAAGTTGCCCGTGACGATTTTTACGTAGGAGTGACGTCAATACCCCCCCCCTCCGTAACTTTGATGCTCTGTATCTTTGTATTTATTTGTTGATCAAGTAAAAAATGTGTTTCAAATATTTTTTAATAGCCTAAAAGACGGACTAATTTATTTTTTGAATTTTTGAATGTAGTCATCAAGTCATCATCCCCATTAAATAGTCTAGAGGAGCAGTCCCTGTCTACCCCGCTGGGAGAGGCGTGACATATTGTAAGTATTTGTAAAAAAATATACAAGGTGTAACAGAAAGGGGGTATAAAGCCGAAACACAGCGATAGTCCTCATGAAACTGAACAACTTTCCTTAAGGAACATGGGTCATAACCCCTTTCTGTTACCCCCAGTAGATATATGAAAAAACTCACCTTAGGCAAAAAGTCAACATTGAAAGACTTAAACTTCCCATCCGAATTGAAATAATGTTTAATATCGTTATACGAATGTGTTGCTTTAGACAGAGTCGATTCTAGACTTAGCACATAAGTCTTGTTATCCGCCGGTAACCTAGGCAACACATACATGAGCCCTGGGTTCAAATACTGGCTGAAACCGTTAGAATCCAGTTTAGTGTTGTATATAGGAGAGTGCGGTGTGGTTTCTAGAGCCAATGTTAACCGGAGTGTTTTATAATGGTCAACGTTTGGTGTGTATATCAATACGTTTGCGTCGGTTATTTGAATCGGTTGGATTGCTATTAGACGGACGTTTTCGATGTCTTTGTTGTTTTTCACCTGGAAACAAAGAAGTTTGTTAATAGATTAATTAAATAAAGTAGGTTTTTTTTCTTCAAACTCTACATGGCTCAATATGAATTCTTTAAGCGTTTTGTAACTTATTCACGCAATAACCACTAACCAGATTTTGATTAAACACAATATATTACTTACTATTTTAAGATATTGTGTGAGTTTTTAAAAATACGACTATGAATGCGTTCAAAGTCGCGGGCAGTCTCTAGTATGACAATAAATGCGTAAGTCGCAAGGAACCTCTAGTAATACGATACACACAAGTATAAGGGCCTGTTTAATCACTTACTGATAAAATTTTACTAACAGATATTTTATACCTGTCACTGTCTAAAACGGCATGTTTTGTGAAATGGACATAGGTTTATCTGTCAGTTTAATTTTATCTGTAGATGTTGTAACGAGCCCTTATAATCTTAAACAAGAAATAAACGAATGGTGATACAAACCTCCAACTTAGGCGGTGCTTTCACGAGTTTCAAATTAAGTGATTCCGGCGCGTCTGATTCTTTCAGACGAAGTTCGTATACACAGTTTGGTAGTAGGCCGCGGATTCTGGAAAATGAGCATTTTATAGTGTGTATAATATCATATAAAAGTCAAAGTATTGGCAAAAGATAGGCAACGTCGCGTCGAATACTTCGTGGACACAGATTTGATTGTTTCTACGCAAAATGCAAGCATTCGTCTTGTAATAATCAATTGACGAAAACGTACGTCTGACTTGCGTATCCGCGGATGATTGGCCTAACTCTTAATTTTTTTTTAATACAAAAAAGAATTCTATGTTAAATTGCAACTGAAGATTTCACTATAACATGTTGGTTTTTTAAAACAAAGCATTGACAAGTTATTTTTATTTCTTACATACAATACAACATTGTATGGAATCTTGTATGGAATTGTATCATATTCAAATAATCTTAATTTCGTAGGATTAAGCACAATCACTTGATATGTGTCACTTTTTTAAAGCTAGATTCGCAAGATAGCAATTTTTCCAGGAGAAGAGTTTAGTAAGAAACTCTGTTGCTCTTTTCAAATAGTTTTGTATAATACCTGAAAGCGCCATTAACATCAGTAGTAGCCTCCTCCATAGCGCAGCGACTGTCTGTACTCTGACTCGGTACCGGCGCGGCCAGCAGCGACACCTGCGGCCAGCCTGCACCGCCTAGAGACACCAGGGACCCTACGCATGACCACGCTACTCGGACACCTCTGTGGGAAAGGAAAGTGTAAAATGATAAGTATATAGGATGACTTAATGATTGAATGATAGAAAAGGATATACATGTAGTGTGACCACAAACAACCAAGTTCGAAATCGTTCAAAAATTTCTGAAGTCCTTATACAAAAACACAATAAACACATGATTAATGTTGTGTGCAATGTTGTTGTTGTTGTTTTTGCTGTTGTGTGTGTGTGTGTGTGTGTTATATAATTTTCAAGATTAAACGATAATTGTGGACGAAGCGTAGGGAGCAATCTTAATATAGAAATAACATATTTAGATAGAAACGCAATCCTACGTGTATATGTGACAACTACTGACAATAGTGTTTTTAATCATAATAATAGGTTGGGGAAAAAGTCTTTTCGCATATAGTATGTATGAACTTGTATTAAAATCTCTTTGGCTATACCATTTGTATCTGGCTGGTTTTGGTATCATTAAAAAGTTTTAATTTTAAAGAAGGCACTTCCAAATTCAAATTAGGAATTTGTGTGATTTTCATTTGTTATTGTTGTTGTTAAAATGAGTGAATCTAAAGAAGAAATTCGATACATTTTAAAATTTTACTATAAAAAAGGTAAAAATGCAACTCAAGCCGCGAAAAAAATTTGTGATGTTTATGGACCTAATGCAGTATCTGTGAGAGTAGCGCAAGTTTGGTTTAAGCGTTTTCAAGCCGGAAATTTTGATATCAAAGATGCATCTCGCTCTGGTCGCCCTGTTACGGATAAAATTGATGCCATTTTTGAAAAAGTGGAGCAAGATCGGCATATTAGTAGTTACGATGTAGCTGAAGAACTGGCAATTGACCACAAAACGGTTTTGACTCATTTGAATAAAGCTGGGTACACTAAAAAGCTCGATATTTGGGTGCCTCATGAGCTCACTGAAAGAAACCTAACGAACCGTGTACTCATTTGTGATTCTTTATTACGACGTAATGAAACCGAACCATTTTTGAAAAAGCTGATAACTGGTGATGAAAAGTGGATCACATACGACAAGAACGTGCGAAAAAGATCGTGGTCAAAGGCCGGTCAAGCTTCACAGACTGTGGCAAAACCCGGGTTAACTCGCAACAAGGTAATGCTGTGTGTATGGTGGGATTGGAAGGGCATCATTCATTATGAGCTGTTACCGCCAGGCAGGACCATCGATTCAGAACTGTATTGCGAACAATTGATGAGATTGAAGCAAAAAATTGAGAGAAAGCGGCCAGAATTGATCAACAGAAGGGGTGTGGTTTTTCACCATGACAACGCTAGACCACACACATCTTTAGCCACTCAGCAAAAATTACGAGAGTTTGGCTGGGAGGTATTAATGCATCCGCCGTATAGTCCTGACCTTGCACCTTCAGATTTTCATCTGTTTCGGTCTCTGCAGAATTCCTTAGGCAGTGTCAGGTTAACATCACGAGAGGACTGCCAAAACCACTTGTCGCAGTTTTTCGATCAGAAGCCTCAAAATTTTTACAGCAATGGGATCATGTCACTACCAACAAGATGGCAAAAAGTTATGGAACAAAATTGCACCTACATACTTTAGTCAAATGTAAATAAACTATAAAAAAAACTTTTTGAATTTTCATATAAAATACGAAGAAACTTTTTCCCCAACCTAATATTACTATGGACCAGATTGATATAATATTAATCTGGTATAATATAAAAATAAGCGTTGCATACGTAGTCTCAATCTGTTAAATTCACTCACCTAAGTGTAACATGATGGGTCTGTCCCTCAGGTAGGTCAACGATGCGATGTTTGGGCTGGAAGCGGTACTCCTTCATGATGGGTTTGACGTAGTAGTGGTCGGGCGACAGCCCCGTGAACCGCAGCCGCGACCCCGCGCTGCCCCACGTGCGCCGGTACGAGCCGCCCGATACCGACACCAGCGCTCCCTGCGGACATCATGACACCGTGATCAAACCTAACTGACTGTAAGCCGCCGAAAGTGAGCGAGCGTTACGCAGTTTATTGTATTTCCATACGTATTCACTTATTCGTTCAGATATAACCGATAATACGTTATTACGCTATGCGTAGACGCTGACATTCGGCGGCTGATTAATATAGTACATCACAACACTCCGCGGACGCCGATTTATTACGTTGCTTATAGCTTATAAGCGTAATTAAGCGTAATTAAGCGTATTGTCAGTATAATGTGAACAAAAAATGCCATTTACGTTCACCTTTACATTGGAACTCACAGTAAGTCTGCTCACATTCGGCGGCTTACAGTCAGTTTGGTCTGAACACGGCCTAATGGTGTAAGGGCGTTGAATTTATACTAGATGATTTTCAAACGTACCAACTTATGTAAAATTTCATTAATGATTTTAATTGTCTTCTAATCGTGATTTTTAAACTACTAAAACGAAACTTCAGTACTCTACGTCACATAAGCCACTGCTACATATCCAGCTCAAAGGACCAAATAAAGTTTTCTTGTGATATACTATAGTAATTTTCAAAAATTCCTAAATTCATACCTGTAACGGCGACCCATCGGCATCATCAAGCAACTCCACAGTGATCTCCGCGAGTTTCTTAGCGGCGATGTTGCCGTCCTTGTCTCGTTCCCCGAACACGTACGACTCCTTCTCGGCTGTGATCGTGTAGTCGATTGTCGCGTCTAGAGGACCGAAGCTGTAGGTGCCTTCCGATGTCGTTGTATGGGTTTGTTTTTCTTCGCCTGTTGGGGAAGTATGTTAGAAAAGTGCATTATCCTACTAGTATTCTAAATTTCAATGTTTGTGTTCATGGAGGCATGTGTGTGAAGATGTTTGTTACTTTATCACTCAAAAACTAATGAAAAGATTTTAATAAAACTTCACAATATTATAGCTTGCAATATTATATCAGAATAACACATAGGCTAGGCTATTTTATTTTATGATACCTAGTGTATATGTTTCCCAAATATGACAATGAATGCGTGCTAAGACGCGGGCAGCCTCTAGTTATAATACGTATATAAACATACTACTCAGCGCACTCCTTATGATTAATTGCTATTCAAATGAAGAGTTTTTCATTTTATGAAGACATTAATGGGCAAATTATATAGCACTTCATATGTCCTCTAGAAAGTACCTGCAAGAAAACAACAGAGAAAATATCCTCGAGCCATTATACCAACCTCCAGTCAAAGTAACAAGCACGCCCTCTACCGGCGGTACTAGTTTCCCCTTCAGCGTGAGTCCGCGGCGCGCGCGCAGGGTCAACGACCCCGGCTGCGTGGCGCGACCTGATACCTCCTGGGTGCCCGCCGGGGAGAACAGCAGCGATGACGACCATGGAGTAACTGATGTGGTTTCTCGCTGGAAATGGACGTTTAAATCAGTGGATAATGTTGGCATTAGTACTTTTTAACCCGACTGCGCCAGAAGAAGGGTTATGTTTTTCGAGAGTATTTATGTATGTATAAATCTTTGGCATGCTCTACAGCCTAAACGGCTTGATGGATTTTAGCTTGAGAGGTGTCGTTAGATTCGTATTTACAGTGAGAGTGACACGGGATACATCAAAATAATAATAAAAATGTGTTATTGGTCCATTTGCAGATCCTACTACTAGCAAGACAGGTACATACATATCTGTCACGTCTCTCCGTCCGAAGGTCCTACAAGTAGGACTAGGTCTTTAATTCAAATACTTACATCAGCCAAATACAAGGTGTGCTCGAAGGCATATCCCCCGCCGGGCTGGTCCAATGGCACGAGCGGTCCTACAGTCTTGGTCTGTCCTTCCGAAGGTCCTACTCGAAGGACTAGGTCTTTGACAGGGTCCGGTGAGAGCACTCGGATTATGACGGCGTGCGCTACTGCGATGAAGTTTACTGACTGTGGGCAATATCACATATTATTAAGTAGGGTAAATTTTAAACTGACAGATAAACCTATGTCTATTTCATAAAACATAATCTTTTAGACAGAGACTGGTATAAAATATCTGTCAGATAAATGTTATCTAATAGATAGTGAACAGGTCCTTAGTATATTTTTTTAATCATTTAATGAAATTTTAAACATTAGAAAATAATTTCTCTGAAATATCTTCTACTCGTAGAAAAGCATTCAAAAACTTTTTGCATCTAACTAAGATATGTACTAAGTGATTGTTATTTTTTTAAGATATATATATATATTTTATCCCTGTAATGATCTCAAAAAAAGTTCCTACTAAATTCTTAGTTTGTAAGTTAGCTGTTACTAGCATTTTTTATTTGTACTGTTTTTGAAAATAAATGTCTTATGTCTTATGCAGAACTAACCTACCACATTTGAATAGTAATTAAAGGTAGAAACAGACTGATCCCACGTACGCAACGTACGCAATGCATTATGACATCTGCTCCATTGAAATATTATGACTAGTAGCATACTTGTCAGACGCAACGCTATCCCATGTGTGCGTACTGTGCGTGTGACAAGTGTGTTTTTAATCAAAAATTTTATGCTCGCTTATTCTAATCATAGAGAGCAGTCAAGTAGTCTACGCTTTTGTCCATAATTCTTTTGTTTCCAAAATGAGTATATTTGAATCTTCCCACCCATACCTATCAAAGCCTATCGCATCTGAAGTTAACTCTTATACTCACAGGCACAGGGTCGTGTTTCCTCAAATCAGCGGTGACCTGCGCGGGTCTGAATAGATGCGGTCCGCGCGGTCTCAAGTCGTATACTTCCGCCTTGTCGAGACATTGCTGGCTTTCTCCAGCCGGGATCGGGAGTACCCCCACTGAGTTCAGGCTTTTGTATTCTAACTGTGGACAAATAAATGTGTAAATAAGTAGATAAAGTTGGTAAGTGGTAAATTAATTTATCATTTTGAGTGAGACAGAAATGAATAAGAAATCATCTACCCCTAGGTGCCCACTGGTGAGTATAGGGCTCTACAAAATATCGCTAATATGATTGGTTTATTGTCACTTCCATGCAGCGAGAGCATTAGAAATGGTGAATTCCTTCCTACATCAGATAAAATTATTAGCTTACACATGTACTACTACTAGAAAAAGTACTCTTGTATAAGCTAGTTATTTAATAATCTTGAACATACAACTTATAGAAAAAAGACTCTAATAAGCTAGTTAATAAGCTAGTTATTTAATAAACGTGTTATTTAAAATTAATGTGATGGGATTCTTTGTGCAGCGCTTCAGTCACGCAACGAAAACGACAATATACTTGCTAAAAGAAAAAGCTCTTACTCTTTTCAAACCAATAAGATCCCCTTACCTCAATATCATGCGACGAATGCACCTTAAGCACATACCCGGTCTGTTTAAACACGGGTACATTAGCTACATCAGCTACAACCGGTACATTGTGAGCGGTATCGGCCCAGCACACACTGCCGACGGACACCCACACCGACACCGACCCGGGGAGCACGTCCGTGAATGTGTACTCGCCTTTTTCTAGGGGAATTTACATTGTTATTGTAGAATTAGGCCCAGAACACACGGTGAAACGCAACTTCAAACTAGTTGCGTCGTATGTGGTTTTATAGAAGTCTTAAACTTGGATGTCTGAAACTTGGATGCAACACAAAAGTTACTAGCAGTTTCAGTTGCGTTGCAGTTGCGGTTCACCGTGTGTTCTGGGTATTAGAGTGTCAGTCGTTTTGTGCGGATTTGTCATCATATCTTGGGAAACTTACACTGTTATGTGGCCATCAGTGTCCTACTGCTGGAAAAGGCCTACCTTCTCTTTCTACACGATTCTTTATCTAACTGGCATAATATCTTAAAGTAATATAGCCTTTGTGTTATTCTAATGTATGAGCTACAATATTGTAGTTTCATTGAAATCTATTCAGTGGTTTTTGCCGTAAGTAGTAACAAACATAGTCACATCCAATCCTATATAATAAAATTGTAGACTATTAAGTCAAAGGAATAATATTTACAGATGTTGTGTTTTTGACGTGAGACAACGTCTTATAATTCGACGGAGCCGGCTGCACGCACGAAAAAACATGACTCATGCGGCGTTACCTCGCTCTGAGGCGTTCCATTTAAGGCTTGAAGTGAAATGAAATGAAATGAAATGAAATGAATGAAATGAAAATCATTTAATCCTGTAGGTTTTGACAACACTTAAGACGGGTCATTTTTTAAAGTTAATGCTAGATTCGCAAGAGTGCAGTTTCCCCAGAGAAGAACCTAGCAAGAAACTCTGTAGGGTTGCTCTTTTTAATTTAAGTTTTACAAATCTCAGGCATAAACACAGAAACATATAATCAAATTAATATTTCAAAACAGCTATCCATAATTAAATAATAAAAATTTGACCCCACAATATCCAGGAAAAAGTAAGGCAAGCAAATGGGAAACAAAGAAGTGAAATGCTTAGTTTGATGGGATCCGCATGACATGACCGGCCATCACAGCAGCACCTTCACACAGGTCTCAACGCATGTGCCAGCCATCAACCCCTTCCACATATTTTAGGGAAGTAGGAGACCCGACACACAGCGCCACCACTGCAACGGCGTAAGCGAGCATGACATATCACACGTTTCGCCTTATTCATAAGAAAGCTTGCGAGAAGAAGAAAGAAGTGCAAGCGAGAGCGCGGATCGGGCGACAAAGAGGCACAATCGGCCGCGTTCGGCAGCATTAATGACGTTGTCACGTTCAACTATCGTCAGTAAACCGACTTTACAGACAACCGATTTTTTTTTCCAATAAATCACAATAAAAGCTTACGAACTTACGAGCAGCATGTAAAACTTGACATAAATAACTTATCGCGCATCGTGTTGCTGATTTTGTGCATGATCCTGCTGTCTATACAAGTCTGTATGCTGCAATTCCACTTACTATTAGTAATAGTCTGTATCTGCTGCCCCACAAACCCGCCGTCAGCAGACAAAGGCCGCAGTAACACCGTCACGCCGCCACACTCAGTCGATGGCAAACACTCCACGCGACCTGTCACTTTGGCTTTCAGTTGGGAGAACACGATGGAGTCTAGCGGACCGTCCTTTACTGTCACTTTCTGGTTTAGGGGGTAGAATCTGGGGGGGAAGGAAAATGATGTTTGTAATTTTGAAAAGCAATCATCAAGAGTATGGTTTAGAATACAAGTAATAATACATTAACCTCTCACATCCCACTGACCTATTATAAAAAATAGATTTTCTATTGTCCTTTTTTTTCTGGGATGTGAAACATTATGAAAATGAATGAAAATGAAAAGTATTTTATTCAAAAATAGGCAAAATTCATTACACTTTTTTGATGTCACTTTTTTAATCTAAAACTACTGCCTATCATTAATGGTCCTTTTACACGAGGCCAATAGACGAGATAAACCCATAAGCAAGGGCAGTATTGGATTCATGAGAATAAAGCAAGGCCAACGATTGGCTCTATTCTAACGAATCTAATCTTGGCCTAGCCCACTGGACTGTCTTGTTTAGTGGACACGCGTAAAAGGACCCCTCTTTCCCATCGGGATAGGTAGTGTCCAATTTCCTCCTCTTGCTACTACGATTCAAACACTCTTCTTCAGAATCAAGATCGAAAATAAACCTGCGTTTCTCCCGCGGCGATGTATCAAAGATAAGCTAGTTGGTTCGGTAGCGTGGCACGTTCACGCAATTTGTATGATTGCGACTGCGTATACTGTAATTAGCTGTAAAATCTAACAATGTTATTATGAACAGGAAGATAACTCACTGTAATCCTTCTCTCTTCTCAGATTCGGAAACCTCTACTTTCACTGTGTAGGTCCCTGGCGCTGAGAAGACACACCATTTACCTGTTAAAGATAAACGAAATTCTGTTATAGCCCGTCGAAGATACCTGCGCACCTAGCTGGAATGCGCTTCCCCCGTTTTGTACATAAGAGTTGCATGACGTTAGAAAGTCAGGCGCGCAGATATATTCGACCGAAGAAGGATTTAAGTCGAATCGATGTCTATGACTGCATGAATTCCAAAAATTCCATATTACAACAACCAGTCAATCCACCATTATTACTTACCCTTATCATCAGTAGCTGTTGTATGTGCGGCATCCCCCTGCCGCTGCAGTGTAAGTGTGCGGTGTGCGGACGGCGTGACGGCGCCGCACACCCGCCACCGCGACGCCGCGCTCGTCGGCGGGGAGGGGGGGACGCCTGCCGTCACTTGTAACTGGATGTCGTCTACTTCGCAGGTTTCTGGGTGGGAATGAGATGGGTTCTTTTTAGACATCATATTTTATTGTTTTAGCGAAAGGATTTCGAGAATCGTGACTACGGCTTGCAACTTGCCTTCAAACGAAATTTTTAATGTTCTAATTTCTAAAAAGAGTTTTTTCAAGATCTAAAAATAGATAAGTACGTATTCATTTCACAGAACATTGTTTCATCGAAACAAACTTCTGGAGCTCACGACGCTCGCGAGTAACCTAATTTTTCGCCAGCCATGTAGGTACCTATGCTATCTGCTATAAAAGTAGAAGATAAACGAGAAACAGAGAGACCACAACAGAGGACTTATATAAATCATTCTCATAAATCATCTAACTAAAAAAGAGGTAATATAAATTATGTTGTATCAGGGGCTCAAACTGCAGAGAATAGAACAGTGACATAGACTCCACAGACAAGAGCGACGCTCTTAACTATAAACCTGTGATTCATACAATAAAGTCTATTCTTTTCTAAAGAATAATGTAAAAAATCTCTTACCATGTTGAAAACTAAGCGTATACGTCCCAGGCTGGAGCGAAGGCAGAGTGTACTTCCCGGCCGCATCAGTTTTACCAACTGCGACGCCATCTTTCAATACTCGCGCTCCTTCTATACCTTTGCCGCTCTTTCCTTCAGTTAGTAATGTACCTACTACTGTGAAGCCATTTACCTGAAAAGAAAAACTGTTATTTAAATGAGGTAAAAGTGACTTCTTATCAAAGTATTTTCTAATATAGTCTTGTTCTAATATAATTCAAATAATGATAAAATGTTATCACAAAATGAACTTATTTATAGCAATGTAGTCATTTAAAATCCTACTTAATCATAAGTGTCAATGTTTATATTAATGGATGGATGGCTGAAAGTATCTATTCTGTGTTTATATGCCTGAGATTTGTAAAACTTAAATTAAAAAGAGCAACCCTACAGAGTTTCTTGCTAGGTTCTTCTCTGGGGAAACTGCACTCTTGCGAATCTAGCATTAACTTTCAAAAATGACCAGTCTTAAGTGTTGTCAAAACCTACAGGATTAAATGATTTTCATTTCATTTCATTATACGTATGTGGGCTGGATGAATGTGATGATATTTGTTACTCTTTCACATAAATCACTACCAAACAGATTTGATTTTACTTTACAATATCGTAGCTTACACATCAGAATAACACATAGGCTACATTATTTTAGGATATTATGTAAATTTTCCAAGATATGAAGATAAATGATAAATACAAAGTTGCGGGCAGCCTCTATCAATTCATACAAATACTTCTGTTTAATTCAAATAATGTGACAATATCAACATTGTATTGGTTTGTATAGTTGTTAAAACAATACACCAATAACTTACCTCAAAAGCATTTTTAATAAAAAGACTGTCATGTTTAACAGTAAACGGCACTTTCTCCGGCTTGATATTGTAAGTGAGAGCATTTTGACCAGGAGGTTTGGATAAAGCAATCAGGTAATAATCCCCAGCTGGTACGAGCCCAAAGGTGAATGTTCCTGAGCTATCTGTGATGGCGTGACAGATAGGGGAGCCTGGTACTCCTTGGAGTAGTGCTGTTTTGCAACCTTCTACTCGGAATTTCAGGTTTTCCTGGAGAATCAAGAATTTATTTTACAGATACAGATATGTAAAGTCAATCTGTCACATCTCACTGCTGGGTAAAGTCCTCACTTGTTCTACATTCAGTTCAGATGGCTAAACGAGCTTGACTTATTCAAGGATGGATGGGAGGTCCTGGCACAGAGCAGAACTGAATTTACTTGAAAAGTTTTTTTTTATTAAAGACTTGCTTTTTGAATATTTACAATTGGGAAAGTAATTTGAGACTTTGGCAGTAAATTCAATCTTGTAGTTTGTTTGACAACTAATAACTTGCAAAATCTAAAACTCTTACTTCTTTAACCCAGTCCAATAAGTTTTAACATAATTAATTGAAAAAGCCTTCTAGCAAAATAAATTAAAGAATTCTCACCTCAACAGAATATAAGATAACATAGACGCCTCCTAAAGGATTCCCGTATGAGGTAATAGATCCCTTCACATCATATCCTCGAACTGCCAGCACTCCTGAACGAAGGACCGTGTTACCTTCCTTTACTTGAACTACTGCTTGAGCTGGGTCTAAAGTCCATCTGAAATAATTTAATGTGAAATTCTGTTGAAGTACATTAATGTGTAAGCCCCAAGTCCAGGTCCTCCAAGTGTAAGTGTATTTTTATTGACTATAATCAGCTCTTTTGCCGCCACAAAACTTCAGTAACTGTCTTTCAAAGCTCTCTTTATATTAATGATGTTCATACCGTTTTGAATTCAAATGTATTATAATTTACATTACGTTACCTATTTATGAGAAAGTTTAATCAATCTTTTAAGTAATATAAATAACAAATAAAGCTAAGAAATCAACAAATAGCATTGATTACTTACCTTTCATGAGATGCCTTTAAGGTATATTTCCCAGGTATAACAGGGGTAAAATGAAAGTCTCCTCCAGCAGCCGAGATTGTGTCCCTTTTCTCCCCTTTATCATTGACTAGCTGAACGGAAATCCCAGCAGGGCCCTGCGTCTGACCGGCCGTGATCACGCGCCCCGTTATACCAAATCCATTGAACGCAAAGTTTATGTCTTGCCCAGTGGAACATTGATCTGTACTTCCATCTACCACTAACTCAACCTGCGATGGCTCAAAACTCCATCCAGGAGGCGGGTGAACTTTCAACACGTATTCACCTTTCTCGTAAAGGGGCAAAAAGTAATAACCATTGGTAGGAGCGCATTCTGTACGCTCTTTCAGGCTCCCTGCCTTAGTGTACCTGAAATAATTCAACAGCTACTAAAATCGTCTTTCTGAATGAAAGCAAGGCCTAATTGAAGACTAGCATATTCAAATAAGATTAGCAAAGCCAATAGTAAACATTTTCAAGGAAAATTAGAAGAAATACCGAAGTCCTAATTAGATTACGTGGTATAGGTTAACTTACAGGCCAATCTCGATCTTTGAAAAATCCAATGAAACATGACTTTTTACGAATCCACCACATCCTAAAATATCATTTCCATAAGATTTTTCAAGTAAAAATAGTAAAAATACCAGATTTACTGCACTACTAAACAAGTGTCCGGCGGGCGCCATTTTGCAAATTATCACTTTTTTTTTTCTAGAATGACAGATAATGAATTGTGTAGTATTCTGCCACTCCGAACTATTTATAGTGCACCAAGCCAAATTCGATCCTTCCATGGACATTTTGTTCAGAACAGAAAACCGGGAATTTCAACATAATACCTAGGCTATAAGCAATGCCATAGGACAACTTTAACCACTATAATAGGCACTGATGAAAACAGCACAGCTAATCTTGATAAAGCTCCAGTGTTGGAAATTGCCTTCCTTGTTACCATATATCTGTTTGATCAATAAAGAGTGAATAGAGATAAACAACTATCTTTTCGATCCTATCTTAGTCAGTACCACAATACTATGATTGATTACCCAATATACTACTCATACACAAACACAACTGAAATTAAAGGCAGGCAAAGCTCTTTATTTGTTTTGCATGTAGGATTTACATCATCAATAACTTTTAAGTAGCTACTATAGCAAACTGATGGATTGTTAATAGGTATTCACAGGTCGATTGACTTATTCTATGTTGTATTGATGAAAGTTTCATCTTATTTTTATTAAGTTCCATTACTTCCCCATCGGTTAATTCAACGCTCTGTATAAGTACCTCTAAAGTAACTTACAGTTGAAAGGATGATATATCAAAATACTGTCTTGAGAGTGAAATTGTGCATATTTATTATTGGAACACAAATAAAATAACTGTTATCAAAGTAGTGTAAAGAAGTGGTACATTTAAATATAGATAAAATAAAAAATTTACTTAAAATACATTTTACTATAATGTCAACATCAATGGTAGGATTTATGCGACTGCTGTTTTTGTCTTGTTCTGTATTGGTAGGAAGAGCTTGAATTCTGCTGGTAGTTCATCTTCCGAGTAGAGTCTATCAGAGAAGTAGACCCGCCTTATTCTGCAGTTTGCATGTATTTGGACCCTTAGTGTTTCTACGTAGTTTGTACCATAAGCTCTGCGAGTGAAATCAGCCAAGTTAAACTGTATTTGGTTCCAGCCTTCATCTAGTCGCATCGGCATTGTGCAAATGAACGGCTTCACTCGTGTTGTGGACTGATAGTTACTTGCTCGGAATCTCCTCCTTACATTTTTATCATCCAATACCTGTAACAGACAATAATTGCAAATTAACATTCACTATTTTTAACTGAGTACTTAGGTACATGGTTTATTTCATAGTCTTTGAGGTTATGTTTAAAATTTGATTCAAAATCTAACCTAAAATAAACTGAAAATTATGTGAAACGAATAGCCGACGTGGCCTACTTACTTGAACTTCAAACGTGAAATACTTCTTGAGGTTCTTAATGATCATAACCAGGAACGGCAATTTAATACCCAGAGTCTTCTTTGGATCGGCCGGACATGTGATGTACGTGGTACTGACATTGGTCCCTACTATCTCCAGCACCAAGCTCTGGATGTCGTTGTCCGTAATCCTCTTTATGTGCCCATTTCGAACCTTCTTGTCCCAAATCTGTAGGGGCTTGCTGCCTATGCTGTAAAGTATTGACAGGAAACCAGACTGAAACGTATTCTTGAACATGTCTAAAGCAGAGCACTGCGTTCACAGTATTCCCTTACATTTAACAACTAATTAACTACAAATGTTTAATCAATAAGGGATAATCTTCGCGGCTGCATTACAATTTGACAGGCGGTAAACACAAGAATTTTGAAACCCGGCCATTGGCCACGGATTTGTTTATCTTTACAGGTAACCATAGCAACGAAATGTCAAGTATGAAATAAAACCACAATAAAACAGGAACTTTAAGGTTTATTAACTATTTAATTTTTTTTGCTATTTAACTTTAAAATACCTGTATATTTTTTCAGTAAGATGACCTATTCAACTATTTTTTAAACACACTAGGATAAAATATAAAAAACATTTCTATAAAAAACTGCGTTTATCGGAACTTATTCTATAAGCGTTTATTTTATACCCAAATGAAGCTGTTATATTGAATGGTTGAGTACAAACATGTTACTATTTCATGAATATTTTTTTTACTCTATAATAATGATCGCGTTCAAGCTGTGTCCGTTAAACAGTCTTTTGACAGCGGACTCGCACAGATTTTTTTATCTGTCGCACTTGTTTCGTGAGATGCATGTGCAAGTACTGCATTTATTTTTCGTTTATTTTTATTTCCCTGAGTTTATAAACAATTTGCGTTCAATCCGCTAACATAACAACCAAAATTGTACTATAGATAATGAACATTTCTCTCATTCTTTTAGTCGTGTAGTGTAAATAGTGGAAATTTAGAAAAATGACTATGGAAATGTCATCAAAGAGGTAAGTGATCTTGTATTTTTAGTGAAATTAAGTTTAATAAATTGCTTGCTTACCTGGAATACTTTGAAGTTGGTTTGGGCCAAATATAGGTTTCTTGAATTTGTGGTCTTGACGACTCTATGATGAGATTTTATTAAAGTTGTATACCGATTTTGTCATGTAAGTATAATATATAATAGCTATAGCTTTAAACCTATACAAAAGATTAAAGTATTCTAAAAATATATTACTATCTAAAAGAAATAATGTTTACATCATATCAAAATAAGCAAATGTACACAAAAGTCATAACAATCAATTTGACAGAGTGACAGAGTTTTCTGACTTGACACTGGACTTGACAGAATTTTGAAAATTAGAATAATACAGTTTTTTTTATTTCCCTTACAACGTCTGAGCTCTTCTCTGCTGTTGTGCCATAGATCATTCTTTTTTATTATTTTCTGACCTTACTATCTTTTCTATCTTAAGATTTTTGTTTCAATAGTAGGTTTCATAACTCATAGATAAAAATATTCTTAAAACCAGTTATTACCCTACTTAAAATTATCCCAATATTCATCTGGAATATAGTATATTTAACCCAAAACCTCCCAGAAGCATTTTATAACTACCCACTTGTTTGTAAATTCATTTTAAATTCAAAATGGACCAAAGACAATACTTACTTAAGCTACAGTAGCAAGTTCCTAGAATTAACCTGATATGTTACTCCTTGCTGATTCAATATTGCTCCAGACATTTTCTAATGCTGGTAGTAAACCAGAATGGACAACACCCAGACAAATGGGGGTAAGGGGTCCACAGACACCTTAGAGCAACCCAACAGAGTTCCTTACTAGACTCTTCTCTGGGGAAAGCTGCACCTTGCGAATCTAGCATTAGCTTTAAAAATACATATTTTAAGTGATTGTAAAAATCCTATGAAATAAATATTATTTGATTTGTTTAGATAAAGTCTACATATTTTTTAATTTTTTTAAATGAATGAACTAAGGAACAATGGCAATTTCTATGAGCTATAAAATATAAATTTCATTAAAAACAATGAGACAGAACAGTTTTTATCTGTACAACGACAAAGTCACATCCTTTGCTTTTATATCAGAGTTTATTGTTATATGATTTATCATCCACAGACATATAAAATAAATTACACTGTTTGAATGGCTTGATTTGATTGCTAGGTACTATTGAGAAGCAATCTTATTAAAATACATATTATACTTATTTTCTTCTTTCTGAAACAATCAAGAATGTTTTGTAACTTTAAACAGGGTTGGATTCATATTAATTTAAAAAGGAACTGTTAATAAAATATGGGATATTAATATTACATATTTTTCCCTTTTGTTTTACTCATGGATATGTAATTGAGTAGTTGATAACGCTATTTACTTGGTTATGTATAGAAGAGGGGAAATTTTTTCACAATCAATTGTTTCTTTTAGTGTAATGTCAATCACATACATTAAATATACATTTATTTTCATTATTTTTTCTTATAAATATGTGTTACGTACATGTGTCACTATCAGCTCTAAACATTGGTGTGTACACGTCTATAAAATGGTTCAGTGAGGACAAGGAAAATTAAATCTTTATTCTGCTATTAAATACAGAAATAACTATATTGAAAACATTCCATAAATAAAATACATAAGGTCCAGTACATACTGTGTTTGTTATAAGCTTTATTGCATAAAAAAAATTGAAACCATCCTCTTTCAGCTAGTTGCAGAGAAGCTCTTTAAAGTAACTACCGATTAAATGTCGTTTTTACTTTATTACGTTTTTCAACAGCAAAAGGCTTCAGCTATTATTTTCTCTTCTTCTTTGTCCTAGCCATTTCCCATTATGAGTTATTTCATTAGTTAAATGGAGCATTTTCTTTCAAGATCTCTTCAGTTATCTATCAGCTGTAAGATTCTAAACAATAAACAATTGCATTTATAATATTTACTAGTACCTACACATATTTGCAATACCTCCAAATAACACACTCACGCGCATGTAACTTTCTCCGACCGCATTCATAAAGGACTCGTAAAGGTTTATAGGGCCAGCTTTTTTATCTTGTTTGTCCAATGAATGAGTCAGAGAGGCTTCGTTCTTTTTGCGACTTGCCTTTAAGTCAATGCCCTTTGATTTGATGAATTATTTTATTCAGTAAAATGAAGATCCTTTGTTTTTGTTTTTATTAACAAGCTTATTCTTGCGACTTCGTCTGCGTTACACGAAAAACTTCCTCTTGGAATGTTCTCCTACTGTTTAAAGAAAGGTGAGTGTGAGATTAATTGGGAAAGATGTCTTAAGCATTTATAAAAGCCAAGTCTTCGTCACTCTGCTCTATTCTCAGTCGTCCGTTTGAGCATCTTAAACGACACAACTTCTATTTGATCTATGTAAGTCCTCCGTGGCTTAAGCTAAAGAAGCTAAGATAACTAATAAAATGTTATTATCTATTTATCCATAATGTTATTTATCCAACAGTCTTCAGCGGTCGGTTAATATAATTTTTTTAGTAAAACATTGACGAATATTCCCGCGTTACGTTTGCACGCGGGCGGCCCATTGTTTTAAAGTTTTTATGTACCTACCAAACTAATCAAAATCAACTGTTAAAAGCTTATTAAAATACTTTTACCTAACTCCAAGTTATTGTTGCCAAGTTAAAGTTTTTATTGTTTCATTTTGAGCGAAATTTGTTTATTTAATGGTCAGTCTAATGTGATTCGGATTTTTTCAACAGTTCGTCGGTTTAGGGTTAGGTACTCTCGACTTGGCTTTTCTTTAACAAGTCCCTGATTTGATCGAGATACATTCGCCTGGTCTAGTCCCTGTCTATAGTCCCTTCCTGTCTGGTTCTAGTCTAGTCTACAATTCGGACTTACTGCGTCTCGCAAAATTAACATAACTTCGGCATTCATCACCATAACACATTTTATCGAATAGACTCCACAGATCGTCCGTAAACATCTTCCACAATACTTACTCATACTCATACCATTCATTGATTGAATACGCCAATCACCTCGAGTCAATTGTTTACCGCTCTAGAAGGGCGCATATGACTCAAGAGTACAGTCTATCCACACAACACCTGCAATAATACAACTACGGGTTATGTACGTGTATAACTTTGAGGTGCACTGCACGGATGCCGTAGCGATTACGACTATCGGCCCAGTTCGATGTCCATTGTTACTTGTTAAGTTTTCCTGTGATAATTATTTGGTTGCGAATTATGCTGACATATGTATGATTTTAAGCCGAGAAAATTTATTTTGTATTGCATGTGAAAAGTCTTCGTGAACTATCTTCCTATGAAGGAAACTGGTATAAAGCATTGTCTTAGTTTATACTTTTATTTCATACCAGTTGCTATATTTGGGCTGCGTAGTTTTTGCGTAAACTTGCAATACAGCTTTAAATGTGGTTAACACTATTTAACACTTATGGATATCAACTCTTAGCCTATTTTCTTAAAAGAGCGGAATTGAGAGAAAATGTCGTGAAATAAAATGAAGAACTAAATGAAGGTGTAGCTAGACTCCTAGACTATCAGACGTATTTTATTACCTATTTTAGTCCAAACATTCACAATGTAAGTTTACTTTTTCAAGCCCGCACTTGAACTGACCTAAAAACTAAAATAAGCTCGAAAACATAATCGTCTTTTGTTACCCATTGCGAACTCTGTAGGGGGTCTTCAAAACCATCATGAATTACTCGTATCATAACTCTCAAGAGTTAACTTAGTTCCTGAATTGTGTGCGCGTGTATATTGCTCATGTTGCCAGTTAAATCGTGCTGTAAAGTCTGTGACGTCATGACCTAGGAATGCTTTTCGCGTCTTGTTTTGTCTTACTCTTGTTTGTAATAAAATTACGATGGAATTGTGGCTTTGGGTTTTAATTGCGTCTGGGTTCGTGATGACGTCATTATTTTTAATTCAAAAAGGATTGTTCGATGTACCTAGATATTTTTTGGGTTGTAGAACTGTAGTAGCACAGGTTATAAAGTTGGGATTTTGATGTAAATGAATCGAGGGAAGTATGTTTGGATCGTAGCAAGTGGATGGAAGTGGTCTCTGCCTACTCCAATAGGAAAGAAGTGTGACAGATATAGATACAGTTTGTGTTGTTTTGCAGATGTCATTTACAATTTAGTAGAATTTAATATCATCTTTCTACCCAGATTACAGTCGATATTCAAATATATCATCGACAGACGCATCTGTTAAATGGACGTATATATAGTTAACACTTGGCTTTAGTAAGTGCGAGATACGAACTATTTGCTCGGTTTCTAGGTCGTCGATCGACGCTGACCCGTCTAGTCTCGTGCCTAGAAAGCTTGTAAAGCTATTTAGGGCTTCGATGCTATAATACGCCGAATTACTTTAATGTAATCGGTGTAATTCTACCTCATTTTGCTGGGGTTGGAAGTACTGAACTGTTTTTCTTTATAAATGTCTTGAAATATTTGGATGTTATCCTAATTCTGTACAACGGAAGTGTTTGAAATATTTGTTGGTCTGCGACATCATTTGGAGCCAAATACCATTCTTTAACCCGACTGAAATGACAAAATCATCAAGCTGTCGTTAGTGTATCAAAATATTTTTATGTGCCGTTAGAACGTTATGACCCCTGTTCTTTTGGATATTTGCCAAAAGGGATATCAACCTTGAAAAGTTCCAGTGTGTGAGTTCAAGAAATTCAATGTAAAACGCCAAATTCTGTAAACATTCTGTGATCATGCTACTGTAGACATTTTGACTGCAGTTCATTGTACAGCCAAGAGCAAGCTTTACAAGATTATCGTTCTTAGCATTTTGGAATAGGGTATACCTTTGTTAAGCTTTATGTGTACTTGACAGTATAACTTGTATATCTGCGGAAATATATCGAGGTGTTTGGAGTAATGCTTTGATTTCGTTTGGAGGATATGTCAAACTGTTTCCGCTCTTGTTATCTGGCCTTTATTGTTTTAGAGGTCAGGAGGATTTTAGCTTTATAGCTGTATTATTTTCGCAGCTTTGAAAGTTATTAAATTATGTTTTGTATGTGGAATTTGTTCGAAATCTTTGTGGAGATAATTCTTTTGGTACATCGCATTTTTGCCAAATGTGAAGTGTAGAAAATATTAGGAAATTAATCTAAGTTCCTTAAAAAATAATCTTTGTATCTTTGTAGTCTTTCTGGGACAACTTTAAAGAAGTTCAAAAAGAGGACGTTTGTAACTTCGTCATACATCTCACATAACTATCGTGCTCAAATAAGTCCTAAAACGTGTATCACGTGGAATCACCTTTCGCAAATAGCCTATTATAATACAGTGTGTCAAAGACATTACCGGCACGCCTCTGATTTCACATCAATGACTCAATCTAACTGTTCTAGCTCCGCTCCACTTTCCGTTATCCTATTACATCCTGTATTCTTTCATTTAAACTATATTTATCGTTTTTAAAAACGAGTTAGTGAAGCTTAGTTCGTTCTTCAGAATCAACTAGGTTTTATGAGTCATTAGGTTAGTAGCCATCTTCCTCATTGGTCACTGGAATAATTTCCTGTTCGATAATATCGATTGGTCTGCCTGTTAATTTCCTAACGTCGAGTACAGTTCTCAATAATTAACTTAAAACCTATTCGATACTGCAGTATGATCACTCATGTATAAAATATGCGTCCTAAATAAACTATTGCTCGTGTAATTCAGTTTATACATCACTGAATTAATTTCGCACGTCTTTGATGACACCACCCGATGCAAAACATTACGCAAAGATATCGAGTTTCTTTAAATTTATCCCCTGACACATCAATTTTAAATATAAACGCTTCAGCGTATTCTGTAAGTGCATTAATAAGAAGTTAGCGTCAAAACATCAATAAAAAGGTCAACGTGTCGAAGTGTGGATAGCTGTGTGTGTATTTATAGAGACCAACACGCGGCTTTATTTATCTGAACCACCCGCCGCTGCTGTCATAGATGCGATGACAACCAGCGTTGAGAGATCTCCGACATTCCATTTACTATCATCTTCATTAGCTATTAGTTCCACTTCTTTTCAAAGTTCTCCTAAAGTCAAGAGTTCATTCAATATTTGCGGCATCACAGTTCAAACTATAAAAGTTGACGTTGCATTGTGATTTACAGCTTTTTGTATTATGAGTATTTTGATGGCTCTTAAAATCGTCTTGGTGCATTTTTCTTCCGTCAGGGCGAATTAATCTGTAGCTTTTGTATTACACGTACCGATGGTTTTCAATGGACTGTTTGAGAAATATTTTAGTGATATCGATTCTTTTGTTGTTTTGACCTTCATACGGGTTAATCTTCTGACGTATTTATTAAAATTCTAGTCCTTTCAAAATTATAGCTTTAACTTCAGTAGAATCAACAATGGAGAATATTATATCGTCAATTCAAGCCCACAAAGCTCTATTGTGTTTTTCCTAATTCTATATTCTGTTATTTTCAGACACAAAAGCCCAGAATATAGATCTTTTTGTAATCTGTTGGTTTCTTGAATAATGTATTTACGAATATATTAGACTTTCAAGTGCAGTCGTCGTCTGAACTAATACTTTTCATAGTAAACAGATCAGAAATATAATAGATTCGTCATGTCTAGATAGTTTCAGCAGATAGACTGAAACTAAATCAATACTGGCCTTGATCTCCAACCGCTTGTCTGAACTCGTATCTAAAATACATCTCTTATTGTGGGTATTCCAAATCCGGATACAGATTTGCATTCGGCAATTATGACGCTGGGAAAAACAAGTCATTCACACACAAGTTATTAACTTTTTTACCACGCTCTGCCAGAACGTTTGCCAAAATTCTTACGGATGGATACTTCTCTCGTCAAGTTTCTAGTACACATTTGTGATTTTCAATGAGAATAAGAGTCCAAACACGTCAGTTTTCCGGATATGTTTTCAGTAGTTAGTAAAGGTTAACGTCTGAAGTCTGAAGTTGATCAAAGCAGTGTGGTGAACGACGCGGTGGGAGACGGCCGCCTTCCAACTACAGTTATAATAATAAAACCGTAGAATATTACGACTTTATTTTTGGACACAACTTTTGTTAATCGTTTTCGAATTACTTGGAGGCAGGATGTTACGTAAATGTGGAGTTAAATGTATTAAATGTGATGGTGTGAATTAGTGACATGTTTAAGTGCATCTGTGGGTTCAGATAAAAGCTTACTCGTACATGGACACCATATGTGTAACCTACATTTCGTGACAAACTTGTGGACTGTTTACAGTATAAAACTGGATTGTTTACGCATCGTGAAGTGAAAAAGTGATTAGTCTATCGCGTTACTAGGAATAGAACGCTCGTGCTATCTATACATTTGTACCTAACCTTGATCTGTTGCATCTTCATTTCGAAGTATTTGCACTAGAAATAGTCTTTCAAGTTTACTTTTGCAAACTATAAATACGTTTACTTGAAGCCTGAAAATGATAAACTAATCTAAAGTGATACCTGTTGCATTGTTCCTGAAGTGGAATTTGCAGAAGCCTTTGACTGTGTTGACATTGTAATGAGGTCCATTCCTGATGGATGGTGAGGGTAGACTGGTGTTTTGGAAGGGTGGAGTGTGGGAGGGAGGAGCCCCTACCCTTAGCTGTAACACCTGTAAGAAACGCAGGGCTGACAGGATGAGTGCCAATGATCGTCCCCCAGGGTGAGTTGCTGGGTCCCATAAGTTATATTATAGTCATAAAAGCAATTCAGTTCTTTTTATCATATTGATTTTTGTAACAGATACCTCGTATAGGCATAAACCAAGATTACTACGTGGTATTACTTACGACGTGGTATATTAAAATGAAAGCACAAGAGCCAACAATAACTTTTCAATTAAAATTTACTTCGTTACCTTTATTTGTAAGTAAACGACAGGTCATCGATTTTTATTCCCCAATTAAAGCAGTCACTTTCTGAATCATAATTTTGTTATTGAAGTTGTACAAACATTTACCGGTTTAAGCAAATAAGGTATAACAGTACGATAAAGAGAAATTTGGCGATCGAAAGTCGATTTCATAAGGGAAACTTATTGTTCATTGGTGATTATAATGACTTTAAAGAAAAAACACTTTTGCAATGCAATAAACTTACTTATTTACTTTAAAGAACAAGTATTGAATTTGGTTTTAAAAGTTAAACCATTTTCATGGATATGAGCGCAGTCTCTGCCATCTTTTTTGTTTGATGCCCATAAAATCTTGGAAACAGACAATGGAACAAACGATGCGAACACATCTCATTTTGTGGTCAAGTGAGAGTAAAATTTCTAGAATAATTATCATAATTTATAACTTTGCTAAGCTAAAAGGGTTATGGACCAGAAAATGTTTAGATTTACATTCTCATTAGATTAATGCGCTCAAATTAAGTACGTTTTATTACATGTTTTCGTTTTAACGGTGTCTTTACTTTTACTTAGGAGAATACATTTTATGTTTTTAATGTTAGCTAGAAACCTAGAGACACATAACATTTTGTTCCTTTTTTTTTGTTTTCATGTTATTATTTCCAATGTAATGAGATGACTAAATACTTACAAAATCATTTACATTAGCCTTTTGCCAAGACATGTGCTTGTATCTTATTTTATTATGTGGATGTTTGATTCATCATAACAATCACCAAATGTTTCAAATCAAAATATTTTGGTTTCGATTATGAATGACGTTCTGTTTCCTGCAAGTTTTGTAAATATGAATTACTTAATTGTCTTCGTCGTGGATGATTCCCTTGGGACACGGTCTCAACGTTTTGACACATTTTGCCCTATATGATTTATGATGTTGTTTTTTCCATGTTATTCTCCTTCCAATATCAATTTACCTTCCTGTTGTGTTGCGTCATTCATTACCTTCACATATTATAGTTTCTACGTTGATACATAAACTGTTTCGGTCATAAAACTTCCTTGGTACCTAGCTAAACGTGTAGTCATCCCAGAAATATAACTTACTGACAAAATACAGTATACCTCGCATAGATTATAATTAGCCTGTGACATTCCACTGTAGAGTAGCTATTTTAGTTTGCAACTGGAACTCATTTGGCGTGACAATGCAATAAAAGGACACTGGTTTACTACTGTGTTGCTTTGGCCCTTAATGTTCACAGTGAGATGTGAGTTTAACGATACAAATGTACTTGAAGCCAGTCTTAAAACGTGGTTAAAATATACATTGTTTCAGTCTGGACGAACTTGAAGGGGGATAGTTGTTTCGCTTTGTTTTATTGAAAAACTTAAGATTTAACTTTTAAGACTTGGGGTTGAAACTTTTCCGTTCACTTACGAAGAGAAATTGAATTAAAGTCTTAGTTGATTTAGTTCTGCTTCCTACCTTTCTACTTGGTATCCATTTATACGCCGTTCGAATTCTCAACTGTTTTAAAAGATAAGCTTTAATATAAGGAGGCAATGAACCGGTTGCGTTGGAGAGCCATTGGAAAGGCCTATGTTCAACAGTAGGCTGAAATGATGGTGATGATGATAAGGATATTTCGTGATAACTTACCCGCCTAGCGTGTCTAAATTTTGGCTTGAAAATACCAAAATATTACCACAAGTTTTGCTCAACCGTAAGGGAAGAAACCGTGACCACACCGTATCCTTATCCCCCAAATGTCAATACCCTCATATCAGCCGCCTCACAATCACAAGTGAACCATGAACACACGTAAACAACAATAAAAACTAGTATAATAACGATCCGTCATTACGTAAGTGTAGTGTCGTCGACCGGCTATCGCGATGGGGGCTAGCACGCCCCCGTATGCTCCACGTGGGGCACGGGGCACCCCACCCGGCGCCCTAATTCCTACTTTTTGATATTTCCAAGTCGATTGTTTATGAAATGCACAAGGTTTTATAATGAACCCACAAAAGTTTTTACCCCCAGTATCATTTATTGTTACAACTCTGTTAATTCATATTATGAGCCAGGCTATTCTTGGTGGAATAATAGCTATCTTTGCCTTTATTCTGTTAACAATTTGACTTCTTCATACGACATGACGTTAACTTTTTCTAAACAGCTCTACTGCACTCTTTGAATTAATAGTTACTTTACTGCAATGATTTATTAAACTTATTATTGGTTATTCTTCTTAGCTTAGATTGAGAAGGGATGTTAAAGCTCAGCTTTGGATTTCCAACAAATATTTTTTTTCTAAAATTGTTTTCGAAGTGTGCTAAATGTCATATATTAAAATAATTAATGGTATATAAATGTATCTGTTGCAGCGAGCTTAAAAAGCTCTCAGAAGAGAGCTTGACGCGGCAACCCGAGGAGGTGTTTGACATCATCTGTAAGCTCGGGGAAGGCTCTTACGGCAGTGTTTATAAGGTAAAGTTCAGTGACACACTTTCCTATGTTTACTTATGTAATATCGTCAGTATATTGATGCTGAAATAAATGATAGTGTCCTTCTGACTTAGGTACCTTACCACAACCAAAGTGTGGAATACACTGGTTCTGGTAAGGTACCTAATGTATATTGTGGATGTTTTCTCAATTTTCTTAAAGTATTTTGGGACAGGTCTATGCCTGGCAGTTGATGGAAGTTTGATAGAATATAGATTCTGACTACATTATTACAACGTGATATATTACAGCATAGAAACGCAACCATCTAAACAAAAAACAAGGCAAACTCCCATAACCCGATTTAATAAACATAATCAACAAAAAAAATGTCTTTACCGGCATAGTTTGCTTCCGATAGCATTACCTCATACTGTGCGGAATTTCATTCATCACGCGACGGCTATAGAACCAGCCAAGTTAAGTCGGTTAGTGAAATAATGACTTAGAAAGGAAGGTTGGGTTTTCCATATTAGAGGTGTAGTTTTTAATCAAGTTATATTATGTCGCAGATTTTTTAAGTATTTTTGTTTAAAATAATACCTTCTATAGACTTTAAATTAGTGAACGATAGAAAAGGATATGCATGTACTCATGATAACAAACAACTTTTACTATGGGACCAAGATCGAAATCATTCAAAAATTTTTGAACTCCCCATACAAAATGCAGCAGCTGATAGTATGGTGGAAACAATTTTTATTGTGATTTTGATGAATATCCTTTTCTGTCGTTCACTAATTTAAAGTCACCTTGTATATTTTCAAAGAAATACAAATTCTCAAGACAAACAACTCTGGTTAACATTTTACCATTCTAATTCATTTGGTACATCGTCATCAAGTCCAAATCATTGAAGAGCCACGCTTTTGTCGGTGGAGCTTCTTTCATTCCATTTTGTCTTGATACGACATGTCTCCGGCTCTCTCCAATATCGAGTCTAAAATGGAAATAAACACGTGATACGTGTCTGAAAAACCAAGCTTTATGACCTATGCGTCAAACATAAAACATACCAACTCATTTCCAGGCTTTACACAAAGAAAGCGGCCAAGTTCTGGCCATCAAGCAGGTGCCAGTGGACACGGACTTGCAGGAGATCATCAAGGAGATCTCCATCATGCAGCAGTGCGACAGCCCGTACGTCGTCAAGTACTACGGCAGCTACTTCAAGAACACTGACCTTTGGGTAGGTGATGCTTCTTTCAGGACCTAAAGAGCTAGCGCAGATGCTGATCATGGATGTTTATCCTTAGGCTTCAGAAATATAATTTACGTTATTTCTACCTAACTATACCACAGCGAGCAGTCTTTGGGTCTAACGCTGTTTTGAATTGGTAATAAATGATTAAGTTACTTTATCCTAGGATTGAACCATCTGCAGGTTTTTAATTTATGATCAAGTATCATCATGTAATACATTGGATATGACACTATTCTCGAGACGGGAAGAAGAAGCTTATTTCTTCACTCTATTGTCCCGATAAAACACACATAGCGGAGAGTGTATGACTATTTATATGTATCTATACGTATGTATAACCATCTAAAATTCTAAAAGATCAGAAAAATCTGACGTTCACACCTATCGGCTGCAAAATGTCCTTACATTTTTTTCCTTCATAATCTTTAATGTAAACATGTTCCAGATTGTAATGGAATACTGTGGTGCCGGTTCAGTATCGGATATAATGCGGCTAAGAAAAAAGACCCTCTCCGAAGACGAGATCGCGACGATATTGTGTGACACCTTAAAAGGGTTGGAATATCTACACCGGCGGAGGAAAATACACAGAGATATTAAAGCTGGGAATATACTATTGAATACTGAAGGGCACGCGAAATTAGCTGATTTTGGTGTAGCTGGACAGTTGACTGTGAGTACTTAACTTTTTAAACTAGTGTATCAAGTCTCCATAAGGAACATATCTCGATCAAACCGAGGACTTGAAAAAGGCTAATTCAGGAGTACCCTAAACCGACGTGCATGTATGAGGCGACTGATGAATGTGGATGAAGCGAAGGTGGTGGAATCGTAGCAAGTGGAAGGAAGTGATCTCTGTCTATCCCTATAGGAAAGATATGTGACAGATATGAATGTATGTTTATTATACCATTTTCCAGGACACGATGGCGAAACGCAACACAGTAATAGGCACCCCGTTCTGGATGGCACCTGAAGTAATACAAGAGATAGGATACGATTGCGTAGCTGATATCTGGTCGCTGGGTATCACAGCGTTAGAGATGGCGGAGGGGAAACCGCCGTATGGTGATATACATCCTATGAGAGCTATCTTTATGATACCCACCAAACCGCCGCCTTCGTTCAGGTGAAATATTTTTTTTTAAACATGTAAATAATAATAAATAAATATTGAATGTCGCACAGATCGCGATAAAATGTTATTAAATAAATAAACAATATAAGGGTGTTAAATCAATCGATCGATTGGTAACTTTAATCGATCGACTGATACTGTACAGTCGTAAATCTACCTAGTAGTATCTAGTAGTTACCTTCGTTAATCGATTAAGTAACCGGCTATATTCTACTTTCGTCATTGATTCTACCGTCGATCGATGACGTCAATTGACGAAGCTATAAGTATTGTTACATTATTATTCCAGAGAACCAGACCAATGGTCGCCAGAGTTCATAGACTTCGTCAGCCAATGTTTGGTCAAGAACCCGGAAGAGAGAGCAACCGCGGAGTATTTATTAGCTCATGAATTTATAGGTAAGTTATGTTTGCTTGACTTGTTCAACGAGACAATTACATTTATAGACGATTGCGATTATACAGGTGTTGGGCTCCCTCTAGAAAATTAGGGTAGGATAATGAACCTATGTAACTGAAAAACTTTTCTCCGAAAAATAAAATATTTTCATCTTTCCATACCTATTGAAGTACCTAGTTTAGGGAGCTCAAAACCACCCAGTGTTGTGACATGTGGTGTAATTTTAGAATACTTCTAAATTTAACATAAATAAATATAAATATGTTGTATTTCAGGTAACGCAAAGCACCCGTCGATCCTAAGTACGATGATAGCGGAGGCGCGTGAGTTGAGAGAGACGCAAGCATTCAGGCTCGCGCATCACGCCACTAATAATGTCATGACTATTGGCGCGGTAAGTTTTAGTATTTAGTATTTATTTATTGCAAAAAGTTACATTTTAATACAATTACAGTATAAAATAATAACTACCTTGTAAAGGTATATTTGCTTGAGGGCTTATATTCTAATATTAAACTATGTAAGTAATCACATTTTACATAAGTTTTGTAGGTATCTTGTTACAAAATCTATTTCATTATTTTTATATGTATCTAAGTACTATACATTTATATCCTAATAACTTATTAGCTTATTATTAGTTATTATATACTTCATTTATATTGATACATCTCCGCCGTCAGCTTAGTTCCCTAACCGCCGTGCATGAATGAGGCGACTGATGAATGTGGATAAAGCAAAAGAAGTGTGTTTGAATCGTAGAAAATGGAACGAAATGGTCTCTGCATACCCCGATGAGAAAGAGTTCTGACGTAATGAAAATGAAAATGAAGTGTTTTATTCAAAAATAGGCAAAATTAATTACACATTTTTGATGTCTCTTTTTTGATCTAAAACTACTGCCGGTTCACTACCTGTATAGCCGAGAGGAAGAAGACGGCAAGAAACCTTCGGCACAGGGCCCTACGTTAAAGTTATACCTTACATAAATACATACCTACATAATCTGTTACGCCTTTTTCAAGCTAAAGCTCAAAACACTTCCCTCTATTTGCCGCGATCCAATACTCTCTCATACGATATCTTGCAAACATGTTATCAGCGTAATAAAAAGAGATAGCTACTATAACACTACCTCGTCTTTCATTTCTAGGGTGAAGGCTACGATGATGCGACAATGAAGAAACGCGACGATGGTACATTAGTACCACATAGAGACGGTACTACAGACCTTGCTGCGGATTTAGGTACTATGGTCATCAATGAACCGGATAGCGACTGCGCTACTATGAAGAGTGAGTTATAAAATACTTCATTATATGTATAATAAGGCTATCCGTGATTTCGTCGGCATTTATCGTCATATCTTGGAAAAAAACGTCGTCGTCGTTATCAGCCCATATATGTCCCCACCGAGGGGCACGAGTCTACTCTCATACAGAGAGTGATTAGGCCGTTATCAACCAAGCGGAAAAAAACAAGCGAAAAAAAAAACATGATATCTTAAAATTATATAAGTTTTTATAGTGAATATGGAAAAGTTGCATTGTAATCTGTTCAGTGGCTTTCGTGTGAAAGAGTAATAAACATCCATCTGTCGGCACATTGACATTATTATATTAGTTGGATTTCAAAACAGTTTTGTCCCGAGTTTGACTTTTGAATTTTGACTGCCGCGGACTTTAAAAAATATTAGCCGCATATTTACAAAGCGAGCAGCGTCTGAAGGTAGATGTTTTACGACTTAGGAAAGACTTCGCTAACCTATTGAATTAGCTAGATTTGAGGGTCAAATACATAAACAAAAACTTTTTTTTTATTTAACTTTGACCCATCATATTAATCTTCAATTTATTACAGGACACGACACAGATCCAATGGACACGAACCGTCCTAAATACAGGCCGTTGTTCTTAGAACACTTTGAGAAGAAGGAAGTGAATCATTTAAACATGTCTACTAGTAATGGCACGCTCACTGCACCGCCGAGGAATGCCGGGGATGATGTCAGGTAGGTTTTATCGTAAGGTTAAGTAGGTTAAGTGCTAGAGTGCTTTTCACGAAAGAAGTCCCCCGGATATTTTTGGAACTAAATTTGACAGGTCTATTTTCCCTATTTTCTGACCTTTTCCCTGATAGTAGGTAGAAAACCCCTTACTTATCTTAATAAAAATACACTTTTTACATTACAGAAATATAGCTAAGTAGACAATTTTATCAAAATATATACCAACCTACTCATGGAATGACCAGAACAGTCAAAATATGCAGGAAATAATATTATTTAATAAATTACAAATGAAATAAACATAATATAGGTAGATGTTGTACTCATAAATGGCAACATTATCAATTTTGACATGAAATACAGCGCCGCGGCTAGGGGACTTCTTTCGTGAAAAGGACTCTACAAGGATCTATTGGCACTTGAGTGACATTGTCAGGAGGGCGTGGGTGGTGAATAAACTGAAAATAATGACAATTTACAAGAAGATATCGTTAGTTCCGGTTTCCGCCACGTACCAAAAGATCCTTGTAGCACTGTATATTGAGAAGGGAGGTGGGGATTTGAGGAGTAGTAGCTGCCCGCGACTTTGCACGCGTTTATTTTGGAAAAAAAAGCATAAAATTGCCAAGTTTCATTTAACTTTGTGCTTTTACGTTAATCCTCACATGCATATCGGCACAAACGACTTTTACTATGGTACCAAGTGCGAAATCATTCAAAAATATTCTAACTCCTTAACACTTATACTATACCCCCTTATTACGAAACGAGGTTTAAAGATAGTCCGACTTTAATTCATTTCTTTTGACGTTTCGGCTATGGACAAAACGTCAAACTAAACGAACTAACGTCGGTCTATGTTTAAACCTCGTTTTGTGATAAGGGTGTATGTATGAAATGTATGTGATATGTGAATGATTTCAAACTTGATTCAATAGTAAAAGTTGTTTGTTACCGTGAGCATATACTTTTCTATAGTTCATTATTAAAAAGTCACCATATACAAGTAAGAATAGTAATAGGTAGTATTTGATTTAAACCCTTAAAACTATCAATTAAAATTTAAATACAATTGTATATTCATATTCCATAGAAACCCAGACACAAGTTCAACAGACAGCACAGACCAACCTCCGGCTCTAGCTCAGCGCGCGCTCGTAGAGGAAGGCAATTTTGAATTCGTAAGTCAACTCCACGTCGTCTCTCTACTACCGCTACTCTAGTGTCTACAGCTGCTGAGTAAGTCTGTGCCCCGCCCCGTGTTTGCTTAGAGTTTGGTTTTTGGTATTTAGATTTTACTAAACTAGATTAAGATAAGATTAGACTAGACTGGACTTAACTAAACCTAACTAAACTAAAATAGGCCAGTATTTAAATAATTTTGCTTGGTTTTTAACCTAACCTTATATTTTTCTTTTTCTGTGACTCCAATTTATCATTGATATATTAATTTTTAATTACTAGACTAGATACGTCATGTAACCACTTAAATAAAAATTTAATCCAAATGCATTATCAAAGCGTGGCGTTACATTTCACAGTTTTATTTGGCCTTCTACCTTTTTTATATTATTTATCTTATAACTTACTTATTGAACCAGAAGAATATTCTTATTGTAAATTATATGCCTTATTTATTTATATTTAACTTAATATAAATAAATAAGGCATATAATTTACTTATATATTTAACTTAATTTGGTTATCAACAAGGCGGGGCATAGAAAATATGCAAATATAAAACCCAGCATTAGGGAAACTTATAACAAAGTAAAGGTAGTGACAGACTGGTCCCACGTACGCTGTCCCACGTTGCGTGTGACAAGTTTGCTTCTAATCATAATATTTCTATGGAGAAAATGTCCTAATGCAATGTTTACCTACCTGTACTTGAGAGTTCTTGAAAGTTTGTACCTGAGACCAGTCTGTTCCTACCTTAAAAAGATGCCCTCAAACTAAAAAATAAGTCAATTTAACATACTCTTATTTCCCCAGCTGGGCTACCTATCAGAACCAGAGCTCGAAGCAAGAATGGCGCGTCTCGATGCAGAAATGGAAGCAGAAATAGAACAATTACGGGCACGATATGAACGCAAACGCCAGCCAATTCTCGACGCAATTCATCTAAAGAGGACAAGACAACAGAACTTCTAGCCAAAGGTTACTAATAGAGGCGCGAAGCTTCTACCGAAAGGAGATTGGTTCTAAAAGATCTTAAGTCACAAAGTTTGGATATAGATTTAGAACGTTTCAGAAATTAGGATGTGGTGTCTCGCATTTAAGACGTAATCTTTGATATAGAAGTAGACAGAGTCAAAATACTTGTTAGGTACATCGAATTTTTAAACTATTGAGCGAAGTGTCTATTCTTTAATACATCTATGTCATATTTCAAACGTATAAAGAGAAAATTCTGTCATTATTTCTTTAACAACTATTGCTATCCTTTTCAACCTTCTATCGAATTCTATAACTGAAAAGGAGATAGAGCGCGTATTAATCAATGACAATATGATTGTAGATAGATTTGTAATTACTTAGTATTAGGACGCCGCCGTGAGATTTCTCAAGGTTTTATTTATATTATTATTATTTTGCTTTGACTAATTTAATAATGGGGTATTCTTTGCAAATCTGTTATATTAACCAGGAATAGCTGGTGGGTCTGTCCCTTGCCTAATAGGCCGGTCCATACAAAGCGAGCAGCCACGCGAGGCAGATGTTTAGCTGCTCAAGAAAGACCTCGATATCCTATTGCGTTGGGTAGTTTTTAAGGTGCGTACAGACCATGTAAAATGTTATTTAACTTGTGTTTTATAACACGTCCACACTATGTAACCTTGTTATTCAACATTGCAACATAAAATAATACTGTACACATTAGAATAACAATGCAATATAACAATGTTATATAACCATTGTCGTTTGTCGTTCTTCAGTACAATCCACGCGATCAAAGTTATATAACATTGTTGTACATATCAATAACATGTTACTATACCATGTTTTATAACATTCAGTGTCCACATTATGTAAAACATGTTATATAACAATGTTAAATAACATGTTATGTTACATGGTCTGTACGCACCTTTAGAGCGCGGTTGCCTCGCGTTGCCTCGCGTGGCTGCGCGCTCTGAATGGATCCGCCTATTAGCATGCTGTGTTTCGATCCTTTAGTAACAAAATAGAAATGGTATTATTTTCAATGCTCTAAAATTAGAAGGAGGAAAGTGAAAATTCTCATAAATCGCAAAAGGTGCTAGTGTTATTTTTTGGTTTTTTATTATTCTCTGCTAATGACACTGGGTCTTATTTATTTCCATATTAATTTGACTATTGTGTTCAGTATATTAACAAATTAGTTTATTTTACTATAAGTAGTCATTTAATATTTATCTACATATTCATTAATTAATTGACTAATAACAACTTATAAACATTTTTTTTTGTTAAGACACTTCTCTCCTTCTAAAATACTGGCTTTAAGAAAACCCCATTTATATAATTAATTAAAATGTAATAAATCAATTATTTTAGTTCCTTTAATGTTTAGATCTCAGTTGTATCTCGCAATTGTATTATAATATTACATAATAGGCGATGTTTTGTGTATTGTACAGAGCGCTTTTGAGGACTACATAGCATGGAACCATTTATTAATATATCTATCCCATTCTTTCATATGGAAATGAAACAGTAGCAAAAAATAGTTAGTTTAAAAAAGCAAAACGCGCTTTAGCTCGCATTAAACATACTCCATCATCAGATCAGTTCGAAAGTACCATAATTATTGTATTGTCATCAGAACTCAGAGCGTGTGCTTTCATCCTATTCGAAGACCGGGAAGTGGATCAAATTAAGATTCCAAGATTTGTTAACATACATAGTTAGTTACAGGTAAAGCTAATTTAAAGCGTGTAATTAATAGGAAAGAGAGGCAAATATACTTGTCTCACTCTGTACAAGCATTTTCTTCAAAAGCTACAATATTGTTAAAGTGGTATCCAACTCCAGCTATCGATCTCACTCTAGCAACACACGCATCAGCATGATAAAAAGGGATAGATATAAAAATGGCGGTTTATGCTATTGTAGTTCATCTAACGATGTGGTGTAGAGCGGGTTGTGACGATGTATTAACTCAGTTACAAAAATTCAGTGATTGATTAATAAATGTTGGGTTATGGTTATTGGAATTTGAATTTTAAGACTTGCTAAAGTTCTACATTAGGAATCGTGGATTGGCAAGCGCAAGGCCAACTTCTACCAACAAGTTGGACAGATGACTTGGCCAAGGCGACTGTTCGATGTTCAAGGTCATATTGAATGGATAAGCTTAAGGGACACGTATGTTATTGGTCGTCCTTCAACTGACCATGGTTCAAAATTCAAGTTCCAATAACACAATAGCCCTGCGTTTTAAAATACAAACAATAAATCAATATTTTCCACCCAAGACAAACTTAATTATCATACGAAACAATCTGTCATTTATCTCCGTTGCTTAAAAGGGCGTATTTTAATTTAACATTAGCTCTAATGACCTTTTCTGAAACGCGATTAAAACGACAGATTGCCTCGTGTATCAACCTTAAATTCAGATTCCATATTTAAATTACACAGTAAAATATAACCGTTATATATTTGTGCTGTTAAATGAATTCGAGTTATATTACAGTAACGTAATGTACAATTTGAGGTGTAGCTCAGTTAGATACGTTCGTACGTAAAGAGTTTTGAAGTGCAATATCGCTGTCTCATTCGTTTTTATCGGTCTGGTGTAAGATAGAAAGAGACAACCTTGAAGTTATATATTGCGCTTCAAATACAAAGTTTTGATAGTTGCAGAGTTATAGCTGTAAGTGAAATGGATATCTTAGGTGGATATAGACTACAACATTTCCCGAACATTGTAATGTAACGTTCGAGCGAACGCTCGGCGTTATGTTACAGGTAAATGCTCGCAGCAAGTATGCATTTCACCAACCGCGCATCAATATGAAAAGAGACGACGAAATGTTACATCAATATGCTCGTTGGCTTGTAGAAATACGATTTGTTCGTAGAAGGGATACATTACAACATTTCATAGAGCGGCTCGTTGTTCTGTTACAAATAAATGTTGTAGTCGATATCCACCTTACAAACTTATTTACATCGGTCGAAATAGGGATGATGACTACATTCAAAAATTCAAAAAATAATTAGTCCATCTTTTAGGCTATTAAAAAATATTGGAAACACATTTTTTATCTGATCAAATACATAAATAAATACCAAGATACAGAGCATCAAAGTTACGGAGTGGGGGTATTGACGTCACTCCTCGGTAAAAATCTTACTTAGGCGTGACGTCACGAGCAACTTTAACCCAGTGTATCTTTGTCATTTTTAGTTTAAGAAAAAAAAGAAAAAATACTTGTCGAATATTTTGAAATAATCTATGTAATGGACTTAAAAAAATTGTTTTTTCATCATGCCTATTATCGGCTTTTGTTAATAAGTCTGAAAGTTGTTTCTCCCACTTCTTGTATATTGTAAAAGGTTCTAAAAACTTAGAAGTGCCATTAATAATAAAGATCATAGTATTTTCGTACTTTGAGCAATAGATTTAATGAATTAGATTATTCTATGATATTCTTTGATCTGTGGGTTGGATGGGACGTGCCATCTGGTTGACTCGACGAATGTATTTTTTATAATTTGTATAAATTCAAAACTAAATTAACTTTGAATACGACTAATAATCAGTTTTATGAAATTTTGCGGGAGATTTAAATAATGTCAAACTAATTGTGACAGATTAACGCCCGTTATTAATAACCTATCCTGATCCGTTTTTTACCAAATCGAGATTGAAAAAACAAAACACAATTGTGTTCTTGACATGTTTTTGGTACACAAGTGGCAATTGTGTTTTGTTTTTTCAATCTCGATTTGGTAAAAACGGATCAGGATAGGTTATTAATAACGGGCGTATGCCGGGTACTTATTAGCGAACTGTAACCGTAAACATTGCATGTTCTGTAACGGAAAACATGTGTGAACGTAATATTTTTTAATCTTGTTTTTTTTTCTGACTATTTATCTTTCTCGATGTTCTCGATAAGTATTTTATTTAATGTTAAATCTCTCGATGTTTCACACTGTTTCTTGTCAAAATTGTTTTTATATATCTACTTATCTCAAAGTAAGCGAATGTAATTCATTCTTTTGACGTGACAACGTCTTAAAATTCGATGGAGCCGGCTGCACGCACGAAAAAACATGAATCATGCGGCGTTACCTCGCTCTGAGGCGTTCCATTTAAGGCCTGAAGTGCAAGCGAGAGCGCGGAACGAGCGACAAAGAAGCACAATCTGCCTTTGCGTTCGACATCCATTGTCACGTTCAACTATCGTCAGTAAACCGACTTTACAACCAATTTTTTTTGAGGAATAAAATTCTTTAACCACATATGCCAATCCTTCGCGAACCAGTTGCGAGCGTACATACTATGTCTTTTGGTTACAGTACAAGCAACGGTTACAACTCGCCAATGAGTACCTAGCTTTACAATGTTACCCCCATGCAGTTACCTTAAATACGAAAACATGCCGCCCGCAATAATTTCTTGGTAGATTAATATTGTAATCAATTTCGGCCTATATTTTGGAGGGACTTTTGTTTATAATGTACAGGGTAAATTATTATACGTACGTAAACGCTTCGTTTGGTCTGATGAGTGATTCATTAGGTTTTACTTTATTTTGGAGAGTTTGAAATAACCTGTACGACTATACAAAATGACTTAATAAAGCTAGTCACAGACTGATTACACTTACGCAACGTGTGCAATACATTATAATATCTGCTATAGAATAATATTAAGGGCTAACCTCACATTTCCGGGAACACGTCCCTGACGGAACACGACAAAAATCGGCTACGTACAAGTTGTATGAACTTATTCACACGGCTCCGTGTCAGGTGTCTATTATAGTATAATACTGACCCGGAAATGTGTGGATAGTATAGTCCTTTATGATTAGAAGCACTCTTGTCTCACTCAACGTGGTACAGGGAACTATTCGCTACGTGCGAAGTACATGGTGGGGGTATAGTAAAGCGATCGCAGCGCTTGCCGTGGTAGAAATGCGCAACAATCCGGGAAAGTAAAGTCAATGTAAATAAATAAAAATGAATTGTTGTTCGTTAGTCTGATTAAAACTCGAGAACGGCTGGGCCGATTGAGCTGATTTTGGTTTTAAAATGTTTGTCGTAGTCCAGGGTAGGTCTAAACGGTGAGAAAAATTCGAATAATTGCCGGGAAAGCCCTAAAACAGACCTTTTCTTTTTCCCATACAAATGTTTTCTTACTAAAATGTAGAGTCAATTTTAACTTTATTCCTACAAAATAAACTTCATTCTAAGGCGTGACAAAGTAAAGCTCTGGTTATAAACACAATTGCATTTTAACCCAGTGACAACACGAGAATCCTTGATCTGTAATAAATAAATTATAATTGTTAATTAAAATAGGTACGTTACCTATCATAAAATACTAGAGTCTGTGCGGAAAGAGAACCGTCGTGACCTTCAAGTGCATAAAGAGTCAAAAAATATTTACTATGATAAACTTTTATCATTTCCTTGAGACAGTTTGAAAATTACTTATTTAAGGTTATCAGAGTACTTACGTTTAAACTCGTTACATAGGGCGTTAATGTCACCGATGTTTGACGAATGATGTGGGCTCGTATTAAATAACTATTGCCATTCTTTCGTAACTCTTCAACATTTCTTACATGTTGTGCTGAAACTAATTTATTTCCTTTCAACAAAGTTTGAGGTTAGAACCTACACTTTCAAAACCAGTTTTTATAATGACGTCCATTATTTTATGCACTGTTTTAACAAATTCCTCTCAAATTACCACTTGTCGTCTTTCCATTTATCTTTTATTTACTATATTTATTAGAAAGCAATAAAATACTGATATGTTATTATTTGGCATAATCCCGGAAAGTTGCGCATGCTAGGTGGCGCTACTGTCGTGCACGTAGCGAATAGAGCAGGAGGCTTAGCATACGTGCCGCGACAATTATCTCACGTCATGATGTCCTTATCACATTTAAAACTATGGAAAGAGACGTAAGCGTGACAAACCCATGACAAAGTCTTGTCACGGAGTGTATGCTAAGCTAGCTGATGTCATAATGCATTGCGTACGAACCAGTCTGTTTTTACCTTAACCACAGAATAAAATAAACCTAATGAAACTGCTCAAAAGATTGCAATTTGCATTGTCATAGCTCGCGTGTTATTTGTTTTGTAATGAAGAAAGCGAGTAGTTCCCATTTGTTTTATAGAACTGACGACGGAGTCTTGTCATCTTGTTCTATAGAACTACTTATTTGAGAAAGCAGTTAATAGTTCTATAGAAAACTTGAGAAATGTTTTTCCTATTTATGCCAGTGACGTCATGTTCTATGGATGGGAACTACTCAAGAGAACTGTAAAGTGTGGCGGAATCGAAACATATCGGTAGTTGGTTGTTGAGATTTCTACCGTTCTAGTCTGCCTGAGGGGAAATATTCTTGCTAAGTTACTAGATATATCAAAGCCGGGGCCCAAATCTGCTAATTTAAAATAGCCTCAGTCAGTTGTGTGTCGGCAGAGTGTCAATGGTATTTTTTGACACAACTGAGGCTATTTTATTTGAAATTAGCAGACTTGGTTACCTTTTGTAGCAAGCGTCTAGTTTTATACCTACTCAAATGCAAACGTTCGCGTTATCACTAGGGACACATGTTTACTATGTGGATTAATCACGCGCGATTGATTGCAGGCTTGTATAACCTTGTATCGCGGATTTGGTGAACTGTTATGTTTCCCTTCTCCCTGTTTACGTGAATCAAATTTGATTATCATGTGCGATTGACCGTGTGATTGCGCGCGCGATTGAAAACGAGTTATTAAGTTGATACAGGTGTTAGCTAAAGAATGTTTCCCCCGGGTGTGATATAGTGATAACTAAGTAATGTATTTGTATAGAATTGTTGCGTTTGATCGAGTGTTTGCGTTGCCATGGCGACGAATGCTTATTGTTTTGTATTTGTAATTCGCGGAGGCGGTGCACGATAATATTACCTGTTTGTATTATTATTTTTGAGCAATGGAATAAACAAATTATCATCATTTGAATATAAAGTGCTCGATGTAGTTGGACGATGGGGGCAGAAAGGTTCTCGAGTGGCGACCACGCACCGGACGACGCTGTGTGGGAAGGCCTCCAACAAGGTTGACTGACGATTTGGTTTAAGTCGCTGGAAGCCGTTGGATGTGGTCCGTTGGCCGTCCGGTCGTTGTGAAGATCCTTGGGGAGGCTTTTGTCCAGCAGCGGACGTCCATAAGCTGACATGATGATGATATAGTCAGAGGTGCTAAGCGTGTGCTAAGCTCATTATAAGTTTTAAAAAAAATTGGCTAATTTACACTGCAATGGTATTCCAAGGAGAATAGATAACACTTGTAGATGATACAGTCGTAGTTTGAATTAGCCTTTATCTTAGTAATGGAAAAGACCTAAGCTGTATTGTCATGTACCGCCTCCGATGCTTGTCTAGGTTGTCGTAGGAAGGAAGTGCACTTTGTAATTCAGTAGCTGTTGCGATCGCGGCCCCACCGGCCATTATATTTTTCCAAGACGATTCACTCAATAAAACAACACAAAAACTTTACAACGTATTTCCTTTAATAGCCTCTATATACATACTTTTTAAACAAATCTCTTTTTGACTAGTAATTTTGATTCTTTTAACTACCAATTACTTCAAATATAATACTAAAGGTTCTTCGTTCAGTCTTCAATAAAAAAGTTTAAACTAATGCGACGTACAATTTAGTCACAGATATAAAAACAAATAGTAAAAAAGTAAAATATGATTAAAAAATAAAAATAACGTAGTGATGTGCTAAACTAAATACAAAGTTAAAATTCGGTGGGAATAAATTCGAGATTCTAGAAATAAATTTGCGTTGTTGATTACAAATTAATGTCATTTGTGCGTAGTCAACATTGCTTAAGATTTTTGACGTCAACTGTAGTTCTTAGTACCTATTGCGTCATTAACAGCTTGAAATTCTCCAAGAAACATGGATTGAAAATGTAGGTACTACAATTTCTAAGTATGAGTTTTTGACGTGACTACGTCTTATAATTCGATGGAGCCGGCTGCACGCACGAAAAAACATGAATGACTCATGCGGCGTTACCTCGCTCTGAGGCGTTACCTCGCTCTGAGGCGTTCCATTTAAGGCTTGAAGTGCAAGCGAGAGCGCGGATCGGGCGACAAAGAGGCACAATCGGCCGCGTTCGGCAGCATTAATGACGTTGTCACGTTCAACTATCGTCAGTAAACCGACTTTACAGACAACCGATTTTTTTTCTACATTTTTAAGTCCATGTTTCTTCGATAGTGTTCCAACGTCTCATACCCTCGAATTTGCCTAAGGGCCGGCGCACACCTGACGGAGCGCAGCGCAGAGCATTTTTGAATGTCATATTATTATCGATATTGTTGCCATTAGAATAATATTTAAAATCGGTTGACACAACATTAGCTTGCAATCGCTTCGATGCTCGTTTGTTATTCTAATGAGAGAGATACTACTAATGATATAATCACTGATTTTGAATATAATTCTAATGAGAACAATGTTGATAATAATATGACAATCAAAAATGCTCTGCGCTGTGCTCCGTCAGATCTGCGCCGGCGGCCCTAAGATTACACAATCCTATAAAATAAGGCAGTGTAAACGCTTACTCGATTACCTTACTATTACTTATTCTACTTAAAAAGACGTCGAACGCCGTTTTATGATCTATTTTTTACCCGACTACGGTGGTGCCAAAAGTAAGGGTAATGTTTTTTGCCTTTACAACTGGCAAAACATTTTAAACTTGGAATATTTTTGACAACTTGTATCTATTGTATATTTGTAGGTATATTTTAGATACTGTAAAGTCTCAAAGGATGGCATAAGAAACGAAACTCAAGTCGTGATAACTGTAAATACACAATTTCTATGCTAACTATCCCCAATTAGTATCTATTTTACTTTTACCCTAATAATGTGTTATCTCAAAAATTAATAAATGGTAAACAATAGACTCTGATATGAGAATATAAAAGACCAATTAGGCCATGATACTGAATAGAGACCATAATGTAGAAATGTAAGATCTATAATATTTTCACCATTTATAAACTTTTGGTACTTCACTTTATTTGTTGTAGATGCTTTTGATGAAGTTCGCTTAAGCCTTGATCAACATGAGTAGATTGCTATTTACTGACAAATACTAGAATTACCTATCATTTGAGAATTTACAATAACATATTCTAGAGTTGTCTCACATTTTTCCAAATTGTTTCCTAATTTTTAACCTCTTACAATGCTTGGAACATTCATTTGAAAAATTATGAGTCATACACAGAATTAGGTTCAAAATTGTCTTTCCTGTTCCTGATGATTAAGGATACTGGAGCAGCCAATACTCAAAATGTTTATACAGGCCAAAACTACATCGGGCACAGATTATGCGGATATGCATTAAGTTGAGAAATTAGCTCCCAGTGTCCTTAACTTTCGGCACAGATTACTTAATAGTTACTACGTAACAGATACTTCACTCAGAAGAAAATGTCCAATACCTACCGCTTTAACAGTGCGCAATAGCCCAACTGTCACGTCAGAAACAACTGCATGCTAAAATGTGCCTAAATACTCAAGCGTATAGTTGTCATTGCTTCGCACCGCGCGATTCCGTAAAAATCGCGGGGCTGCCTCTTCGATAAAATTAAATTAACAAAACGTTTTGAGACTACGTTATTGAGAACTATGAATATGTTCCGACTTATATGGAGCAGTTTAAAATTATATCGTTTTTAAGATATTTATTTTTAGCAGGTTTTTATTTTTAATTTTTAATGTTTTTCTATCTTTCTAAATTCTCGATTATTTTTACATTTTTCATTAAAAAAACTTAATTATTAAAAATTAGAGATGCGCCGAATATTCGTTTAGTATTCGGTATTCGGCATATTCGGCACTTCAACCAGTTCAACCGCATATTCGTATTCGGCCGAATGTTCGGTTAAAATGACCATTTATTCGGTAATGTATTTTAGTAATAATTTATTTCACAAAACAAAATATTAACCTTATATTAAATTATTTTTAACCAAGGAGCAACCAATCTTATATCCTCATTGTCAAATCTAAGTATTACATGAGTTATAGATAGATGATAAAATAAAATAACCTATTATGTGATACTAAAAATGTAATTTAAGAAACCTACACATTCTGCTCTATCTGGTTAGAGTCGATGGCGCTCTTCTTCATCAACGTTACCTATTTATTGTATAAAAATTGCTGTAACAAAAGAACCGAATAGTTCGGCCGAACTATTCGGTTCGGTAGAGTTTCAAACCGAATAGTATTCGGTATTCGTTATTCGGCAAAACCCATGTTCGGCGCATCTCTATTAAAAATTATTAAACTTTAAAAACAAACAAAAAAACGAATGGAACTATCAAAATTTGAACAACGTGCGAGCGCTTCGTTTTGACACTTTTGACAGCCGCGCTTCACTTGGTCCGCAAGCGGCCCGCTGAGCGGTAGGTATTTATAGCGCGCAAGTACATAGAGTGACGGAGGCCTGCTTTCGGGAAGAGGAGAGTCATTTTTTGTTTTTTATGTCTGTATGACCCTTATGGTTTACGCTAATATTGGAACAGTTTTAAATCACAGCTACTGTGGAATGTAAACATATTAGAGAGCTAATTTAAACATAATCCTTTTGTTCATCTCATAATAAGTATACCACTTCCCTCTACTTGTTACGATCCAAATACACTTCCTTCACTTCATACACATTCATCAGTCGCCTCATACATGCAAGCAGGTCTGTTTAAGGTACTCTTGACTGGGCTTTTCTTTAACAAGTCTCTGATTTGACCAAGATACGTGGAAGGAAGTGGTCTCTGTCTCAATGGCAAAGAGGCGTGACAGATATGTATGTATGTATAATAAGTATCAACAAGTGACATGGCAAGAAATACAATCACATTTAAAATAAATGCTTTCAAATCCATTGCATGGACTTAACTACCTTTAAACTAGCAACTATTTAAATCTTACGTAACAGGAATAAGGTACAAATTAACTACCTAATACTGGAGTTAATTGATAAAATAATGATGGCTTTTTAGACAGGCACAAACATTAAGTATTTCTTACTCTTTCTTTCTTTGCTTGATAAAGAAGACAATATACTTCGATTTTAGTCGAAGCTGTTGGTCTAGATTAGGGCAACAAACGTCATCATGTTTCTATACTATATCTATTCTTCTCTATCAAATGTACGTTTTATTTGTTCAAGCAAGATAGATATTTAAACACAACAGCTTATTAATTTAGTGCAAAGAAAGAAACTCATGGGAAATGGTGTTACCTAGCTTTAGAAACTTGTTTGTGCCTGCCTTAATATCTACCAATATGGCTCAAAGGTCTTGTAACCAAGCCATTAAAATTAAATATCTAGCAATGATATTCCTACTCTATGCCCATGTGGGTACATCCAATGGATGTTGTGTGACTATAACTACACTATAGATATAGGGTGTATGGCCGAGTGCTAGTGTCGCAATATCATTTGACAGTACAGGAAGCTGTCCAACACTGAAAGAAAATGTATTTATTTAATCAAATTGTAGGCATAAGATTTCTCTTACGACAAACACGTGGCTCTCTTAAATATATGAACGCTAGAAGCTGCCCGCGACTTTGTATGCATTTATATATGAAATGAAATATATAAGAATATAAATTGTCATAGCTTGGAAAACTTACACAAAATCTTATAAATTTATAATAATATAGCCTATGTGTTATTTTGATGTATAAACTACAATATTGGAAAGTTCCATTTGAATGTGTTCAGTGGTTTATGCACGAAAGAGTAACAAACATTCTCACATCCATCGGCACAAACATTGACTGTTTGAGATGATCAACATTGTCATCATTTCTGATACTACTTTTAGTATCTAATAAGCTAAGTAACAAATTGTTACCATACGGCAAAAGTAAGGGCAATCAAAAGTTGTTGGTGCATTCGAAAACTTCGCAGAATTTGGTAATAAATAAATTTTGTCCAAGTTGTATAGAAGACTAAAAAGTAAATAAACAAATGAATACTTACAATACTGCGCCGCACTGATCAGCAGCTCATATATCTGTATTGGCCCTTTCCCCTTCAACAAGATCTCACATACAAACACATAGACAACTCTAGTAGTCTCAAACAATGAGTCTAGGAGCAACCATGTGGTTATGTTCCTTCCTGTATTCTGTATAGCTGATCGGTTCATCACCACACAGCTGTTCAGGAAGCCTATGACTGATGTCATCACCATTAGGCCGGTTATGAAGTAGTGGATTGCTGGAATAGTTGGAAAATAAGTTAATTAGATTGGATTTAGGAGAAAAAGGTAGGTAGTTCAGAATTATCATTGAATACTATAAAAGGTATTAAATGCCTAGGTTTGGTAATAGCACCATGGGCTACAAAGAATAGTACTCCTTCTTCTCAGCCTTTAGCTGCCCACTGCTGAGCATAGGCATCAACAATTTCTCTCCAAAGTGACTGATTCTATAGCACTTCTATTGTCAACTAAAAGAATTAATGCAACACTCTTCTCTTAAGTGCGCATGATTATGAAATTCTTGATTAATCATTGATTTATGGAGAAGAAAAGTAGCATTATGCAGACTTACCCAGTTCTGAGCCAAGTAAAGGCTCCAAATAAAATAGTTCTGGGTTTAGTAAACGTAGCATAGCCATTACAAATGCTGTGGCTGATGATATCTGGAAGGAAGGCATCAATTTATTAATTGGAATCAAATAGGTAATCTTTTTGTAGGTGAGTACTTGTCAACAACATAATTTAATTAAAAGTAGTGGTCGTGTTGTTGAGCTGCTGAACATAATATAGGAAGTGTATACGTTAGGGACGTACCTGACTGCATTTTTATTACAAAGTTAGTGCAACTTCGTCCAGTGTAAACTGACACCAAGTTTTAGTAAGACGACGCGAAACCACAACAAGCCAGTACCAATACGTAACTTTCCGATAAGAACGTTGTATTATAATCTAATAAGACATTAAAACTGCTTAATTTAATAAAGCAATGAGGAAATAAGGACGAAACTTACGGAAAACACAGCGGCAACTACACGCACGTACATTTTGAGATCCAACATCGGCATGGTTTTAGATTGTGTGGACATCGGGCTGAGATCAATTTACACAAGATAAACAGCTCGCGGAGCTGATACAATTGTTATGACAGCCAGTTTTCGTTAATTTCGGCAAAATCAATACAAAAACCATATGATCTGTGTTTACGCTAATTCAGTATTGCCCACTCGGAATTGGAAAATTTCTAAAGGTAACAACAATGTCGGCGAGTTCATTCCCATAAAGTTTCTTCTTTAAAGAAAATTCAAAAATTGGTTTATTAATATTTATTACAAAATCTGCAAATCCAACATTTAATTATATGCTACATGTTTTGTTTTAAGAAAGTTCTATCAGTTTTTATTCGACAGCTTTATTGGCAATACAATAATAAACTGTGAAGTCTCCGTAAGTCCGTAGCGACATCTATAAAAAAATAAGAACAAGTAACCGCGTAGAGCACGATAGATGGCAGTACTATCCACGCGTTCGTTATTCAAAATCAAAATCAAAAAGTTTGAAAAGGTTTGCCGCAGCATTTTGCTAGATGTACTTTATTTTAACAATTTTAAATGATATCAATTCATTAATAATTTTTAAAAGAAGGGTTCCACAAACCATGAATAAGTAATTATGAATTGTACCCCTATTTCAAGTGACCGTTTTCGAAACGAAATTGAATGCAATCGTCATCGCCTTTTGCTACGGTTGTCAACGAACACTTGCATAATTTCGTCAAATCTAAGGACAATTATTAATATAATTTATGCATCAGTGCAAAGTGTAAAGTGCAATTAAAAATATTTAACGGACGTCATAAAGTAAACTGTTGAAAAATGGCTGAAAGCTATTTGCTTGCGGTAAGTAGTACCAATTGTTCTTTTTTCAAAATGATTAATTTATAGCTCTACAGCAATAAAGATTGTGTTTCGTGTTGCCAAAAAATCGATAGTTTTACTATCGATTATTAAACGTCAAAAACATGTACCCTATCGATAGTACAATCGATACTATTGATAGTATCGATAGCTCTTTCGCTGCAATAATATCGGTTAACAGCAATACTATCGATAGTGTCGATAGTTTCGATCGCTGCCGATCAATGAACTATCGATATTATCGACACTATCAATAGTATTGATCGATAGCTTCGATCGCTGCCGATCAATGAACTATCGATATTATCGATACTATCGATAGTATTGCTCTCCAATATTGAATATACAATCGATAGTTTTGCACAATCGATAGTGATCATTTTTTCGATAGTATTGCATTCAGTAAGCAGGCATAATAGGTGGTAGAATATATGACATGATCACATATAAGTGTATGACGTATATCGATACTATCGATAGTTCATTGATCGGCAGCGATCGAAACTATCGATACTATCGATAGTATTGCTGTTAACCGATACTATTGCAGCGAAAGAGCTATCGATACTATCGATAGCTCTTCTCCTTTCTTTTTCTTTTTTTTATCGATTGTGCTATCGATAGGGTACCTGTTTTTCGACCTATCGATAGGCTATCAATATTGGCCTATCGAGCGGCAACACTAATTGTGTTTGTAAGTATATTCTTTTCATCCATTGATATAATTTCATCTGTTAATTGAATAGTTGTATTTAGCTATACAATTTCTTTTAATGAAATAAGTGTTTTAATATCAAGCTTGATTAACCTTAAATTATGTTTTGAAACCGTTCGTCTTTACTTACAAAATGGAATACAACCTAGATAAGTTAAGTAGGTACAAGAACCTTCCAAATTAAATACATAGGTAGGTACTAACATACTTGCCTGTTAAGTGATCTTTTCACTCATCATGCTTTCATCCCTTTAAAGTCAAACCCAATCGTCGAACCCAATTTTAGAATAAAATTTAAACGGAGGGGTGCCAAGTAATCAGCCGCCATTGTAAACGCCACCGCTTATTGATACCGAATTACCAATCAAGTTAACTCCCAATTAATTTAATTACCGGATTAACTATAACGACATGTTGGTGCTCGTAAATTTACTATGATTGCACAATTCATAGTTAAAATTGATTTACTATTTGGTTACGATTCTAGTGGTTTATGGTAACAGTTTTATGATTTCGGTGATTTTTCATTTACCTAATTTTAATTTGTAGGGTGAATCTGTGAAGGTGGAGCTGGCGGGGAGCAGCGGTGGCTTTCATCGGCAGTTGTGAAGAAAAGATAGGTAGGTATGCCCATAGATGTATAATAATTGCTCGCGTGATTGATTGCGCTACGCGCGGAGACCATTCAAAAATCTTAGGGTAAGTCCTAGTCCCTACTTACAATGCAATACAAATATTCTTTATTGCACAAAAGATACCTATAAGGTACAGACAACAAGAATATAAGAAGCAACAGGCGGCCTTATTGCTAGGTAGGTAGCAATATCTTCCAGGCAACCTACTTGTTTATTTAAAAACACTAAACCTATATAAAAAACCGAACAAGACTTAACTAGTTAGGTAGGTACCTCTACCACCTCTAGACCTAACTAGGTAGGTAGGTACCTCTACCAACCTACCAAGTTAGGTTTTGTTCGTTACCTAGTTAGGTAGGTAGTTAGGTACCTAGGTACCTATAATGCATCTAACAAGTGGTTTTCTTACAATACAACCCATCGAAATTACCTTGCTGGAATGCGCTTGTCCCATTTTTACCGATCCAGTAAGTACCATCGTGATGATTAGGTAAGTACGAATTGCATGTTTCAGTTTTAGGCCCGGTGCGTAGATATTTCCGACGGATAAAACATGGAACAAGTAGGTACTTACCTAGGTAGATAGGTATCTAACAGAAGACAATACCATACAAAGCACTAAAGCAGATACCCTACCTAAATAAACTTAGAAACTTATCCACTTTTAGAACAAAAGCTCCCGGTATTTTTCCAAGCAAGTGTCACTCGAATTTAATCAAATTCAGAGTAGAGCAATATCTTGATGTTTTTATACCTACCTACCCTCTTATACCTATTGGGGCGCGTGATAGTGGACAGTGGTCAGTTGCGTACATAAACAATGTGTGGTGTGGACACCCTTAGATAAAGGGTGTTTGGAAAATGGGTTCGAAAGATTTCATACGAATATAATTATGTTAATATGAATACCTATACTAGATGCTTCCCGCGACTTCGTTCGTACGCGACTTCGTCATATCTCGAAAAAAAAGAAAAAAACATGCTATCTTAAAATTTTATAGCCTATGTGTTATTCTGATGTATAAGCTACAATACTGCCAGATTTCATCAAAATCTGTTCAGTGGTTTTTACGTGATGAAGTAACAAACATCCATCCATTGGCACAAACATTGACATTTATAATATTATTATTATAGGATGCGTTTTTCTTTATAGCGACCACGACTTGGCTTAGCTATAGTTTCGAATGCTGCTGTTACGAAACACGTTGCGGATCATTTAACCACTTCAGTGCTATAAATTATTTTGTAATACCTAGCTAGATCCTACATTCAAAATTACTTCTGAAGAGCAATTTCTAATGTGGATCTGAAATTCTGAATTAATATCCTTTTTTAGAACGTTGACATTCTTTGTGGACTAATTCAATACGTACCTACCTACTTTAAAATATAATCAATCCTGCTAGGTTTAATAAGAAACTAAGTACTAGGTTATTTTATTTACCTACACAATATTGACCAACAGCCAATTCAACAAATTCAATTCAAAATTAAAATCCAAAAAATTTTTAATACACTTAATCACACTTTAATCGCAAATTCAATTCAAGCACCCTGTACCCTCAGGTCACTATCAAAGTTATTATAGGGCAGCATTGTGTCAGTGACTTATTGTAAAGCAATAAAGCGGTATGGTCACTTTACTGCCCTCCGATGCAATTCTAACTGCATTGGGCTACAACTTGTGTTGCAATTAATGCAATGTTTATTGTAAGTACGAGGTATCTAGAGTGACCATTCTGTGAAGAGATAGATGAGTAAGGATGAGTAGAAAGAAAGCGTTTGCCATTTGTTTTAGCGACTTTTGTTTTTTTATAAAGTTTGTCACAGATTGCTTAATAGGTTTTGTTATAGGTGTTGCGTACGATTAGGAGATTATACATAATATAGGATATATGTATACCTATAGGAGTATAGGATATAGTATAGTATAGGAGATTAGATGCTGGAAAAGTCGTTAAAATTCTAAAATTGTGATGAGGTTTGCATTCATGAATATAAAAAGATAATAAGAAAATCGACGATAAAAGTTAAGCTCTAGATCACAGAATACCTACTTCTATGTAGATTCTACAATTGTATAGGTAATAGGTATGCTAACGTGCTGTTTGTAGGTGTCTGTAGCTAGGAAGAGGTACCGAAGTTCTTAATTTTCTAGTTCCAGTTTCCAGTTCATGTTTAGTTTTACTCTAACAAACACGAGCGAGCTCTTGCAGTCAATAACGCCTAGGGTCCATATTTGCCGCATTGTTATTCGATATTTCTGTACGATCGCTTTACTTATAATTTGATTATAATAATATTATTATGAATAGCCATTATCTGCCACCATGTTTGGGATCGTTACTTACCTCTCTGTCCAATGATGTGGAAAATAGATAATTTAATTCAGAAATTGTTGTATGGAGATATTGTGCTAGGTATTATAGGTATGGCTTTAGATACCTACTCGGTCATAGAACCTACTCGTACTGACTTAGGTATTTAGTCTACCTAGCTAGGTACTGTTTTTTTTTTTTTTTTAGTTTTCCTTAGCTTAGGTGATAGATAGGTAAGTAGGTGCCTTCTTACAGAAATAGATAGGCACCTAACCTAGGTAGGTACTCGTAGGAGTTCAGCAGTTGAAAGAATATAATGTGCATCAATCATTTCATCGTTTCAATCGAATTTAATTCTCTCTCTCTCGATATTAAATTATCAATTATGATATGAAATATATCGACACATGTTCACCTCTTTCTTCCTCGTTTGCGTGTCATCTATGATCGATTATGGCCATCGGTTATCCGATCGCCACTCGATTATGACCGCACTAGTGTTGAAAAATTAGAGCGCATTGTATTTTTGTAACTTCGCAAAATATTTTTAAAATTAGTACTTCGTCACGTGTCGTCATTAAAATTAGGTACTTGAATAAACTGTAAAAAAGTTGCAGAAACAGAATACTAATTTCGGCCGCTCTCTCAACGGTTCCATGGTGTAATGGTTAGCACTCTGGACTCTGAATCCAGCGATCCGAGTTCAAATCTCGGTGGAACCTGTTCTTTTGTTTTTTTTTAAAGCATTTTAAAAAGCAATTTTCATAAAAGCATTTTTATTTTTTAATCCTTGAACATGTATGATTCATTCGAAGGCAAGTGGATGTGACACGTGGCCGGCACGCGTCGAGCGCCGGCTCCGTTATTTATTTTTAAAGTAATGAGTAAAAATGTTTAATTGCTTTGAAGTTTTTGTCAGGCGCTCATCTTGTTCATTCAGGCAAAGCACTTCATGCTGTAATATGAGTTGTTACCGTTGATGCTTTCTTAATGAAATTTTATTATTTTGTGATAAATTGAAAGTGACTTGTATTGTAGCGGGACTTTGAAGAATAATATGAGTGAATAGGTACATCAAAGTTAAAAAGAAATTGCAGTTTGTGATTTGCAATGCTGGGCACCTAATAGAATAAAAAAATGGCATGATGACAAAAAAAATTTTTTAGTCCATCACAGAGATTATTTTAAAATATAAGGCATGTATTTTTTCTTTTTTCTCTTAAACCAAAATTGACAAAGTTACACTGGGTTAAAGTTCCTCGTGACGTCACGTTTGAGTACGATTTTTACTCAATGGTGACTAAAAACCCCCCACTCCGTAAGTTTGATGCTCTGTATCTTTGTATTTATTTATGTATTTGATCAGGTAAAAAATGTGTTTTAAATATTTTTAATAGCCTAAAAGACGGACTAATTATTTTTTTATTTTTTTATTGTAGTCATCATCCCTATTCATGAACCTTGCACCACAAACACTTCCCTTCACTGTAAATGGACCTACTTATTTACCATTTCTAAAACTAAAACATAATTTTTTACCTAACGCACTAATCCTACTTAATAATGGCGATATGTGGCAAATAATCACCCTATTCATCCTTCCACAACATATTGAACTATACTCCAATACACATTAGGCATATTTTAGCATGCCATGAAGTACATAATACAGGGGGATGCAAAAATGATTGTTTGTGGTCGCGTGGCAGCGCGTGGGAGCGGCGCGTGCATTCATTCTCACGTCCTGTATATGAGTGTGTATGAAAGAAAATTGATACTTTTCATTATACTTGTGTGTTAAGTGATGTAAAATTGACGGGAGGAAATTAAGGGCACTTTCTAGTTTTTTTTACAGAACTGTGTATACGATTGTAGGTAAAAGTTATTTTATTTAGTTTTCATAAATGTGCCTTATTAAACTCTTGAGCGTCAATCTTCAGCAATTCAAACTATTTGAGATTCGTGATGCACAACTGGCCCTTAATTTCATTATTTATTTTTTGGTCTAGGTTTTGAATCTCCAGAATATTTACTCAACTACGCCTTAGAATACATAAACACATGATACACAAAAATACTTAGATATTGTCCTACTCTATGTAATCTATGTAAAAGTGTTTGCTGGGGTCGTTGTTTGCCCCTCTCCGGTTACGGGGTCGATGGGATTTCTTCCATCAATTCTTATGTACAGACAGAAATACTCTCATAATATTATCGTGGTATGCAAACTCACGCCCTATGAAAGTACTAGGGTGTCATGAAGTGGGTGGAGATCTATCTACCTCATATAAAACTTATATTTCTGTGTACTTATAAGAGAAGAGGATATATTTCCACAGTTTTTAAATCATAATTATAGGAATATCGGGTCAGTTTTATGCTAGTGAAGTGTCACCTAACTTCAATGCCATCTTAGCATTTTCTCTCTCAACGATTTGACTTCTTGATTTGTTCCTTAATTTTTGCAGACACTTTATTGTAGTTTGTTATCAAAATAAAAAGAACAGTTAATCAGAAGTTATGTGTTTTTGTAAAGTACTTATTTAGATCAGATTAAAAGACTGTAAAAATAAAATGGATAAAAGATTTCTCGTAGTCTAGACCACTTATTACAATAACGCTTTTAATATCCAATCAAACCAGAAACTAACCAACATATAACTAATTAGCTTACTTTCTTCACAAGAGCAGTGCACTTTATCTTATCGTATTGTTTATATTTATAGGTCGGTACTTAACAGGTAGCTAGACCTAAAGGTGCGTACAGACCATGTAACATAACATGTTATTGATATGTACAAAAATGTTATATAACTTTGATCGCGTGGATTGTACTGAAGAACGACAAACGACAATGGTTATATAACATTGTTATATTGCATTGTTATTCTAATGTGTACAGTATTATTTTATGTTGCAATGTTGCATAACAAGGTTACATAGTGTGGACGTGTTATAAAACACAAGTTAAATAACATGTTACATGGTCTGTACGCACCTTAAGACAAACAAATGCGTATAACAGAGTTTAGGTAACAGTCTCCATTCAGAAGAGACATTCAGAAGTCACGTTGCAAGTTCCGTGTTTATAAGAAAATCTTCAGTTCGCCGCAGATACTTTCTTTATTTCTTTTATTTTCCATCACGTGGCGGGGACAGTCGCCGCAAGCAGGTGCTCTAGGTAACTTCTAACTCCTTTTTATTGCCGCCTAGACGAAGCTTAAAGAAATAAATTTAACAAAACGAAACGTTAATTGAATTGAAACAGTTTTTTTGGAAACTCTAATTGGTTTTTTGATTAGTTTTTTCTTTGCATTTCCTAAAGATGTTGCTTTGGGGGTTTCATTTCGATAAATGGGTAAAGTTTTAGGAACTATGTAATTCGCACTACAGTAGTTTTTCAAGAAAATAGGTCTGTAGTATAAACTACTGATTTTTACGACAGTTATGTGTGCTCATACTGATATGGACTCAATTTAAGTATAAAAAGACAACAATGTACCTAAGTAAGTGCATCGCTTATCAAAAACGTAGAATTGTCTAAACTACGAAATGTCTAAAAATAAAGTCCTTGTAAACATTTTGTGTTATTTTAGTGTGTTTGTTTTGTCCGGTGCGGCGGCGGCGTAGCGTTTCGTAGCACGTAGCTGATGCTACACGTCCGGCAAGGCACGTTTGTTTTGCTACGCGGGGCGCCAGCACACACTTATGTACATAACATTATTGTTGATAGGTAGGTAGGTACACTTGTTAAGGGTTGGTTTTACATTGTATAGAATGTGCGTTAAATTTATGAAGTTAAAACGTTCTAGAGTGAGAGACTGAGCAGAATGCAAAATTATGTGATAATTATAATGTACTCGTACGTATAGCTTAAAGGTGGACCGACGACCTGGTGAAAGTCGCGGGAAGCCGTTGGATGTGGGCACCACAGGGACAGGTCGTTGTGTAGATCCTTGGGGGAATTTCCAGCAGTAGACGTCCATAAGCTGACATGATGATAATGATAATGATGATAGTTAAAAGAGGGTTAAAACAAGAGGAACTTAGGTATTAGATTATATCAAAGGTGGACTTTCGAAGGAAGCGTCTGTTGTGTGTGTGACGCCGCGTCACAGACGCCACGACAGAGCGGCGGAAAGGAAACTTATCTTCGTTGTAATTTGTCCGCCACAACATACCTATAGACAAGTAGGTATGTATATTTTACTTGTTTAATCAAATGTGTTATTTATTTAAGTTATCTCACAACTACGCACGATGTTTGTGTTCCTAGTGTTACGACGTGATTTGTCGAGAGTACGCTTGTAGCTATTTATTTCATTTAAATACGTCTCTCGGTTTCTGATTAGACTCTCGAGATATCTAACAATAGGTATATTGTTGGACCTATCGACGCAGTATTTATTGGGCTTATTTTTGTCAAGGTGATGGTACTTGTAGTCACTTCGATGCTCCGATACTCGTTTGTTGTGTTAACTGATTTTCTAATGAGAACTATATCGATAATAATATGACAATCAAAAATGCGCTGCGCTCCGTCAGATCTGCGCCAGCCCTCTAGCTACACAAGAAAGTAAATAATTAAAAAAATCGTGGCGAAAGAAGAGAGACATTTGTCCAGCAATGGTACATAGACGGCTAAATAAAATAAAATAATAAAAAAATATTTCCGTTTATTTTCCAATTGTTTTTCTGAAACTTTATGCCAACATCCACGTGCAGAAACAAACAACGAAGTTATTCAACATAAATTAAATCAGGTGTAACATTTCTTGCAAACATTTCCCAACCGAGTTGTTAGTAAACACTTTCTTACATCAAGCCGTGTCCTTCGGTTACTTAAAACCTTCAAATTATTGCCAACTACAACTTATTAACAACAACTTAAGTACCTATGTTTGAAGTTAAGCTGCTCGTCCAGTGCGGTTGAAATAGTTGGTTAATTTGGAATTTTCCATAGAATTTGATTTAAAATTAAGATGTTAAATTGTGAATTTCAGCAGCTAATAAATAGTTTTTATTTAAAATTACCTAAAAGCATGAAAAAAATTTTTTTTTCAGATTCATATCTTTAGATACTTTTCTATACTTTGGCGAACGCAAAAGTCAAATAACAAAATGAGATTTTAATCTCTGTTTTCTAGTATTTTTCCAAAAGTCATCTTTTGCAATACAACTAAATAGTATACTCCTTTGAACCCGCACTTTGCAAATATTTTGATACTTACCTTACGGACGCTCACGTTAACCAATCGTCCTTGTCGATAGGTATAGGAAGGAAAGCCTCGTGGCCCAGATTTCGAGGACCTTAAGGGCTTCTTATAATTTATCGTAAGAACTGCCTACTTACCAATATTGGGTACAGTTTCAGAGGGATGATTGGTTAGGTAACGTTGTGTTGTGTAACATGGACTGGATCTTATTGTTCGCTTTATTTTATGCATTATATCTGAGTTTTTGGCGTTTATTTGTAAGTTTATGAAGTGCGTATCAGCTGCTCAAAGGGACGACAGAGAACGCAGTGGCGTAGACTCCATCTACAAAAGTGACGCTCTTAAATATAATGATGATGGTACAACTATACTTTGTGATTGAGGTTCTCAATACAACGCAAATACGTCAAACTCGTTTCCTGTAGAAAAAAAACTAAATTACTTCTTCATAGTATCTATCTAAGGATGTTGTATAAAAAACACTCAAGTTAAGTTCTAAAGAGCAGCGCGAATACACACTCAACTTTAAAAAAAACTAGCTCCACACACGTTTCAATCCCTGCCAATGGAAAAACAACCTTCCGCAAAGATTCTAGAGTTTATACTAAGACTCTAGGTTACCTAGGGTTCCTAATACAGTATAGCAGACAGAACGTGAGCTATCTCTAACAAGAAGCTTTTAAGTCGAAAGGTATGATTGTATCACTACAGAAGCCATTATGTTAAGTGGTTTTAAGAGGCGACACTGCAACAAGCGGATACCTGACTTTAATATTGAAAAGAGAGGATATAACATAGCAGTTGTTTTCTTAGTACCTAGATGGGTAACTTGTTATTTGAATTCTAAAATTATAAAAGTAGTTAAGTAGGTTCATAAAACATTTCTTACACACAGTTTATTAATAAGGGTGGTCTATCTTTTCTTATTTTTCTATTCTATGTTCTGTTTTTAATTTTAAATTTTCTTATGTGTTATGTTAAATTGTTTTAATTAATTAAACCTGTAACAAATGAAATAGGTACTTATTGTTCGATCAAAGACTCGTATCAAAAAGAAAACGTACCTAAATGTCAGAAAAGCAATTAATTTAATTTAACATCAACTTAAAAGACACAACAACCTACATAACCTTTATTTCATAATTTAATTAATTAAATTAGGAAACATTTCGACCTTTTCCTTAATAAATACCTGAATAAAAGATGAAATCCTTTTGTTTTTTAGAATGGGCAATTGTCCGTCCCACTGGAAATACGGGCATATTGCCAACAGTAAGTAATTCTGCTAATATTTTACTGTCTACTCGAATCGTCCTCTTAACAACGTTTAGAATTAAGTAGCTCCATACATCTTAGGACTTTAATTTTACATTTTTATTTAAATTCACCTTTTTTAAAAGGTAGTGGTGATAGCTTGCACTTACAATAAGAACCGTGGAAGGTTTATTGAGATGTTAAATTACTGAACGAAATAACACTATAGGCTGCCCGCGACTTCGTACGCTTTTTGACTTAATAGAGCCTACTTATTAGTTATTCTAGCGTGTTTATACACGCTATTAAACTTTATATTTCGTTAAAATATGTTCAGTATTTTTTGCGTGAAAAAGTAAAAACCATCCATCGATCCATCCGTCGCGTCGCTCGGTACAAACATTGACATTTATAATATTAGTAACATTGATCATGTAGCTATCCAACTGAAACCATTAGCTAGTCAAACCCAAGAGAGGTAACGTTTCGAAGCCGATGCTCCCGATACCCTGATGCCCTTACCATTCAAATTCTATCTCTAACTACCATCACCACAATACCTCTTTGAATATGATCTTGACTCTATGTAGAGTTCAAGGAAACATACTAGGGCATACTACATCGCGTAGCACAATGCTGTTGTTCAATTTTGTACGTTACAGGCTGGTATGTAGCTATAGAATTAAAAAGCGGTATCTTAGGAAAACCAGGATAGATGTCTTATTAAATTTTAAAGTTTCAGTGGTGGCTGTAGGGTATAAAATTGAATATCCAAATTCAGCGAAATTTCATGCTAGCCTGTTATACTATACATAGTCACAGTTTAAGTAAACTTTATTGTGATTTAGGTACAGGAAGTATTTAGAAGGTCTTTAGTTTTGATTAAGATTTTAGGTTTTTCTATTCAGTTATGGTTAAGGAAGTTTGCATTTTCCGCTTGGTCTTCCAACTCACTTACCTATGCTACTAATTATATGTATAATGTCGATGTTTCTGCCGATGGATGGATGTTTGTTTCTCTTTCCCGCCAAAACTACTAAACAGATTTTAATAAAACTTTACTGTATTGTAGCTTATACATTAAAAAAACGCATAGACTATTATTTTAAGATATTGTAGTGTTTTCTGGGGCCGTATTCTTCTAATTATCAAATGAAAAATGGTGTCTCTCTAGAATGTGAATTGTATGAATTGACACATTTTGGTATTCTCTTAACTAAACTCTAAACTCTAATAGTTTGGTCGCTTAACTTAATTTAGCGGAGTTGCTACCCTGATCTGTGATATTGTAAGTTTTTCAAGATATGTCTAGAAATACGTACGAAGTCGCAGGCAGCCTCTTTTAGAACCTTAAGCTAGTGGAGTTTTCTACTTTTTAACATATTTCCCTTTGCCTTTACCCAGCAGTGGGATCTTAATGGCTAACCAAAAAAAAACTTACTTCCGCTCAACCCAGGAAACATCAGTCTTTAATTCCGAACTATACATATCTATCACATAATATAAATGATATATAATATAAATGATATTACACTCTCACATATATTTCCGCCATTACAATAAAGCCTCAACAAACGCAGCGAAGGCTCTGTATGACGTCACGGTAGTAAAACATACAAGATATTGTACTGACACGCCAAACTGTCTCTAACTGTGGGTATACGTCATGAAGTTACTCTATTTCATCTATATGTTATTAAACAAACTCTATGTACGTATAGGTAATTATTATTTTCTATACAGGGTGTAACAGAAAGGGGGTATAAAGCCGAAACACAGCGATAGTCCTCATGAAACTGAACAACTTTCCCCAAGGAACATGAGTCGTAGCTTCAAAACAAATTTTTGGATCGCCCATACTTAGTCGATCAGCTGATCGGACATTTTGTATGGGAAGACGAATTTTTTTCTTCAAGTTACGACCCATGTGCCTTGGGGAAAGTTGTTCAGTTTCATGAGGACTATCGCTGTGTTTCGGCTTTATACCCCCTTTCTATTACACCCAGTAGACGCGCACAGCAAGAGGGAGACTTTTGCCCAGTAGTGGAATGTGTGTATCTGTGTCTGTATAAGAGGGGAAATATCCAGCGTGGGATATCAAGAAGGTTCAGCGACTTGCCTATTTTTGAAAATGGTAGAATCATTATGAGTGAACCCCGTTTTGGACCGGACCGGCCCGGGCCCGCATGCTGTGTGTTCCCTGCTTAAGGATGTTCTCAGCCGAAACTTAGTGATAGTATTCGTGAAGGTCCATAATTTCTTATAACATGTGGATTTAGACTTAACCTTCTTTTAAAATTGTTAGAAATATCTTTACCAATGTAAAATTTCACTTTTCAGTATTTATTTATTTATATAATCACATTAAAATATTGGAACTAACTCCCAAAAGAGACAAACCCTAATAAAATTACAACCGATATCTGCTTAGTACAATTCTCACGCGAAATCAAATCCCTCTGGCTTTCGCTCCGCAAACATGGAATAATTTCAATTCGGTGGAGAGCGGAGTCTAATTTGATTGTCGGATCATCAAAGCAGCCATTCTCCGGAGTCCACTTTATTTGGTCTGAGGGGTCTGTGATATGAATTTTGGTAGAACTCGTTATGTAAATTGAGAATGGATTTGATGTGTTTAAGTTTTCCTAGAACGCTAAATTGGAAATGGTGTTTATAGGACTTATGTAGGTTTTACGTGATCCTAAAATGAAAATTCTTAGTTATTTAAGTACGGATATTAATAAAATTTTTGATTTTAGCATCAAATTGTAACTACCATATTATGAATAATGAGACCGCCTATGTAAAACTTTTTATTACAAGCACAAACTTGACTTTAATTGCTTTTCCTTTTTAACAATCGCCAACTGACCATAGAATTATCACCGCATTATACATATCGCCCTAAATTTGCCCTTTGACTAAACTTTCGCGTGGGAATATAACGACATACGCCACCGAGGGTAAGGTGCATTTAAGCGTCGCGTGCATCCCTCAGTAGAGTCAATAAGTGACAGACCAGAGAGGGGAAAGGAGGGAAACCAGCGGGGGCGGAGGTAAACAAACGGAGTCGCCTCAATCAGCCGCCCTCACTTTGCCATTCATATAACGCTCGTCCGAGCAGCTACACGTCTCGGCGAATACAAAGTGCGATCGAAGTTTTCAACCAAAAAGTTTTTAATCGAGTGTCTGTGCTAGAATGGTGCTGGCTGATTTCCTGACTGAGACGCGAAGGAGGTGGTTGAAGGTATGTATTCTTTTTTTGAATGTTTGTTTTTGTTTTTCGAAGAATACATTTTGGCGGTAAACTGGGGTTGATGAAACTTTTTTTTTTTTTATATTGGCGTCACGCGGGTTGATGAAACTTTCTTTCTGAGAGTTTTTTTTTTAAATAAAGAACACAGAACACCTATCACTAAATACTACAAACGCATGATTAGTTAATTGACTTTAATTTATAACGAAAACAAACTCATAAATACATCGTATATGTACTTATTGTTTGATACTTCAATTGATCCTCTCACGTCTTTATTGCAACAAAAATCTGTTATTCCAAACTTGTTATGTCTCAAAAAGGTCAATTAAGTTTATGCTACATTAAAATTACAACTGCCCATTTTTTTGGCCAAAATCTGAAGATGGTGATGTTGCATAATGGATAATTAACTTAAAGGGGTTTTCTGCAATTACATGTAGCTCTTCTGTTAGCTCTACAATAGAAACCTAGGTAATTGAAAGGTATCTTGAACCTAAACTTACACCTACTTATAACTAAAGACATTATTTTTATTTCGAAACATTTCTCGTCGCATTTTGTCACACCACAGCCACATAACACACAAACTAGTTGCCGCTCTTAAAAATCTAATTTCGAAACAGATTAGATAAGTCTTAACAATCATTATGCATTGAAATGCTAATTTCGTTCCCAACTTATGTTTGATTTGAATAGAAATACTTTGATCTATTAACTACTTCGCGGTAAGTATTTGTTAAATGGGAGCGATGTTTGTATTTGCACTTACTGATTATGTTATTAAGTATTAAGTTTGTTTGTATTGTATATGAGACGTCTCACATTATTAGCTTTAAGTAACTGGAATGTGTAAAACAATATTCTTATCGTAAACAATTGTTGCGGAAATATTGTTTTTAATTGATAATATTGAAGTAAGAGTACATTGTTGTTTCCTTTGGTTATTATTCAAAAAAGGGAAAGTATAAGAAGTCCAAACAGACTACGACGATTTATCCACATTCAACAATCGCCTCATACATGCACGTCGGTTTAGTTTAGGGTAGTCATGACTTGGTCATCTTTATGTCCCCGATTTGATCGGCAAATGAAGGGAAGTGGTCTCTGCCTACCCCGATAGGAGACAGGTGTAACCAAGGCATAACAACATGTCAGGCCATTACTGACTAATTCCCGTATATGTTTCATTGATGTTTCATGAAAACAAGGGTATTAGGTATCCGGTTTTTGTTACTCATGCTTTATATTTTATTTCATTTTTGATTAAAAAAAAGATTGTTACAAAACGTTATTATTATTACCTTACCTACTCCATTAATCATCTTGTCGCAATGTCAGTTATAAATACATATGTGTTGCGAACTCTTTTTTAAACCATTTACATAAAATCTCTTTTGAAATGTTTTTTTTTACCTATATTTTTTTTCTTTTTGGCGTTTTTATTGTCACATTGTCAGTTGGATATCATCAACAGTGATTTTATTAGCGATGAAATAATTTTTGGGTGATTTGTGAAAGTAAAAGGAAAAAAGCTAAGTAATACTTATAGTTTTTTATTTTAATTTACATCTCTTATTCACAGTTTCCTTGTATCCCGTTCGTCACAATATCTTTATTGGATAGTTAGTTATATTCCTTTTTGTAGTACCTACAACTGGTGGCTATCCTCGGAGAGAGAGAAAATATATACGGTCGAATTGAGAAACTCCTCCTTTTTTTTGAAGTCGTTTAAAAAGTAGCTGCACTCTACTTATTCCTAAGATAACCCTTAATTTACATTAACTTACCATATAATTGGATTTTTATATGAACTAAACTTCATTCAAAATGTAGCATTATTTTTAACAATGGATTATTCGATAGCAAAATTAATTAATTGAAAAAAGATTTTATTATCATTATTGCTATTAAGCAATTTTCCCTAAGGCACTCGAGTGCTTTGAATCATGAATACAATTCATGTTTTGAATATTACGTTTAGAAATATTATCTACTACTTGGTACTTACTTTTTCATTTATATTCATCTGTTGTAGGGACTTAGGTACTTCAAGGAATTCCCTCTCCTTCAACATCAATACAACTTTATTACGTTCTTACGTTATAAGTACAATCTTTTATAAAATTTTCCGAGAACGGAATTAAATATCCCGATAAATCTTTCAGAAGAATTCATCGTTAAATTGTTATATTTACAAAAACATATTTCTTATAAGTTTTCTCTAATATTGCCAGTTACTAACAACGCTTTTTGAAGTTATTAGCTCGAGTTTTCGTTTGAACGTCCAAAGAGTCATACAATAGCCCAATCAAGGTACTTATATTCTTAAACTGGGAATTCTTAAACTGGTAAAGAAAAGGCCAAGTCAGGAGTAGGTACCCTAAATCAACGTGCATGTATGAGGCGACTGATGAATGTGGATGAAGATAAGGAAGTGTGTTTGGATTGTAGCGATTTATCTCTTACTACATTTGGGAAAGGTTTATAAGAGAAAGAAGATTTCTATAACGCTATTCTATAAATATTATTTGTTTGTAGAACGAATCAAAATGCTCAATGTTCTACTTTTAAAAATGTAGGTGTTCTAAATACCTATCGCTAACAATCGTTAATATTTCTCTGTGTTTTCTTCACTTTCAACAAATCTGTGTATTATTTCATGTCAGATTCATCCAAACAAACGTCCTCATGTAAGATAGAAAGTGCTTTGTAAATACTATTGTTATCATTATCACTCTTCAAATAGATGATAAGAGACGGAAGATGTTTGGAGTCGGTGTTTAGGAAGTGTAGGCTGTATACTTGACAACGTTTTTATTTTGTTTTTGTGGATTAGCAAGCACAAATCGGTTAAGTTTGCAATTTGTCAATGGATAGGTACTCATGTCAAATTAAATAAGTTCATTTTATATTTAATTCTAAAGCTAGACTAACATTAGTTATGTAAATAGTTCTACTAAAAATTGATTTAAATTAAATACTTAAACAATAATATTCGCACCTTATCTTAATTAGCATACACTCTTACTTATCTATAACCTTGTTGGATGCACACAGAACTGTATCTACGTCATAAATTTTATGTAAATGTGTGTAAAAGTATTAACGCATTGAATCCTAAATGTCAGCTTCCTTGATTTGACAAGTCGCGTGCTGGTTTTGTCACGTGCTACCAGATATGGACTCAGGAGGTGTGGCCCTTTTATGTGGCCCATTGTTTTTAGGCTAGTTTCATGATTGGACCTATTGGTTTTTTAGTTTTTCATTAGAGATTTTTAAATTTCTTTTCGATAGCCAGTACGCCATATTTTAAAGTAACATTTTACTTTACTTAATATTTAGAATATTAAAGCAAAAACAGAAATAGCTTCCTATTTCATTCATAACTTCGGCCTTTGACACAATTGAATATTTCCTCTTCATTAATTACCTTTTAAAGCTTTTGGGCTAAATGGAATCTTTAATTGGATTATTTTGGTGAAAATCTTGAAATATATTTTACAAAGAGATTGTAATATTTTAAATTAATGGTCTGTTAGAAAGTTACCTATCTTTATAATTTGTTATAAGTAGGAACCATTTATCTCCTAATCAATTTATTTCCTTCCTAGAGACTCATTATCTCTTCTTACAAACACAATTAATGAAGGATTACAAATAGACGATCAAAATTGTAAATATTATTGGCTAATAAGTAACTAATTTATAAAGAGGAAGGCCAAGGCGAACGTAGCTCGATCAAATCGGGGACTTTTTAAAGAAAGCCTAAGTCAAGAGGACCTTAAACGGATGTGCATGTATGAGGCGACTGATGTATGCAGATGAAACGAAGGGAGTATGTTTGTATCGTAGCAAGTAGAGGGGAGTGGTCTTTGCCAACTCCGTAACAGATATGTATGTATGAAGCTAAAATTCGCTGTAGTAAAATGAATAGAGCTTTTATACTTTAGTCGGGTCACTGGCCGATGAACTATAATGTCTGATAGAATGCCTCATCGATTTGTTTTATTGGTTAGACAGTTCATAAAAGTGAGATGAAATGTATCTTTATTATTGGTTGTAAATAATAGTCGTCTAAATCTGCTCAATAGTTTCTTTATGATATTCAGTAACGAATATGACATACCTTTTACACAATGTACGATCTTTAGGATTTATTATCGTTACGCGAATATTTTTCGTTGGGTTGTTTTGTTTTTCGGCCGGATGTAGCATGCTGGTGCTAATTTTCATAGATCTGACGTTCTTAATAGTAATATTGTAAAAGTGTGTTTTAAACATATAGGATTTTGGTGATGTAAGGAAGTTTTTGTTCGGTAGTGCTTGTTTGTCATATTGCTAATTACCGTAATAATAATATGGCGCTCCCACCGCCACAAACTTTTAGTATACAAAATGTTTATTTAATGTTTGTTTATTTAGTAGGTATACAAAATGTTTGTGAGAATTGTTTACAAACATTTTATAACCTACAGTGTGGGAGCACTATTAAGAATTAGCTTAAATAGCTTAAACAGCTTGAACTTGTTTTCACATTTGGTTTTTAGTGGTATACAAGTAACAGTTGTAAAATTGTACAAATATTACAGCATTTTCCCACTTAACACTCACTTCCTCCTCTATCTTTAGAGCCAATAATAAACTCAAACTTTCACATCGTCCGTAATGCAGACCTCCATAAAATAACACCTTTACTGCGTTACCTTTATGAAAGGTAACCGAATTCCGTAACACACAATCTGTGCTTAAATATGTCAAGAACTTCGTCCCTTTGTGTTGCGTGGGTTGTGACGTCATGTCACATAGGTTTAATATTAGGTGTCTAATATTACTGTGGTGTGATATCGGCTACGATTAACACCTCTCCAGTTTTTCACGTGGGTGTTGTAAGAGGTGGCGAATCCAAGTGTTATTTGGGATCTAGGTACTTTTGAATGTTTGATATTGGTTCTTGTGGTCGACAAGGCTACAAATCTTGGATAATTGGGACGGTTTTAGCTTTATCCTGTTGTGGAAGAAGTCTTAAAGGTCTGATATACAATGAAGAATAATTTACCAGAGCATTTGATAAGCCTCTTTTAGGAACATCCATACATACATATATGTCATGCTTCTCTCCCATCGGGGTAAGCAGAGACCATTTTGTTGCACTTGCTACTATCCAAAAACACTTCTTTTTCTTTCTTTATTTATAGAAACATCGTCTGTAAATATCAAAATCTTAAAAAGCAAGTTCAAATAGCCTTTATTCAGTAGTCCATTATAATTATACAGCACTTGAAAAATATCTTGAACGTATTATATATCTACCCGATTTAATTACATTCCAGTACCATCCACTTATCTGTCCGGACCTTATTAAAAAGTTCCCGAATGTATTTCGAGATTTACGTCGTTAAGGACCTTTCCAGAAATAGAATGGACAAGTTTAGACCTATATTTGGGCTTGAAAATGTATGTATGTTAATAATTTCAAGAATTTAAGCTTTGTTAACTTGAGTGTATTTGCTTTAGGGAAATTTTGTTCTATATTTTGTTTTCTGAACTTTTTTAGGTTAGGTGCCTTTTTGTCGAGTGTAAGATGTACCTACATTATGATGTCATTTCATTTAAACTTTGACTGCACCGCTACGTCAAATCCATATACATTTTATAGCTTTGACGGAGGTACCGAGGCAATAAAATTACAAATGATTTAATAAAATATAATTATTGTCCTATACTGCTGCTTTGATTGCATTGTCTTACTAGTAGCTAACACATAAATAACAATAATCAAAACACTATAAATCAATCATTTTACGTACGTATTAGTAAATAGGTAAATATAAATTATATATTATGTAAAGCAATATTATCGCTCTTTGCAATAAATGTCAAATATATTAAATACTCAGTCGTTTACAGATAATTTGTTGGACAGTCCGAAGAAACGGAATTGGGTTGCCTATTCAACTGTGAAGTACTATTTACTGACATATAAGTATTTACAATAGATATAAGGGCTCTTGAGTGAAAGGACAGACGGTCTGACTTTTAGAAAGGTCTAGGTATTTTGTTATTTAACTTCCAGTCTTCCACTTCAACTTCCAGCGAGATTAAAGATACATTTATCCTGACAGATGTATCCTAACAAGTCATAAATATTGACTTAATTATTTACTCATAGTAACAGCTATTCTAATATTGTGACGCCGATATTGCTAAGCTTACTTTATTACATCACATTACCGTACACCGACAATTACTATTATATCTGTTATTATATATAACTTCCGATTGAGATCGGTGATGGCAAATGTTTTAACCGCACTATAAACAAAACACTATTCGTAAATGAAGTGATTATCCCCAAAGGGCAGAACCCACGACTCACGCTATCTCTACAAGGACGGCCAATGAAGGCATATTACTCTCCCTAAGGAAATCTGTGCTAATCTTTTCGTGTCCTTAAAAGACCTTCTGATTACGTCCCTCAATTTTTATCCTCAAGGATTCTTTCACAAACGTTTTGAATGCGGCATCAAATATTGACAAGAAACAAATCTGAGATTTTCCCCTTATTGCTTGTTTTATATTTCTTCATATTCGGCTTTTTATGAGATTTTTTTACTCCCACGCGCTACGGTTTCACGTAATAAAGTCGGTATCTTTCTTAAATTACCTCAGTATTTACTTTTTTATTAAATTGAAGCGACTATATTGCTTACAATGAACATTTAATTGTTGGTTTTATAAATAAGATATTTTGTTTATTAAAGATAAATGCGTGGTATCTGGCATTGTTACGACTGGATAATATTTAATCATTAACAGCCTCAGACCACTTTGGCAGCCTGTACAAACTGCATAAGATCAACTTGAATTAAAATCCACGAGTTTCAAAACAAGTTTTAGCGTCTACTACTAACTACAATAAATTAATGGTGCAAAAACTTATCTAAATCGTGTTGAATACAGTTTCCAAAAAATATCCAGGTCCGTATAGAGGGCACTAACTGTGGCCCTAAGGTTACTTGGGGCCTCATTGCCACAGGGATACGCAATCCACTTTTTCTGGTCTAATAAAATGACCACCAATGTTTTATGGGCCGAACCCCGTTAATATTTGATGGCCACGTTTAATATAGACATGTTAATACTTTATTAGCAATATACTGCTGGTTTACGCGTTTTTTCTAAACATAAAGACACGCGGTAAGGATTCATAAAAGGAATGACAAGTTCATCTTCTTAACTATATTATTATTGGTACTTATGATTCTTTATTACATTATTAGAGGCTGTACGACACTTTGTACGGATTTATCGTCATATATTGGAAAATAATACAGGCTTTTTTTAACCCCCGACGCCAAAAGAGGGGTGTTATAAGTTTGACGTCGATGTCTGTCTGTGTGTGTGTGTGTCTGTCTGTCTGTGGCACTGTAGCTCCTAAACGCGTGGACGGATTTGAATGCGGTTTTTTTTTATTTAAAGCTGGTTTTCTGTTATTCTGAAGTGCAATCTACAATATTGTTAAGTTTAATTTCCTACAATCTTTTCGGTAGTTTTTGCGTGAAAGAGTAACAAACATCCTCACATTCATCCACCACATTGACATTTTGACAGACAAAATGAAAAGTGTTTTATTCAAAAATAGGCAAAATTCATTACACTTAGACTTTTTTGATGTCACTTTTTTTTATCTAAAACTACTGCCGGTTCACTACCTGTATAGCCGAGAGGAAGAAGACGGCAAGAAACCTTCGGCACAGAGCCCTACATTATGTGCAATATATTATCTTTTTTTTAAATCGAGACTCTTATATACAATTATAATATTCTTCTTCTAATTAAAGAGCTTAGCTCTTGTCGGTGGAGCCTCTTCCCACCTTCTTCTTTTTTTTTCTTCTTCTTTATAATATTAGTAGGGTATTTTTATATCTTATCTAGGTAAAGATTTCATAATTTTCATTCTTTCTTCGTCATTTCATTACCAACATTTTTAACCAACAAAAACTATACTCCAGTCGAATCTACCTCAAAGTACTTTTTATGATGATAATGATAACAAGTATGTATGTATTCCATTTGCCTTAGCACGCAGGTGTACCCTAAGGGTTAAAAGCCAAATGTTATTGCTTCGCAAAGACACGGTTCATGAACCAAGGGTGTTCTGCATCAGTGCCTCTTGCTAACCGCTGTCCTTGGGTTAAGACCTTTAGATCTATCTAGACATTGGTCATTGGCTTATGTTGACCTGGTACCCATATTCTTGTAACTAATGTTTTTTTTTGCATTTTTAATAGTCTGGAACGTAAATATTGTTGCACAGTCTGGCAAAAAAGTGAAGAAATTAAAAAGTGGCTGCAGGGTCGTCGCTTTCAAATCAATCTAAGAAAAACGGGACAACACTACAGTGTTGCCTTGCCATTTTAGTGTTTTCCAGTTTAAAATATATTTTTTATAAATTGATGCTGACTATGTGATATGAAATAATATTTGAAGAATTTAGAAGGATAACACATTAATTAGGTACTTATGCTAATATTTTTTTTATCCTTCTAAATTCTAGGTTTTTACACTTATTTTAACATCCTGAGTACTATTAGGTCTTAGTGGTGAATTTTCATGAAATTGTCGTAGAAGTGAATCTGCTTGTGCGCCACCGTTGGTTTGGGCGAAATATGCAGATATTGAGTAATATGTAGATGCTGCGGTCGTATAGTATCCCATATGACTGTGTGCTGATGGTGGTCTTTCAAAATCTGAATAGACATCAACTCGACAACCAGTTTCTGCTTCAAATATAATATTGATGTCGCGTTTTTTAAATTAATATAAGAAAAACGGGACAACACTACAGTTTTGCCACTTTAGTATTGTCCCGTTATATTTCTTGTTCTGGAGGTGAATTTGCTTGTGGGCTAGCGTAGGGTTGAGCGAAATATGCAGATATTGTGTAATTTGTACTTACTTAGATGCAGCGGTGTCACATAGTAATCTTCAGATGACTGTGTGCCGACAACGATATTGCAAAATCCTTATACATGTAAACTCGACAGCCAGTTTCGGCTTTAAATATAATATTATTGTCGTATCTTTTAAATCAATATAAAAATCGGGATAACACTACAGTGTTGTCACTTTAGTGTTGTCCCGTTAGATTATTTTTATATCGGTCCGAAAAAAATCGAATAGGTATATGATATGTATTCAGATATTTCAGGACCGTTAGCCAGTTTTCAGGACTAACATCCGGTTTCTGCTTCAAATATTATATTATTATTGCGATGTCTTAGTAAAGCTTTAGTTGTTCTGTCCATTTTTCTCAATTGCCTGGCTACGTAATCTCCAAATAAACCATCCTCATCTTTTTCTGTTACCTTTGAGGCATTATGTCATTCGGAGATATTCTTCATTAAATTTAATGCTTCGGATACCATTTCATCTTTTAGGTTTTTAGGACGTTTCGGCATCTCTGGTATATTATTTTCGGTTGGTTGTGAATCTGAATCCTGTTGTAAATTGTGTCGCGCCGTATTATCCTGGAAGAACAGAGCATTTATCTCTGATCTTCCAGGATATCACAATGTCAAAGTTTGTGACTGGTTTGACAGATTGAGATGAAACTGTATGCACATAGCAAATGACCTGGAATAAATAGAATAGATAAGTAAGTATTAGTTTACCTTACTTATCTATATCTATTCCTTTTAACTAAAATTGTTATATTTACAGAATCGATCGTAGCTGTATGTATATTTTTATTGCGTAGGAAATATAATGGTTTGAAGGCAAACCATTTACTGTTATATATTTTTGGTCGGTACCCGTTCCCGGACAATACTGATAGAACTCTATAGAATTCTATCAGTATTGTCACTTTTTTATCATTCAATTTCATATTGTTTTTGTTGATGAAAAACTCATTCACCATTCTTCGAAAGCCGGCGGACAACTGAATGTTTTCGGGGTGCTTCGGGCTAGCGGCTTTGGTGTGCTGCTGCCGGCACGCTTGTTTAAAAATTAGGCAGCTGGCCTTGCCCGGCGGGTTATGCTGCCGGGCAAGGCGGCAAGTTGTATCAAATTGAGGCAGCCGGGCTGACGATTCGTATTCTGTGCTTTGGTGTTTAAACAGCTAAAACCACAATAACAATTGAAAAGTTTCGTAAGTCGGTCGGACATGTTTCAGTTGTAAACAAATTGTGACGTGTACGGTAATTATGACGTAGATAAAGTAGGCCCCATGTGGCTTCTTGGTCACATGTTTTTGCTATACACCTTCGTCATTAGGGAATGTGAAGTTGTTTTGCTACAGTAGTTAACATGTGAAATATCGAAGTCTTTTACTCCACAGGGTGAATAGGTAATTTTATGCCTATGCATTTGCTGAAAATTTAGGAACGTTCTTAATCTGTTGATTGACCAGAACAACTTTTACGAAGAATCAGGGACATAAAACCCTTGTCTAACATATTTACGATATTTCTTTCATTAAGCAATTGAATATCGAAATGTGTAAGTAAGTCGGGATTTTCAGCAAAAGTATCGGGAATATAGGTAATTATACATGTAACAATGGTCGAGCAAAAATAGCTCTACTATAAAATACTTCCAGGAATAATTAAGTATTAATGAGAATAAAATTCGTAGCATACAAGTACTTATATAACATAATTTGAGTCAAAAGCTTTCCAAGAAATGATTATAATTTCGCATCAGTAAACAAACATATTCATGGAAACATTTCTTTAATAGAGCCTTGAACTAATTAACTTAATTTTAGGATTGTAACCTTGTGTAATATTATATTATGATTTATTTACCCATAGTAGGTAATTTTAAGTAGGTAAAGAACAAAACAATCACAAAATAGTTTCAAATGCCTTATCTTCACCAAGAGACCAATTGAGCTAATTTGAAGCTATTCTATCGATAATTAACTATCTTAATTATGTATAAAATAGTTCAATGCAATAATTGTATTCTTAATTTATCATATCTAGTCATAATTCACTTTGTTAATAATAGATAGATAACCTAATTTTGAAATAGGAGTGTCTTGCGTTTAGGTACCTACCTAAGACATTACAAAACTTTTAACACTATTTCTATACACTTAAAGAGTTACAAAGTGTTGACAGCCTTTTATGTTATATTTCATGTTATGCAAGGCTTTCTACTTACATACATACATATCTGTTTCGCCTCTCTCCCTTCTGGGTAGGAAGATACCACCTCGCTCTAATTGCTACGACCCAAAAAACACTTCATTCTCAATTTACATATTAAGCCAAAATAAACGATATTTCATTTTAGTAACCTGTTATTACCAAATCGCGAAAAGCTTCCTCAGAAAAACTGTTTCGTATATTGAATATCAGATGTATCAAATACAGATACTGTTTTTGACATAGTAACGAGATTGCTTTTCATCTTTCATGTACGTAATGCCTTGCTTATACGTGCCAACACGTAATACTGACATAGGCAGTTTCCGGTAATTTACGAAACTACAATGGGCATGATGAAAAAAACATTTTTAGTCCATCACATAGATTATTTTATAATATTCGACACGTATTTTTTCTTTTTTCTCTTAAACTGACACAGATATACTGGGTTAAAGTTGCTCATGACGTCACACCTTAGTACGATTTTTACGTAGGAGTGACGTCAATATCCCCCACTCCTTAACTTTGATGCTCTGTATCTTTGTATTTATTTATGTATTTGATCAGGTAAAAAACGTGTTTCAAATATTTTTTAATAGCCTAAAAGACGGACTAATTATTTTTTGAATTTTCGAATGTAGTCATCATCCCCATTATGTCACTATATCGCAGCTGCCGTTCAATATACAACAATATCATAGTTATTTAATTATTGTCGGTTGCGTAACGTCACAACTCGCAAATGTATAGAACGACACTCGACTGTTCACACTCAACTGATGATACGTTAGTGCGGTAGATGATACGCTCAATGCATTTTCCGTTAAATGTAAAATGACCGTTATTCAAGAAAAATAAATACAAATTACGTATTTTTCACATGATAACAATAATGGTATAAAAATACATTTTAAAACTACAAAAAAATATATACACTGCAGTTAAGTACATGTCTTAATGGACTAAAGACTTTTTGTAACAAAGATTTATTGCTTTTTTTTTCGCAAAATAACTTTATCATCTCAGTGTGGTAAAAATAGCATCTTCATTTTTAAAACAGTTGACAAAAAATCTTATGACATCAGTTGCAAAAAAATATGTAATAAGTAAATACAATAAGGTCGCGAATCGTGTCTGCTGTATGAGTATTTAGCGCCCCTTCGCCTCAGTGACCCTGTTTCAATTGGCGCCTCGCATCGCTGGCCCTAATTACTGCAAGGCCGATCACCTACATATTGGTAATCAGCCTTTATTTACGGCGTCTCGTTACGAAATTACGATAACGTACTCGAATTGATAAAGTGGGTGATATTCATTTGTTATCGTCCAGTGTTGATTGAATAGCGAGCTCCTAATTGTTGTAGGGACTGTTGTGGTATTTAGTTCGTGGATTTTTAACACTATAATTCAATCTTTTGACCTCTATTTAAAGAGAAATGGACAAACTAATAAGTACTTACCCAGAACATAAGTCACAAGTCTACAAGTATATTATTTTGTCCATCAGTCCAGAAAAAGGGGGAAAATATTGTTAAAATTTTATTGTACGTAGTCGTTATGTTTACAATTCGGGACTCGTAAGTTGAATATTGGATGCGGATTTTAAGTACCTATTTACTAAAAATGTCTTTACTAAAAAAGTGATTAATTAAGACTTACGAATTAGTAAGCCATTTTGGTTCAACTTACTTGTTCGGTACTGTGCAATTTGTGACTCAACTGAATTAACAGCTCCACTGATGTTTATGAAGTACCTTTTAGTGTACCAGGGGCCCATTTAACATAGTCTCAGTTGTGTGTCGGCAGAGTGTCAATGGCATTTCTTGACACATTTGGGATTCTGCTAAACAATGGCTTACTCTGATTGCGACATTTGCGACCAAATGTGTCAAAAAATGACATTGACACTCTCATTGACTCTGCCGGCCGACACGTACACAACCGAGGGTATTTTAAATAAGCAGACTTGGGCCTCTGGTCTCTGTCACAGTCCCTGTTTAATATTCTTGCACGTGTTTTAAAGGCCACTGTAAACTTCATCAGTAATAAACTTTCAGGCACTTCATTGGAGTTATTGTTTGGCTTCCTGTTTTGGTTTCGGGTTTTTTAAAACTTTGAGTATTGTTTGTTTTGTTAACGTTTTGGTCAAATATTTTTGTCGTTTTTTTCTTGTAAATTTGTAAAAGAATTTGTAGTAATTATTTATACTACTATGCACAATATACAAACATTAGAATAGGCATGTATTTAACGCGGCGACAAATTGATACCATTCCGGATCTTAAAAAAACTGAAAATGGATCGTAAATAAACTACTTTGGCGACTAATTTGAGGTAGCATCTTAACTAGAAAGCGGCGGCTTTTTAATGAGTTTTGAGGTTTTATTTAAATTTTATCTGGCAGTGATTTTCTTTTGTGGCAATTGAATTTCTTCTAAGGCGACAAATTATTGGCAGATAAAAAAGTTAAAATAGGCTTTCATAAATTCTAAAATGGGGTTGTCTATAAACTTGACCAAGGTCTTAAATAAATACAAACAAGATCTAAAAAAAAATACTTTTGGCTACATTTGTAGGGATCTAAATAAACCAAATTGTGACATGCTAAAAAACTATTCTTGGTCTATTTAATTTTTTCTTGACTATCTTATTCATTATTAACCTTCCCTCTTTTAAATGAACTTTAAATGAACCTACCTAAATAAACATAAGTATTGTTGGTAAATCTAGGTAGGTACTCAAAGTATTTATTCTAGTGCTGTATTTCAGCTTTAAAGTTTTAAACTCCTTTTCAAGTTTAAACTCCTTTTTTATGAATTTAAATAGCGTGCAATAAAAGGCATAAAATTTGATTCATTTTCTTTATTTATTAATTTTCCTTCAATACACAAAATACGGGGTGTAAGGGACAGCGTCCCGCAAACTGATAGGGGTTGCTCAGTCAACCAAACTGAACAACTATCACCAGGATTTCTTTCCAGGAAATGAAAAAAAATTAGACAGACTAATTTGTATGGAAAAGCAATTTTTTTTCTTCTTCCATAGCATTGTTTGTAGTCGGTGAAAGGGTTGCTGCTGCTCCTAGGAACCAATTAGGATTATTGATAAGCCATTCCTGTTCAAAATATTTTATAAATGAAGCCTTGGAAGCATGTTTTACGATGAAAGCCTGCGAAGCAGCATTGAAAATTTCCGGTGACGACGCATTATGTAAAGCATATATATCTTCCATAATATCTTTTCTTTCTTTTTTTTCCACAGTTTTGTTAACTTTTTTTTTCATATTTTTTATGGCGTGTGCCCAACACATGCGCACCGTGGTATCAGAGCCAAAAACTTCCAAAAAAGCATTTTTTATTGCTTTGCAAACAATATTCTAATATCCAAATACATTATTATAATACCCATTTTCAGTTTTAAAGCTAACTAACAATCGCTGCCAAAAGTTTATTTTTATAATGAAAGCCAGTAGTTGCCAGTGAAGAATGTTTGATATCCCCTCGGGAAAATTAGTCGCCACATTAGGTTTTATAATACCTTAACCAGTTTTACACTGATCCCGCTTGATATATTTGACACCTTACAGTAGCAGCCGTTTTTTAGTTTTTTTGATCCTAGCCTTTTGTTGCTTGTATAGTTTAATAGTTGCTAAGATATTTAATCACTGCAAAGTTAGTTTTTTTGTAACTTAATAGAAAGTCGCCTAAAAAGGATTTCAGTTGCCGTGTTAAATATTTGCCATTAAAATATATATACCATAGCGTATAGCATACTATGCTTATACAGTCATCTGTGGACTGTCAAAGATAAGTCCTTTTTTGGGACTCGGCACAGACGACTGGATATGTACATATAATATACATAGTATAAATGATTAAGGCTTGATTCATTAAAAATGATTCACTAAAAATTAAAAAAGGTTACGTAAACAGTTATGATATGACTGAATTTTAATTTTTACGTTTCTATTTTATATACCTAAATGAGCTTGGATAAAAAAGATGTTAGCTCATCTATATAAATACATCTTTTAAGTCAAACAGCTTGCCCAATGGTCCTACAATAAGAAATAGTTGAGTGAATTATCCAATAACACAAAGTTACCCAGATTTCGGGTAAACCAACAAGCTTTCCAGTTTCCATTATCTATTGTAAAGCTACCTCAAACTTCAATTATCTCACAAATTCCCACAGTCTCTAGGCTCTTAAGCAAACTAATAACTAAGCTAGACCACGCTAGGTTTAATATATTCTATTAGATAACCTAGGTGTTCTGTGTTACCTAAAAGTCATTGAACTAATGTTGTGTGGGATCAGTAGAGACTTTAACAAGTCAATGAACTGCTTTGGCGAAAGTAATTTCGTATTCGTAAGGTAGAACCCCTGAGGAAAACACCTTGTCTCTATGAATGAGAATTGTTTGTAAGTAATAATGGAGGTGTCTGTCAAAATTGGTACCTAAAGGTTATTTATACTCGTGTTGTATTTTGGGGATATTTTATGTTGTTCGTTGAAGGAAACAAAAGTATAGTTTTGAGATAAATGTTGGCTTGAATGCAGCATAAACACAAACATCTGAAAACATGTCACTTTTCTGGGGTTCTAGTCTCAAGTTTCTATTGATATGTTTGCAATTTTCCAACTTTATCCAAGACATCTGAGATAAGTGCGGGCACAAGCCCAAAACAAAAAACAATCAAACAAAAATGCATCATAAACATTCCTTCTGCAAATATGCCACTGTTTTGGGTATTAAGTCTGCGAGTATTTATTGCTTTTATAAGTTATCTAAACAAAGTTTCTTTTCACAGGCCTTCAAACTCTTCAAAAGAAACAAAAGCCGCAAGCTGGCCCGCAACAGGATCTCTCCAGAGCTCATCCGATCACCGTCTTACAGCGGGACAGTCGACGCGCGCGCAGAAATAGATCTTCAACGTTTCTGCGCTTACCGAACTTCCATGCCTCCTCTACACCTTGCGAATGAAAGTTTCGAAAACAACTCTTATAATAGCAGCTATAGTTATGAAAGTTCTAGAAACGATAGCATTGATGGAGGTCAATCGGAAACGATTAGATCCGATTCAGCGTATAATTCAGCTAGATCGAGCCCCGCCCACGCGCGGTCGGTTTGCTACGCAACCGTAACGTACTTCAATGTGAACGACAGTGAAGATAGCAGTAGTATCCGAACAGAGTTCACGTTGCTCGATGCGGATGGTGTTATAGATGAAATAGATGAAGACGAAAGAGCTCAGAATATGATTAATGAAAGCATTGAGTTGGTTAGCACGTTATGAATTTGTTTGTAAGATATAGGTTTATTTTGTTTTAAGAATACCATACTATTTATTTGAAATAAGTGACAAAATGGTAGGTACTCTAATATCTATATCAGCCTACCTATATCATGTTTTATTTTAGAAATTGGGTCTATGTAGGATCCTAATTATATCATTAATACGAGTACGCTTTGTTTTATCAAAAGTCATGAATTTAAAAAAATAAACTAAAAATATAATATTTGATACTAAATAACAATTGATGTACGTTTTAGGCACATTTAATAATGTATTTTAACTTTAACAGTATCAAACTATGTATTTAAAAAAACAATGTACCTATTTAAGAAATATATTTTTTTTGGGGCCTCAAATGTGAGGCCCTTAATACAACTCTGTACTAAATAGTAGGTATGGTAATAATCACTATGTGATAAGATAATAATAATAATAAAAGAACTTTATTCATCAAAAAATGTACAGTGCAAATGAGATTTAGATACCTATAGTGTTAATAACAAACTTATGACTTAACCATACATATTTTGAGGAATAAATAAGTTTTATAATAACTAGAGGCTGTCTGACGTACGCATTTATCGTCATGTCTTGGAAAACTTGACACAATCATAAAACACCGAATACCTATGTGTTTCTGATGTCTAAGCTACTAAGTATATTGTAAAGTTTCATTAAAATCTGTTCAGTGTGATCGTGAAAGATGAAAACAACCTCACACCCATCCATCGGCACAAACATTGACATTTATAATATTAGTAGGATTAAGTAATGTTTAAGTTATTGTTGATCTCAAAATATTTAATAGTGATTAAATATTTTTTCTTTGTATTTAATGAAATTGTAAATTAAACGATCGATAGTCAATAATTTATTTTGTTGTTTTCTTTAATCAAATCCTTTAAAAAATATCCCATTTCGTTGTTAAAAGAGACAATCTCCTCTCTTTTGACAACTACGATATTAATAACAAAGGACAAATATGGGGTTTTGGAAACAAGTTCATTAAACAAACTGGTTTCAAATAGATGGATCCCACACTGCATGTTAACATTATAAAACAAACATTTTCTATACTTACTTAAAGACCTAATTATAGTACCTAATTCAAAATGGGATAAAAGGTGAACTCTAAAAAGGTACTTATCATGACATAATCTATATCCCTAGATTATGTCAAGATCGTAAAAACTTAACAGATTAACAGCCTATTCCAAAAAAAAAGTTTGATAGGTGCTAACACGCGAATGATCGTCAAAAACAAAAGATGGCTTAATTGATAAATAATTGCTCATAATGAGCATTATCTGTAATTAGCGTTATACTTCACCAAAAGGAATAAAATGTAACTAATTAAGGAAGTCCTCAAAAAAAAAAGTACTCAAAGAACACGTGCGCTACAATTGCTACAAAGTAAAGTACCTACGTAATGTTTTGTTCGTTTACCACAATAGAATTAGTAAAATAATCTAAAGAATCTCAAAAGAATGGTTTCAACCCCACCAATACCTCTCAATACATCCAATACGAGTTTTCTTTCATAACATTTCAATAGTTTACTTCTATACAGTAAAACAGAAACCAGAAAATCCAGTTGGATTTTTAACTATAATGAGGACAGAAACTGTATTATTTTGGACGAATGGATTATAATTTTGGCACATGTCTCGTGAAGTCGTCAATATGTTTGTTTTAGGTATTTTTGTGGTCACGTGGCTAGGATTATATTTGGCTTAAGTATACTTATTGGAACTGGTTGATAATATTGTTTGTAATGTTGTTTTTATGTAGGTACGGTCAGCATCATAAGTCGATGAACACATACAGATTTTCAAAAGTAATATGCAGCATTATTAGATGTAAAACATAACTTATTTTCTTTATTTTGAACCTTATTGGATGGTCATTAAACCCTAGAGTATTTTTTGCTAAGCAATTTAGTCTAAGAACGGTGTATTTTACTTTCGAAAATCTGAATGTGTTCATCGACTTATGATGCTGACCGTACCTACCTATCTAGGTACATACATATGACATTGTCGTGGTACTTAAACAAATATGTGAGTATCTTTGGTGAATATATGCATGAATTAATTGTGAGCTAAGTAAGTGTTTAATTTAATTACTAAGTAGGTACTAGGTACTGTATGCGATAGTATATCTTCTATCACTACTAGTTTATTAATAAAATCGATTCGATCGAATCGATTATCAATGCAAATACTAACACATTTAACAAGCATGTCCCAATAATAAAGCACCGTACACACCTACTTCCCCAAAAACTAAAGCCCCCGCCACACGGCGCACACACGATCGCACAAAAACACAACTTTTTGCACCCTGCTCCTTCCGTAGGAAGTGCCGTGTGTGATAGAGACGGAGAGAGGAAATACAAGGGTGTGAGAGGGATGCAAGGCGTGGGAACCGTAAGGGTGGCGATATCCCATACGAGCGTTCAAGTGGTGTATTTTATTGAATTATGTACTGTTTTTGGGGTTCTGTGGTCATTTTGATGTGGTGTATCCAATTGTTGATGAATTCTAGCGATTTTAGAGGCTCGTATGTGGATTATTGTTATGTTTGATTTGGCAGCTTTGATAAAAGTCAATAACATTGAGGTATTTTTTTTATATTTGATTTTTTTCTTATTCCAAATTACCTTTTTAGGTGTCTTGAGTTACTTTACTATATTTCGAGGCAGCATTCAATTTTGCAGTTCTTATTTAGGGAAGACTAAAAGCTGCTTGCGACTTCGTACACAATGAAACAGACATTTATAATATTAGAAGGATTACTCTTGTTAATTCCATTCAAGAATCCTTATTTCCGTTATCACATTTTATTTCATACGGAACCATCCACAATAACGTTATGCTAACGTCATATTACCCAAGTCGGACATCTGGTCGAAAGGGCGACGTATTGCAACCATTTACATTATTTCATACCGATACAGACAGACGGACACCTGTACGATACTTATCATTTAATTATTATTACGTAGCACATGGATGGAGCGTGTTAAATTTAATTTAGTGTAGACAAAAGGCTGCCTGCGACTTCGTTTATTGTCAAATTTTAGAAAAAAATACTTAAAATATTTTGTTCTGACGTTAAAGCTACAATTATTGTACAGTTTAATTCACGCAGTTTTATATGTTTATAGGTACGTCTGTGTTTAATTCAAAGCTGATTTAAAGGTTCTTAAATCCATGAAATAAACAAAAAAAAAGAAGGAAAAAAAGGAAAAGCAAAAAAAACTATACTTTAATAAAGGCTTAGAAAGATCGTCGTCGTCGACGATCTTTAGATTAGAAAGATATCTGTTTGGAAATGTTCTAGATGTAGCAAATCTTATGTTATAATGATGGTCAATTAAATAATTCAAGTCAAGAATACCGGTCTTTAAACGAGTGTGAATATCTAATTAATCTAAAAATATAAACATGTCCATAAAAAAGTTCTAGAATTACGTATCTATAGGGTGACTTTAAATTAGTGAACGATAGAAAAGAAAGGATATGCATGTACTCGTGATAACGAACAACTTTTATTATGGGGTCAAGTTCGAAATCATAAAAAAAATCCCCCATACTATCAGGTGATGCAATTTGTATGGAGAGTTAATTTTTTTTTTAATGATTTCGACCTTGGTTCCATAGTAAAAGTGGTTTGTTATCACGAGTAGGTACATGCATATTCTTTTCTAGCGTTCACTAATTAAAAGTCACCCTGTATATTTAGAAAATCATGTGTACTGTAGGTTAAATCAAGGTGTTTATTTCGTGGGAGCATAAATAAGAAAAAAAAAGCAAATTATTTAACACAAAGAAAAACCCTAAAAAGTTTTACAGAAATAATTTATTAATCTCTTCTCAATATACGCAAGCGTCTTTTAATATACAAAATAACATAAATATACACGTATTTTTTCATTCACGCTATTTACATAATAAGAAAACGACTTAGGCGACTTATGTATGGTCACTTAAGATGTTTTCACTAAGACCCAGAACACACGGGTAAATGCAACTGCAACGAAACTGCAAATGTTAATTACTTACTTTTGAGTTCCATCTACTTTTATTACTAGTAACTTTTGAGTTCTAAACGAGTCTATAGCAGAAACTTAAATGCAACTCAAAACTAACTAGCAGTTGCAGTTTCGTTGCAGTTGCATTTCCTCGTGTGTTCTAGGCCTAAGTTTTGTATCTTCATTATGATTTTTTGTAAGTAAGTACTTATTACGTTAATAAATTGATTTTAATTATTTCACATAGATTCTATTGTCATTGTCAATTGTCACAACCATTGTTTTGTTTTAATTATTTTAATAAATTCTACAAGACGCTATTATTTAAGGATCTTTTGTAAAGATATTAATACAATACAACCAAAAACAATATTTTTCAGTCTTCATAATTGAGTTGACAAAATGTTATGTAGAGGCAAATATTTTGCTTCAACATACCTCGACGACGTGATTTTTATAATTGAGACATTTTGTGTATTCATAACGTACATTAAAAGTGTAAAAATGCATGTTTTAAAGCTCATATTTCGGTCCCAAATATCCTAGTGACTATTTATCTTATCTAGTAGCTGTAATGTACTATCACACAACTTAAATTAAAATAATTTTGTACATATTTAGTATCGTAATGGTACAAACAGACTTTAGACAATCTTAAACTCTGATATCTATCACAACAAGTGGTTTTTGGTGCAAAAGAAATGTATTTCATAAAATATTGAAGTAATTACAATCATGAGAAGTGATCCCGGCCTACGCCGATGGGATAGAGGTTTGACAGACATGTATGTAGCAATCATTGTTTTACTCATTCATCATTGATCACTCTACTCAGATCGACTTTTTTACGATTCTGTCTTCGAATTCGTAAATTGAAAATTGGGTGGTGCACCAGAGTTAATTTCAGTTAAGAACAACAATCAACTACCTATCTTATTAGGTACATAGTAGTCTGAATTTCAAGTTTTAAAGCAAAGACGAACAACTAAAGATAGCAATCATAAAACTCATCAAAAAGAAATGAGATTGTGAATGGTATTCGAGATAAAATTGGGCGCGATTACGTCGGCAGAGGGACTTTATCAATTAATTCATCCTTTTTAATAATACTGGAGAGAAATAATACCAAAGAGATTTGGATGAAAAGTTTCTAAATAAAGAAATATGATATTAGTATTATTACATTAATAATATGTAATATTAAATTTTACATCATCCTTTGCACCAAAACCATAATTTTAAGCTCTATGTCGTTGTATTGTGTTCTTTAATTACATTAAGCTAGTTATTTGGATTATAAAAGACGGAACGGAAATTACGAGAACTTTGAAAACCGATTGGGTTTCCAATGTCACACGACTAGATTCACAAACAACGAGCATTTTTATATCATTATCTCAGCGTTGGTTTGGTGTAAGTTTTCATTTTTGGTGGGCCAGACCATTGGAAGGACCACTGGCCCATGAAAACTCAATGCTAGTAAAATGGCCTACCATGTAGAATCTACACATTCCCTACACCCAAACCAACGCTGAATTTAAGTTCCTATACCTACTTAACTTCAATAAGCTAATTCAGCACCCCAAGGCCTATACGGCTTGGAACTATTCTGAGAATACTGATGATGAGGTGGATGATGAGGATACGGCGCGGGGTAGTGGGGGACGGGAGGCGCGGGGTGAGGTCCCGGGGGTGCGGGAGGAGCTGGCGGTGCGGGAGGGTAGTGCGGGTACGACGGAGCAGCTGATAACGGCGCTGCGATAGATGGCGTTGCTATACTAGTCGCTGATGTAGACACAGGAGTATCTTGTCTATGCCCTAACTCACTATAATTCTGCTGAGGCGCTACAGGTGTTGATGGATATTGAGGATAGCCCCAATTAGCACTCTTCGCTGCCAACTCCCTCTGCGCCGCGAAGCATTGTAGATGGCTCATGAGACGGAGACGTAGAGGGTCCTGGATGTCCAGGCCTTCGCAGGAGACCAGGTAGCGGGCCACTTCTGCTGCGCATTCTCTGAAGCCGATGCTGTGGTAGTCCATTGCGTAGCGCTGAGGGTCGTACGCGAAGGTGTCAAGACCTGGAAGAAAGAGAGAGATTTGTGAGGTTTGGTTGGTTGGCTGGCTGGTGTATTGACAGACAGATTCATTCATGTACGTATACTTAAGAGCCAGGCTCTTGTCGGTGGAGTAATCGCTATCTTTGCCTTTCATTGGCCAACAATTTGACTTATTGATACGATACCACGTTAACATAGATAATATTTAACATAGAGATCGAGTTTAGAATAAAAGACTACTTTTACACGCCTTAAACTCTTCCGTAGGTCATCGTCTTTATATGCGTTATAGAGTGAGCATATTATTGTTTTATATCGTTTAAAGTCCTCTTCATACCTACCTGATATTGATAGCTGCAATGCAACTTGCAGTCATTTGCAGAGCCAACCTCGAGTGAAAGTGCCCCAAAAGTATTTCCAGTTTGGATACAAAGAAACTGGTATAAAATTACTTTCTTTCCAATTATTCACGTGCAGATGTTACATCGATTTGCGTATAAAACGACCTCAGACAATCGCCTTCAAAGAAAATAAAACTTCGACCCTAAAATCACGACCCTTTCTTACGCAACAAGTTGTAAAACGAGAGAGACAACGCTATATAACTTTAACAAGTGCAAAAGAGGAGGACGAAATGGCATATGTGAGTAACGGGAACCCCTAAGCATCCGGACGTCCGTTGTTCACAACCAGTGTATGTTGAGCCGCTATCCCCTTCAAAGGACTGTGATATTGGTTCAAAAGAATTACGTTCATTGATGATGGGAAGGTCAGGGTTTATTGGAGAAGACACTGGGCCACCGGGCCAAGAGCAAAGATTGTAAGATAAGTATAGGTAAGTATAATTTCGAAGATAACGATTGATGCAGCTTTTAGACCATGTGTATTTTATAAAAAGTGTATATTAGAATAAGACAGAATTTAAGATCAGGAGAAGAAGTTAATGTTAAGATTGCTTTGTGATATTATAGGTTTATACAGTGGATTATTCAGAATAATGTATCTCAGTTGGCGTATACCAAAGTTATAATTAATGTAGTAGTTTCGGCACGTGTTAAAGTAAAGTTTGCATCGAATTCCCAAGGACTTACTTGTGAAATGTTACATGCTATTGTTTACCTAATAACGTACTAAATATTAAGCAGAATTATTATGATTATACAAGTTATGAGTTAGTTTGGAAATGAAGGCCACGTAAGTTAATTTTTGCAGGTATTCCTTTCGCGTAAACATGGTGTAAACATTTTACGAGAACGGACGCGTAAACAGATATCTATATGATATTAATTCTCATAAAATATCAGTCAAATGGCCAGACGGAAGGAAAAAGTAGCAGGGCCAGGAAGTCTGAAAGAAACCCGATGGATAGATGCCATCATCGAACACTTTCAGTGTAACACCCAAAAGGATTTATATCTTGCACAAGATAGACGAAACTGGAGAACTCTAACCTACGACCCTCAGCCTTGAGGTCACGACTAAATATCAATAAGGAAAAAGTTGAAAATTTGTGGGCGAAAACAATGTTCTAGAAAATTTATACAGCCATTTTCCAGCTATAAATAATTCACTTAAATACTTCGTTCAATAAGAACCGCAAACAGTATTAGATTAAAATTTGAAGTGCCTCGTTATAATGTTTAAGAGTTAGTTAAAATGAAAGGGTTTGCAAAATTCTTGTCTATTTTAGGACTCAATTTGATCTGAGTGGGGAAGACTTTAATAGGTTTTGAGTGTTCTATTTATAAAGTTATGTTAAAATTGAGTTATAAGTGTTCCTTTATGTCTAATAGACTTTTTTAGTTAAGTTTTAAATTTAAAGTCAAAATAAGTACTTCATATAAAAATCCATTGTACGTGAACATTGTGTTAATATACCTAAATATTTTTTAAGCTAACCTAGATTCGCAAGGTAGCAGTTTTCCCCAGAGAAGAATCTAGCAAAAAACTCTGTTGGGTTGCTTTTTTCTAATAATTTACCCATAATTTAAGGCTTTTTGAATATTGCTTGTTTTATAAAAAAAAACAAACAAATGGTTTCTATCCACGTTTAAAAAGTCGTCACATCATCAAATTTCCCCAGTTTACCCTTTCAAATAAATTCTATTAGAGGACTTCCCTTCCTTCCGCCTTACTGCACTCGGCATAGTTATTACATTTTTTTTCTAGTTTTTTTTCTTGCAGGTGCGACATGCCGACAGCTCACAACCCTTTGCATTAGAAGAAAAAAGATAAAATTTAAAAAAAGACGTCTCGCTTCCGGTTTTTGGAACACGCGTGATGGGTTGATGCGAATGTAGATTACTAGGTTCGTTCGTTTGGCTGTATGCGGTTGTTCCATTTGCTAGTAAAAGATTCTTTTTAAAAAAGGGGTACGTTCTTTTTTCAAACGTTTACTCAGCGGTATAGGAAACGGATTCACAGTACGTTTGTCTTTGCTGATCGTGTTTATTCGATTGCAGCAGGTTTTTGGATTTATAGAGGCTTGAATCTAGGTCATTTTTAATTTGTATTTGGAATTGATTGTATATTTTAGAAATTGAATCTGTGCATTGTAGAAGTTTTAATCTTTCACATCCCAGAAAAAAAAAACAATAGAAAATCTATTGTGTCTGGGTTTATAATGGGTCAGTGGGATGTGGGAGGTTAAACGCAGATACGAGTAGGTAATACGCGCAAAAATAAGTCTAGTGAGTGTAGACATTTGAGACATCATAAATGAGTGCAATAAATTGTACCTACCTAAAAAAATCGATCTTCAAACTTCACTCTCCTATTTACATTTTTCCTAAACCACACAATACTAAGTAGATAAGTCAAATCGCGCATGCGTAAATGAAATCCCCGAACGCATAATCAGTACGTCCGAACATAAGCTGCGTTTAATTCGCGAGGGGACAGCGGGCTTGCCTCTGAGGGTGCCAGTGGGACTCGGAGGAGTCCAATGTTCCCACGCCTCCCCTATTCGGGCTATAGGGTAAGTAAATATTGACTGGTATGGATTATCTTTAGGTTGCTGATTGATATGTGTTTTATTAAGTATTGTTTGTTTTAATGAATGTTTGATTTCGGAGGACTTCGTACGTAAATATGTATTCTGAATAAACGCTTGTAAATATATATATTCTACTTACATATATGGGTATTGATTGGAAATTAATAGAGGCAACTTTGCGAGTGCGGCTACCATCTTTGTTATCTTTTCATTATCACGTGATTATCACGTAAAAGAAAAGATAACAAAACATTTTCAAAAGAATAAGTATCACGATCACGACGTGATATCACAACGTGATACTTATTCTTTTGAAAATCTTTTCCGAAATCATAAGTATTTTATTCATTGGCCGGAATTAAACGAAAAAGACAAAGAAAATAATAGAACAAAATAAAATCCACTTTTTCACAACGAACATAATTAAAACCGCTCCAACACGAGAGTGAGACAAAAAATGGATCACATATTAGTGGCTAACTTCCTGTTTGTCAGTTTTTTTTTGCCGCGCCAGGTGGTAAGTCCGTCTGTCGGTATACCTGAGGCTTTTGAGGCCTTGTAATGTGTATTTAATAGTGTGTGGTCAATAGTGTACCTTATATTGTGGCAGGAGATGACTATTGAAGATGTTTTACGGTTTTAAATACGCTATTGATGATTATTTGTTAAAGGGTTTTGCCATAATATCGACACAAAGATAGAGCAATATCGCTACACAGAGTAAGAGTGGACTAAACCGCGCGGTAGTTTTATGCGGAGGTCGCAAAAAAACAACCGCAAACACAGATCGCATATAACATGTAGGATTTGATTATTAAACGGAGGTTTTAGAGCAAACTCCTTGTTGTTTTCGATTTTAGTCGTCCGAAAAAAAATCTTGAAGTTGAACCTGATTTCCTTACCTACTCTTCAGCTTTGGAAAACTGTAAATCTTAAATGTGGTTTTTTTTTCTTTAATAGCAACTGTAGGTACCTGTCCAGTTAAATCCTACTTTAAAATCGTTCAAATCTTCTTCTAAGACATCCGAATTGAAGCCTTTAAGCTTTATTTTGTACCCAATTAAGCTAAGTTTTGTTCGGTACTAAGACTTCATCAATTATCTTTGAACTTTGACTAACGAACGGATGTTGTACCTACGGATGTTTTGTGGTTTTACAGCCGACGGGCACAGGGCACAAGACCGTTCTGCCTTCGCTATATAATTCAAAGGTGGGGTAATATCGACTCTATTTCATTATAAATAGAGTTACTTAAACGTAACAATTGTGCACTGAATGTAACTTTCGTTTTTAAATATTTAAAGTTTTATGATTTTAAATTCGACCGCAAAATTTAAAATTGGAACATTATTAACTGTGGTCAATAAAAAAAACGGAAGGAAGAGTTGGTTTTTATGACAATGGACATGTTAATAACTTCCACCAAATGAGATTAAGTGCTTACACATTCTACAGACAAAATTTAACTGACAGATAAACCTATGTCTATTTCATAAAACATGACATTTTAGACAGTGACAGGTATAAAATATCTGTAAAATAAAAAACAGCCCCTTAAGACTGGCCAATTGGCATGCTTGCCAAGCCGTTAGTCGTGGGTTCGATTCCCATTATAATAGAGACAAATATTGATGTGAGGAATGAACAGAGATGTTAAAGATTACTTAAGTAACACATTAGCATTTTGAGGCTACTGACGAGTGTGGATGAAGCGAAGTAAGTGTGTTTGGATCGTAGCAAGTGGAAAGATGTGGTCTCTGCCTATCCCAATTTGAGAGAGACGTGACAGATATGTATGTATGTATAAGCGTTTTGTTTAAATTATATCTCATGAAATTAAAATTCAAATGTATCCTTAAGATTTCTACTAATTAGTACTAAATTAAAATGATTGTTTCTAATTTGCTGAATAAGCAATAGACATTTAGAATTCAGGAGATTAAATATTTAAACCTATTTCAAATCTTGAATAATTGGGTTTTATGAAAGATAAAAATACGTTTTTTCTACATAATCTAGGTTACTCAAGTGCTTCAAAATCAGCATTTTTACTTTCTTAATCTCAGAAATTAAAAGCCTTATAAAATGGGAGTTTTTAATCTTAACTCCAGTAATAACGAAAGTAATTTCGATGGTTGATTTTGTAAGGAAATCTATTAAATTGGTTTTAAACTTCGCAAGTAATGTACGTCAAACTATGATTTCTTTAAAGTCTTATAAATGGTTTTTTAAAAGTTTTAATGTAGATTAAAAGTCACATTTATTGACTATTAGCTTGTGACTTCATGACTCTTAAATGTATTTTGAATACTATCTCAATAGTCGAGGTATTTACGTAAGTAGATACCTACTTAACTTTATTTCTTACTACTGAAATGAATCCCTCAGATCTTATACGCTTGAGTTACACGAAAATAAAACTAGAACAAGATAAACAACAGTCGTTGTACCTAATGCAACGGCAAAACCGTAGAATCGTCAAAACGGCCAGTAACGTGCAGTAACACTCCGTCAACCTGCATAACGTCCGAACACCTGTCACATCGGACCCGGAAACACTCCGTGGGAACATTTGCCACACTGTATCGTTTCTAGGGACTTTTTGATAGCCTGTATTAACCATATAAACCGATAGGGTCAGTTTGGGTTAAAGACTTAATTGTGTTTAATTTAAATGAGTGCAGTTTCAAATTATGATCGAACATGTTACTGGAATAAGTAATTATAGCCAAGTTAAAAAAAGGTCTGTTTTATGACAGGTGTTGATTGCTAGTTGCAGAGATCGTTATTAGTGTTAAAGTTCCTTTATACCTATAATTGACATTAATAAGATACTAAAAAGAGTGTAACAATGTTATACCTATTTACGTATATTTTCTAAGTAAATTATCCAGCCAAAGTACTGTTGAACGGCTTCATTTTTTAATTAGACTTTTCCGCCCCACTGCTGGGCAAAAGCCTCACCCATACTCCTGCTATTGGCTGCTTCCCACTAGTCTTCCCTGAATGAACGTAGGTCGTCACTTCATCGTTTTTTGGGTCTACCTCGTCGATGTTGGAACAGCTTCATACACAACATTTTTTTGAAGAACATTTTCGGCAGTTATTTATTATAAAAAATAAAAATAAAAAATACAGCTAAAAATAGCAAGTGGAAATACACCTAACGGAATTTCTACATTCTAAAGACAGGTAAGCGCGTCGAATGCAACTTTTGCTTTCAATTTTTTACTATTTTTTTATCGCGAAAGCATCTGTTTGTTAATGTTACTCTTTTATCAATGTTTAGGAAACGGAAGTGAGTTGTTAAGTGTTTTCGATGGCAGGTTATTGGCATTTTTATTGTGAGATTTGTAACGGGATTTATTCAAATAACTTTTTACAATTTTTTGAAAATAGTTTCGAAAGTGTTTTTTTATTACCTTTTTTGATAAGTTACTTTTACCTACAGGTGTGATGAAAGTATGTACGTATGTCAGTTGTGTGTGTAGGTATGTGGCAAGTGTGGCAACGTACCTTCCGAACGCGAGATAATAATATTATGTTTGAAACGTTTTCTTAGCTTTGTGTGATTAAAACTGGGTTTAAAAAGTGTTTATATGATTTTTCTATAGGTAGATACCTACCTTATTTACGCTGAAATGCTTGGCTAAAGCCAGACTAATTTATTCAACAAATAATATCCATAAATCGTAAATTCTCAAGCAAATAATTGTAGTAATATAATAGACGGTTAAATTCGCCACTAATTAAGGTTCGTTTGACTCAAACCGGCGCGGCGGCGCTGCGGTTTCAGCTTGTATAAGCATAAATTTCTGCTTATATTAGCATAGGCACCTGGGGCCGTATTCTTCTAATTACCAAATGAAAAATGGTGTCTCTTTAGAATTTGAATTGTATGATTTGACCCATTTTGGTATTCTCTTAACAGATAAGTTGACAGTGGACAACGATCGGCCGTACATTTTACTACTTTACGCTATAATCGGTATTCTACTCCGCAATGTCACATGAGTGGCAGTTCCAAACGGTATTCTCTTCGCTATTTGACAGTTGTTCTCTAATGGCATTTCGTTCGGTCGTTCGGCGTTCAGTCGTTTAGCCGTTCGATCACCCAAACACTATTTCGGTGTTTTTTCGAAAATTTACGTGCAATTTATGCAAAAAATGCATGTAAATCTTATACAAATTAATATTATGTATTTTAAAGTATGTCTAAGCTTATTCTAGGTCGAAAAAATCAATCAATCGGTTGATCAATTTCTTTGAACAACAATTTTATTAAATATTGGCAACATCGACTACTAAATCCCTCGTCAAAGACAAAGCCCTCTAGAGACTACTAATCGACTATTAATCGTGGCACTTAAGAGAATACCAAATTTGTGACCTATTGCTGTAGAATGTGAATCTGGTGGCTATAGTTTGTCCATTAACTTAATTTAGCGGAATTGGTACCCTGGCCTGTTATTTCAGGTCATTCACCGTTACTGGGATCAAGTATTGTTGTCATTACTATTTTTTTAAATGACGTGAGAAGTGGTCTTTGCATACCCCGACAGAAAAGAGTATTTTACATGAAAAAGTATGTACTTAGTGTTACGAACTATGGACTAACGTATCATCGGTTGAGTGTGAACGTTCTAGTGTTTTTCTATATTTATATTTCATATATACGCGACGGATCCTTCATTAGATGTAATCCGATCCTAAATCTTTTGCGGTTAACCCTAGTCCCTAATCTATACTATCTATTAGTAGTATATTGGTAAGTGTTTACCTGTAATTGGCTTTATAATTATCAAATAATAATTATCTATCTAAGAAACACATTGTAACAATTGGCTGTTGATTTACAAGAGAAAAATAAAGTTTTTAGATGAATATAGCTACAAACCTTTAGCATGTAACATCTTCAAATGGTCAACAGTGAGTTGTAATATCTCAGCCTTCTCCAACTTAGCACTGCCTTGTTTCTCGCAGGCAGCTGGGACGAGCCTCTTCAGTTCTGTCAGTGAGGTGTTTATGCGGTCGCGGCGTTTCTTCTCGATCACTCCGCGGCGGCGTTTACGCGTCATTAGCTGGCAGGAGTCGCCGCCTGGGGATCTGGAATAAGGAATAGATTAGCTAATTACTTACTTACATATCTACACATACGAGTATATACTAAGATTTTAATCTTTCCTATAGATCTTATTCTTTTTGATCGAAGAGATCACTTTTAGTGATAAGGCCGCCTTTGCGCACAATGTTTTAGTTTTAAGTTGTATTTGTATTTCTTTGTGTGCAATAAAGAATTTCTATCTATCTATCTATCTATATACCTACATACTGTCACGTCTCTCTCCCATCGGGGTAGACAGAGATCACTTCGCTCCACTTGCTACGATCCAAACACACTTCTTACGCTCTTAATCTATATCTTAATCTATAGGAAATACAATTTTACTTGTGCATGAAAGACAGAAATTGCAACAATTCTGCATACATATATATCGTACATATATATATCTGTCACCCCTCTTTCCGTATATAGCCAGATACTAATTCCCTCCACTTGCTACGATTCAAATACTCTTCTTTGGCTTGTCGCCTCATACATGCACGTCGGTTTAGGATAGGTACTCTTACCTAATTAACTACAGCTACTACAAGCAATTATAATGATCACACTCCGTTTTGGGGTGAATAAAAACCTCTGGTATGAATGGATTCGGCTAGTTATATAATTGGATCAGATAGAGACACCTTGCCAGTCCATTGCCTAGAGAGAGAGCATGAAGTCTATATAAAAAATTCTACTGGTACAGTAAATCATAATGTCAAAGTATGCATTCTAGTCTGCGAGCTAATTAAAAAACTATTTGAAAATGCAGAGAAACAAATGAAAAGTTTTATTAAGTACCTGTTGTAGAGTGGTTATTACGTAAACTTTGTGATTGAAATGACGATCACAATATTACGTAGATTGTTTTAGTAAGTAGTTGATAAACTTGAATAGTGTAAGGGCCGGGCCACCTACAGATAAAATTTATCTGACAGATATTTTATACATGTCTCTGTCTAAAACTTCATATTTTATGAAATAGACATAGGTTTATCTGGCAGTTAAATTTTGTCTGTGTGAAAACGGGCTCTAAGAGAAGTAGGTTGATAGACAGTCTGTTTACTTAAATCAAATTAAGTAAGTCTAAAACTTGATGAAACTAACAATATCTGAATTAATTACCTACATGTTTAAGTGAACTAAACCTTGAAATATTTTTATTAAAGGTACTTCGTTAGGTATACATGATACATACTAATAAATCTAGAAACTGAAGTACAAATCAATTTATATTATTTATTATGTTTAGAAATATATAACATTTAATAGTATATGAGATTGCATTTACCTATGCCTAAAATCTCACGGAACGCATATCAATATTGGAATAGACTTTCGTAGCGATTTGCTACGCTCGTAGCACTTCTTAATTAACTCGTAGTATTACGAGTGCTGGTAGTTTTAATTAAACGCAAACAAGTGTAATAGTATAGGATTTATTGTAAAAAAATGTCTTTCGAATTTTGAGTGAGTTTAATTTATAAGCAAGGTATAAGGAAAGGTAAAGTGTATGTACTCACTGCGCATCTTTGCTGCTCTCCTCAGAAAAAGCATCATCCTCACTCTCAGAGTGCGTCCTCTTAGACCTCGGAGCTGGTGGTGGAGGAGCCGGCGCCGGCGCAGGGGGTCCCGGGGCCCAACCATAACCTCCCCACTGCTGCTGCTGAGGACCCCCCTCCATTGAAGGGTGTCGGTGGTGGTACTCCATATTCATTAGCGTTATTTTCAAACTTTTCGTCAATGAAAATTTAGAGATCAATGAAACTGATCCGTACTTTAAAACAATACTCTGAACTCACAGTTAAAATCAACACTCCACAAATTCACAATATCAATATTAGTGTAGGAAACACGAAACAAAAGTTTTGATAAAGGATGCAGCCGAAGGCGGGCCACAACTCAGAGGAAAACTTATCGGAAACTTTGTCAAGGTCAACGGGAAAGGTGCGCACACGATGTGCGTTAGGCCGCGAGGTAGCGACACGTGCGCGCGCGCTCGTCGACCGTCGCCGAGTGCGTGCGCGTGGCCGCTGCTGCGCGCCGTGCGACCACCCTCGCCGCCGCTCGTGCATAACGCTCTTTATCTCTAACACCCTATGCAATCCCCTCTAGCGAAACTGAACTTTGTATATCTACACATAAGGTTATATTAATAATTTGCCGACAGCAAACCAAACATTGCCAAAGGGTGCATCTAGACCAAAACACATCAAAACTTTTTCGTGCAACTTTAATCGTTTTGCAAACGGAATAACGCTTTTAAAACTACATTCTCTAAACTTTGTCGTTTTAATATCGGTGAACTTTATTATATGTTTCGGATAACGGATTTGGGACCTTGATTTTTGAAAAATATGGGTTAGATTGGTTTGGGTTGAAATTATTTGGGTGGGATAGGAGCCGCGTGTCAGGCGCACGGTGGGAAACAGAGTCGCAATTAGGAAACGCAATTTGATTCGCAGAGTTATTGGTGTGAACTTACTCTTATCTGGGGTAAAAGCGAAGGGTGCGATACCCCAAGCGTGGGATGATTTAGGTATAGATTGACTCAGTATTTACTAGGTAAATAAGGTGCGAGTATTGTTTGAAATTAATAAAGTGACCGGCGGCGGGTTTATTCGAGTTGGTTCAGAACTTATGTTTTAAAGTATTTTCGTAATTTATTTGTATTTATTTAAGGTTGTAACTTGTAAAGAAACTAGGTGGTAAACCCAAATACCAGGTGGTACGAGTAGAGTACCTTTAGTTGTACAAAAGTTGAAAAAAGCTTCTCAAAAACTTGTCCCAGGTTGTCAATGCTTACCTATAGGTACTATCCTGCTTATAATGCCTACCTATCTCGTGATTTTAAAAAATAACAACCAATTATAACGAAATACTGATTACAATTTCAATAGACTTGGTTGATACTTTATTATTTGGCTTCTAAAAACAATAATAGATAGGTTTATTATATCCTAGAGCTAATTTTATTAACAAGTTTGTATTTCTGAGTAGCATTGTATTGAATTAAGGCTTCGTTCTGAGACTTTAATTGAGATTTAATTGTTTATCATTCTTAGGGGATCGAGTTTGATAAATTATAATTTTATGTTTTGATAAAAGAAGTACAAGGCGACCTTACTACGCAATAAGTTAGACAACTTGAAACATTAGTCCGTCAGATTATCAAATAATTTTGGACACGGATATTTTTACTTAGTATTCTATAAAATAAATACTTTATATCTCTACGTGTGCTCTACATATTATACAGCTTACCTTTTAATAATGAAGTAAGTACTTCCATGAAAATCATTTACCTACTATCAATGAATCTAACACGATATTAAAGGTGCTTTGAACTTTCGACATTCTTTAATAAACAAAGCAAATCATTAGGTTAATAAGATTAACAAGAAATCAATAATTAAATTAATTTGTCGGTAGGTACCTATTGTTTCGTGGAAACACGTAGGCATCGATTTGTTTGATGTAAAGAGAGTTTATTAATAAAGGAAGGAAGCTAAATATGTACGAAATAAGATATCCAAAACAAAAACCCACAGATAAACCTTACAATTTAGGAAGTTCACTGCTCTCTACTCCCTTCTTGTGCGAGTAGGTATGTTGTATTTTATTATGTTATTTTATTTGTCAATAAATAGATACAACTCTTCCTGTTGGATGCAGATGGCAATGAACCAGAGGCTAATGCTCAGCAGTGGGCGTTATAGTCTGAAACGACTCTACCTGTTATTGACTCTACCTGTTAACAAATCCGAACCATCATAGACTCACTCCATTTTGAACCCAATTTGTCCAGAAGAATTGTTGGATTGTAGAATTGTTGGACTAGTTAAAAGTATTTTGCAATCATCTTTTGAATAATTAAATCTGTGATTTTCGTTCGCGTATCCAAGTAATAATATCGATGTCGCATTGGACCCGCGTTTAGCATAGTTGTTTGCTATTTGGCTAGTTGACATGTAGCTACAGTCCTTCATTAGTTTGAGAACTCTATTTAGATTAGACTAGTATACTATCTACCAAACAATTCGTCATTTCTATAGACTACCTACACGTTGAAGAAATAACCAATTCCACCTGTATGTAGTAAACATTTCAGTAGGTTAAGGACAGTCAGTGACCCGGTCTCAATGATGCTATCAGTGGCCAATAAGCAGCCCATGGCCCACGACGGCCGGTAATCGTGATCACACGCTGCGTGTGCCGGCAGCGCCAGGCGTGTGTCAGACATTTGTGGGACACGCGACTTCTCTGCATGGGATGGTTCACCTATATTTGGTCTCTTGGTAAATTGGATAATGACCTATATAGATGTTTATAAGGTGGGATGTAGTGGATGTGGTTGAAGTGAAAGTAGTGTATTTGGATCGTAGCAAGTGGAAGGAAATGGTCTGCTGATGGAAAAGAGCCGTGGCAGTATGTTTGTTATGTATCTAGAAGGAAGATGGTTGCAAACTTCATTTTAATGCTTTTGATATCTTTATTGATCATCTCTGTCTTTGCAATTAGGTACAAATAAAAATTAAGAAGGGTTTAAGTAAAAAAAATATGTAAGAAGAAGACGTACCTACAGACAAGTACCTACATGAATTGTATTGTAAAACCTTTCGTTTTGAAAATCAGTTTATCGAACGGTATCGAAATTATAAAGTTGAATAACAGCTACTTATAGTACTTACGTTATATCAAGCACACCTTTGTTTTTATTTATTTATTCAGGGCAAGGACTCCGGCTGCGAGCGCCGACAGTCTTCAATTAGGGCAGGGTTGCACCGCTGTGGTTAACAGCCGTGTCGACATAACTATTAGATAACCTGACCTGACAGAAAGAACTCTCTTGAGTAAGTACTCAAGTGCGTTTGTTTTGTTTTTGCAATAAGAACATTGTTAGTACCTATCAACGAGTAGGTACACTATTATATGGGGCCAAGTCTGCTAATTACTAAATGCACCAAAAGAATCGCAAAAGAAAAGCAAACGCACTTCAGTCGCTTAATTTGACATATTTGGTATTCTGCTAACGCTTTAAGTGACAGCGATTCTACCGAAGAGACCTACCTTACTTACCTACTAGGTATATTTCCTAATACTACTACTTACTATAGGTACTTACACTATACTATACGCACCGGACGACGCAGTGTGGGAAGGCCTCCAACAAGGTGGACTGACGACTTGGTTAAAGTCGCTGGAAGCCGTTGGATGTGGGCAGCGCAAGACCGGTCGTTGTGGAGATCCTTGGGGGAGGCTTTTGTCCAGCAGTGGACGTCCATAAGCTGACATGATGATGATGACTATAGGTACTTTTAGTACCTATCTTGTTAAATGCGCTTTATACCCAAATAATAACTAAGTAATTAGTAATACGAGTATCTGCCCTCGCAGTCGCCCACGAGGCTAAATAAATCTTTTTAAAATGTTTATGACAATTTAACATTTATTTTGATTATGGACTCATTTTTCAAATAATAAACTAGAAAACTGAATAAATAATGTTTAAGTTAAAAGATTAAAGGATGTAATTTAGGGCAAGCTAACCTTATGAAAACTATATTCGTCATTATATTGTAGGTACCTACCTGCTTATAACGTTACTACTTATATACGCGTACACGCACAGTCAAAGAGTATTTCTAGTCAAAGTTAACTTATAATAAAGGCTTCTAGTTGTAAATAGATTCCAATCATTTCCTTTTGTGCAACAAGACGCTATTTCACATTCATCAAAGGCTTCAAGCTATCTTTTGAATCGTGTTTACTTTTATAGCTACGTCGCCGTCGCGGTGTATTTTGTTTACCTGATATGTTCACAATGAAGTGTCGTGGACAATGGTGTAATCCCATCATAGTAGACGACAAAGAGGTTAAACCTATCGTCTTAGCGTTGTACTGTATAATCCCATCTTCTTGCTATCTGATATCAAGTAAAAAAACCGGTCAAGTGCGAGTCGGACTTGATCTCGAAGGGTTCCGTATCATTCACTAGGTTTATAAAAGCTTTATATAATGTCTTCCAGTAACCATTATTGATATTGAGCAAAAAAAAGGCAAAAAAATCACGTTTGTTGCATGGGAGCCCCCCTTAATTTATTATTTTATTTTCATTATTCGTTGTTATAGCGGCAACGGTAATACATTACATGTGAAAATTTCAACGTTCTAGCTATGACGGTTCATGAGATACAGCCTGGTGACAGACAGACTGACAGCCGAGTCTCATTATTATGGCCCCTTTGGGTACGGAACTCTAAAAATACGTAAAAATACGCAGTCAAAAAGTCTTCTTTGTTAAAAAAACCTTTGATATAAAAGTTCAAAGTATGAAATCCTTCTATTTTATGCTGAAATATATAATATGCTCTTTTAAGCACGTGATAGGATACTTTAGAAGTTATTCGTGCGAACTGTAATAGGTTACACTATGAGCTTGTGATACCTAAAGCTAAGACGATTATCTTGTTCTGTGATCAGCTGTAAAAAAGTAAAACATATTGTCATATTGTCTTACCTTGATTCAACGATGTTTAAACAGTAACAGTACTGTGCTGCCCACTGTTCTGCCTCACTATTCTGCCTTCGTGTGAAACCGGCATTACAGCTAGTTAGCTTGGTTACGAGCTTCAGCAGTCAGTTTTTGATCTGCACGTACAAAGATAAACTTCCTAGTATCTTTTTGGACCATTTTTTAATAAACAAAATCTGTGTATGGCTGAACAGACATGATCATCTATAACACTTTATTTAAGATACTCGTAGTTAATTAATAATTAGGTACTTATTTATTACCTATTACCGTGATTCTTTCGGTACCCAAATACGACCAATCAGCTATCAACTTATCCGCTATATCAATATTTAATACAAACTTACTTCAACCATCGAGAATACACGAAAAAATCATACGCAAAAAAGTTTGGGGTAGATTTTTTAGCCTGTTGAAGATTAACCCGTTTTTTTTGGGGGCGTGAGAATTGGTATACTGTACGGTGGGACTTTTAGACAGGTGGCAGTATGGAGTATTGTGGGGGTATTGTTGCAAAATGTTCCGCTTTTATTTATGTAAAAGCCACCGTAAAAGACGCCTAGTTATGATGCCGCTTTGTTGAACTGATTTAGAATTTTGTATTTGTATTTAATGAGTGCTTTTTAATTGATTGAAATAAAATGTACTTACCATATTAATTATTTTGATCAATATTAAGTAGGTAAACCTACTTACCTATATTGTTTTTAATTGTTATCAATGTTAAACTGAAGCTCAAAAAGTTTAGCTTAGAGTGCTTTTCACGAAAGAAGTCCCCCGGATATTTGTGGAAATAAATTTGACAGGTCTATTTTCCCTATTTTCTGACCTTTTCCCTGATAGTAGGTAGAAAACTCCTTATTTATTTTAATAAAAATACACTTTTTACATAACAGAAATATAGCTAAGTAGATATATTTATCAAAATACATATCAACCTACTCATGGAATGACAAGAACAGTCGAAATATGCAGGAAATGATATTATTTAAGATATTACAAGTGAAATAAACATAATGTAGGTAGATGTTGTACTCATAAATGGCAACATTATCAATTTTGACATGAAATACAGCGCCGCGGCTAGGGGACTTCTTTCGTGAAAAGGACTCTAGTAGACAGTGATAGGTACTATTAGGTACCTACTGTTATTAAGAAGTATGTAGGTATGTCCAATGTAGACAGGTAGTATGCTTAGTTACTAAACTAAGCATTCGATTTATACCCATAGGTATAGGTACTAGGTAAGTACCTAAGTAGGTTAGTAAAGAAATCCAGACCTAATGAATTTGAAATTCATCCCACGACCGAATTCAGTCGAAGGCCGACGAATTCAATTTCTGTCTATCTACCTAGATAAAATAAGGAATACCTTCTTTTGTTCCAGGAATAAGGGATATTTATTGTAGAAATTGGTACGAGTATTTGCTGTTGGCATCAGTTACCCAGATACAATATTAATATTTAGTATCTATTTATTTTGTGAAACAAGATAGAGTTCTTGTTTGATAAAGGTGAACTGATTTACCTTTCTCGTACTTGGATTTATTTATTTAGATACAATACTAGATGCTGCCTGTGAGTTTTAACGCATTTTTGTTATGTGTTAGGAAAAAAACATCTTATTTTTTAAATAATGTAGCCTATGCGGTATCATTTTGATGTAACTTTATGCTACAGTATTGTGAAGTTTCATAAAATCTGTACCATGGTTTTTGTGGGAAAGAGTAACTAACATCCGCCCATTCCTTAATCCATCCTTCGGCACTAACTATGACATTTTTAATTGTATTTTTCCACGTAGTCCTACTCTACACTCTGCCAATACTTATTTTTCTTAAAGGTTAACAAATCAAGAGGCTTTCATAAAAATCCTTAACCGCTTAGGTACTTAGAATACAACTGATTCAGCGCTTTATTCGCTAAAAGATCAGGCTTTTAACAAGTGCTCTTTTTGTAAACATTTATTATTGAGTAAAGTTTGACGATCCGTGTTATGGGAGGTATCTTTGTTCGTATTAAAATGTTAACTTAAATCCTGACTAGTATGCGTGTCCATACAAATGGAGTCTTAAATTAAAAACATGTGGGTTGTATTGGAACAGACTATGGGAATCTTGTGGTTGTTTGTTTTTTGAGATTTAGATCCATTTGTTTACACGCTCGAGGGAAGTTAGCTTACTTCGACAAGTTTGCAAACTTTGTTAGCTTTCTATTGGATTCTAGTAGATTTATCGTTAGGTATCAATAAAAAAAAAATGTTATTTTGCTGTAGGCTCTAATACTAAAAGATGAAATTATTCATAATTTCGTTTGAAAGACTGTTTAAACTATTGTAGATAGAAGACTAAAACCACATAAGAAAAACAAAGATCTTTCTTAATTCATCATAGGTCAGTCCTTTTTACGTCAACATCAAAATGGCATTCAGGATAAACACTACGAGATTGATTGTACTGTAATTCGCCACGTGGGTTCATTGCTTGCGGGGTAGATGCAGTGGGAGTAATGGGCATGATAACAAAAAAAAATTTTTTGTCACATAGGTAGGTACTTAGATTATTTTAAAATATTCGACACGTATTTTTTTCTCTTATAGGTACTAAAAATGACAAAGATAAACTGGGTTAAAGTTGCTCGTGACGTCATGCCTCAGTAAGATTTTTACCTAGGAGTGACGTCAATACCCCCTACTCCGTAACTTTGATGCTCTGTATCTTTGTATTTGATCAGGTAAAAAACGTGTTTCAAATATTTTTGAATAGCCTAAAAGACGGACTAATTATTTTTTGAAATTTTGAATGTAGTCATCATCCCCATTTAAACTAATACCTACATTTCTTTCCTATACAAGTAGTAGGTACTTATATTAGTCTTCCTATCCAATACACATACTCGTACCTGTCACATTTCCGTGTGTTCTCGTTCCTGTCCTGTCTTTCCGTGTGATAATGATAACAAAGCGCCAAGAGCCAAGGGTAAGAGTGTGCCTAACGAAGCACTAATTCTCGTTCAAGTAGGGTGTACAGAAGTACCGGCTACTACATCAAGTGATTGATTTCCAAGCTTTTGTTATTTAAATTAGAGCCAATTATGTTACGATTGATTCCCGATTCGGGAGCACGGTGATTAAATATGTGGGTTGATTGGGGTACGGTTTAAAATGTTATGGGGGTTATGGGGAATTGTGATAGGTTCTTATCTAACGATTTAAATCTCATTTATTTAGGTTGAGAGGTAGGTACAACCCGTCGGAAATATCTGCGGACCTGGCTTAATGACGTCATACAACTCGTACGTACTCGTCACGGTACTGGATAGGCGAAAACGGGAGAAGCGCGGTGGAAAGCGCATTCCAGCGAGGTCCGCAGATATTTCCGACGTGTTATACTAATAGTAACGTATGTACCTAAGATAGAAAATATGTTTTTATTGTACTCAACAACTACAACATACATATAGTACACACACACGGAACAGAGAGTACCTACCTACTTATATAAACATAATATTCATATACATACATACCTAAGTATTTGTAAAGGCATTCGTCGATTTGATTTTCGCTACTGAGCTTCTGATCAAGTCGAGACGAAGTCTTTAAGGATGGACCATATCCAGTATTGGACTTCCTTCGGCTGAAGATGAAATAGGTACCTACCTAGGTACGTAAGTAGGGAAATTATTCTCATGTCTTTGTAAAGTCCTATATATGATTAATTGATTCTTTAAAATTTTATCTGTGTAGGTAGGTACTACCTAGATATCTATTACCTATTAGGCTGTGAATAATTGTCTTTTTATTTATTTACTAGCTGTCCCGGCGAACTTTGTCCCGCCTTAGAATGAACTTTATTGTGTAGGAATAAAGTTCAAATTGACTCTACATTTTAGTAAGAAAACATTTAAATGGGAAAAAGAAAAGTCTGTTTTAGGGCTTTCCCGGCAATTATTCGATTTTTGCTTGCCGTAAGAACCATCCTTGGACTTCAACGAACATTTAAAAAAAAAGAATTGGCCAAATTGGTCCAGGCGTTGTTGAGTTATGCGCTTATCAACACATTTTGCGATTCATTTTTATATTATAAGATTGATATAGATACTTAACTCTATTTTACAATCGATATGGTGCATGCAAGCAACTTTTTGACAGTTCGAGAAAAAACCTGCCTATACCTAACTACCAATCAACATAATCTCAAGCAATCGATAACGGGGTCCCCCTCGTCGGCGCGTGCGACTCGCGTGTGAGCGCGTGCGGCGACTCGGTCACACGCGGCTGTTGGGGAGATAGGAAGTAGTCGGGTTCTATTGATTGATGATTTGACGGCAGGTTGCCATCGATTTATGTAGTCGTAGGGTTATTTAATAACAAATATTACGTTTCAGTTTCAATGAGTTGGGTTAACGAAATGGGGTTTCGAGAATGCGTGAAGGAAGACGAATGAATGAATGTGGATGAAGCGCAAGAAGTATTAGAATCGTATCAAGTAAATAGAAGAGTCACGACAGACTGTTTGTACGTAGGTATGTATAGATATAGATCACTTTTAGTGATAAGGCCGCCTTTAAGCGCAATGTTATGTTTACTTAGTTCTATCTTAGTATTTCCTATATCTCTTAGTGTGCAATAAAGTATTTCTATCTATTTATGTACTATGTAAAGAAAGAAGTGGTCAGCGAAGGGTCCGTACCTAGATTTTGTAAACCTCGAATAATGACTAGGACTTCCTTTACTTTACTATGTTGATCAGTTTATCCGGTGTCTTGTTTGAAAAGTTAGATAATACCTACTTCGATCATGTTTCAGGAAGAAAGTTGCTAATTCCAAGGACAGATTTATGACCGTTAATATTTTTTTTATATTAAAAACAATTTTGAAACATGCAGCACCATCTAACGACAACTGATTGAACTATATTTTCAAAAAGAGAACGTTATGACGTCACGCTTAATACGTACAGGTGGCGCTTTGTCAAAAAGGTTTTTTGAGGCAAGTGAGAGTCATAAAATATTATAAAAATCATGTTTTATTGAGCTATTTTACTTATAAATGTAGTAGGTAGTAAAAATACTATGTTATTATGAGTTAGTTATTTAGTTGTCAGCATCGGACGGTATTGCGCTTGCGCGGGATTCTCGTTCTTCGAAATCATCTACTGCCATCGGCGTGTCTGTAAAAAGATATTATGGTTAGAATCGGGTTAGAAGATACGTTTTTTTAGTCATTGTGCTATAGTAAAAAAAAAGAATTTTACTCATACATTAATTTATAATGTTTTCTTATAATTAATCGTCATGTTAAACGTGTATAGTTAATCGATATTAAAATATGTATTGCGAGTTCTTTAAAGTGAAATAGTTGTGTTTGTATCGTAGCAAGTGGTTTCTGTCTACCCCGATGGGAAAGTAGCGTGCTGGATATATGTATGTATAAGACATTCAATTAAAATAAAAAAATCAATTAAAAATTAATAATAAACAGCTCGACTAGCTGAGTGTAGACTGGCGAAATCGAATTAATGCAAATAGTGGATGGATGGAGGGTATCGTATTTAGCTATGAAAGCATCTTACCTAGATGGTCCAACGTGACGCCCATAGCAGCGCGCACAGCTTTGAGCGGCGCGACGTGTTTAGGTTGTACCCTAGCGGCCATAGCGCGCAGACACGCGGCGAGCTGCCGCGCGACGTCGCGCTCACTCGGGGACGCGCGCGGGCACAGCGACAGGTGCCACGGTGGGGGCTGCGACAGTCTAAGGAACAAACATATTGTTATTTACATGAAATGAAATGTGCTGATTTTAGTGTTGGGGCGTCGCAATGCGGTTTTGTGTTTTAGTCGTACGTAGACATAGATTTGATTTTTTCTAAGCAAGATGTAGGTCATTGTAAGTATTCGTGTTGCAATCGTCAATTGATGGAAACGTGCGTATGACGTGCGGTTTCGTGGATAATGGGCCTAAACAATTTGCTCCAGTTTCAAAAAACAAAATGAAGTCAAACCTAACTTAGAATGTGAAATCTAAAGCTAACAATAGGTAATTTAAAAAACTAAAACACGCCTTAGCTGGCACTAAACATGATCCATCATCAGATCAGTTCGAAAGTACCATATTATTGTATTGTCATCAGAACTCAGAGCGTGTGCAAAATTTCATCCTATTCGAAAACCGGGAAGTGGGTCAAGATCAAGATTTTTTTACATACATAGTTACTTATTTACAAGTGAAGCTAATATAAAGCGTGTAAAAATATTACTACTTTTTGCCAAAGGATCAAACACAGCTTATCAAAAATCGACCTTAAACAAGAAATTAATAATTGTAAAACATTAAACTGCTAGGCATTGACTCATATGTTCATGTCTTACAACTTTCCAATCATAAATTCTTTCTTAATTCCAACAACATAAAACCCATACACACCTATCTCTCTGCTCCTTCTCCAACTTCGCCAACAAATCAGTGGTGTGAGCGAGAGCGGGCGCGATGCCGTAGTCCTTCTGCGAGGCGAGGATATCCTCCTCCGCATCAGCCAAGAAGTCCATGTCGATGCCCAGCTCGGAGAGGGAACGGAGTTGCTCGATATCCACTTTGATCTTTGATATGTCCTAGAATAAGATATTATAGTGAATTTTGGAAGTTTCAAGGTCAGATTTTTTTATTTTATTTTTAGAGGTTGCCCAGTAATCGTCATATATAAGAAAATAATCATGATATCATAAAATAATATAGCTTATGTGTTATACTAATGTGCAATTTTGCCAAGTTTCATCAAAATCCGTTAAGTAGTTTTTGCGTGAATGAGTAATATACATCTTCACATACATTCATACATCGGCACAAACATGGAAATTAATTTCTAAATTAGTAGAATAGAATGGAAAATGCAAAAATATCCGTTACGCTTCTCTGCCATTGGCGTAGGCAGAGACAGAGACAATTTCCCTCCACTACGATCCAAACACATTACTTCCGCTTCATCTATATTCATTAACCGTGAATGCACGTCGGTTTAGTGTACTCTTGACTTGGTCATCCATCATAGTACAGTACGTTTAGGTAAAACATTCATTAGTCTTCACATTTATATAGAAATATGGGAAGGAAAATGTAGGCAAGTACTTACAATTTCCTCTTTCTCGGGCTGCGGTTCAGCCTGTTGCTTCCTATCTGGGAACATCGCCTCCATGTCGTATATAGCAGTCCAAGGAGAGTCTGGCGCGAAACGGAGCAGCTCTTCGTTGCCTTGACCCGTTTCGTACGCTGGAAGAATGTTTTTATTTTTTTATTTATTTTTGTTTTTATTTGGTAAATCAACAATCAATTGTTACAATGTATTTCTTAAATAGGTTATTTATAAAGCCAATTAAAGATACATATGGAATTAAATAGTCATCGTCATATTTAAGAGCGTTGCTTTTGTCGGTGGAGCCCTCTCCTGCTCCTTTTGAGCACCTGATAGATAAGACACAACTTCTATTCCCTCCATATTCGTAGATAGATAGATAAAATAAAAGATTTATTGATCATTATACACAATGACAATCGTAGGGAAACTCAATCTTTATTTTGTAGGTAAATAAACATGTCACTTGAAATATGCCGATGTTATTATTTTTAAAGCTATTATAGGGTCAACGAGAGAATGCGTTCCTGACACATGTGACTAGTGATGTAACCTTACGTAACTGATATTTTTTATTACCTACTTTAAAAAAGATTCTATTAAATACCTAATATAAAAAAAAAACAATAAGCAACCTAAGAAATTAATATCACAATGTGGTTCGTTACTCTCGTTTGTAATTTTTACCCGACTGCGCCAAATCAGAAGGAGGGTTATGTTTTTCGAGAGTATGTAGGTATGTATAATATTTTGGCACGCTCTACACTACATAAACGAGATTCAGCCAGTTCCAGCAAAAAAAACAGATCTCGAAAATAACTGCACGTGCTAAAATTATAATACATTTCGTGGAGCGTTTATAATTATGTATAATATATTTTCTTTTTCGACAAAACGCTCCACGATTTCTTTCGAATGTCCGAAATGCCCTTATTATTTTATAATTTTTAGTCCGTGCTTAAAGCGTGTTTTTTTTATTTTTTTAAACTATTATTTTGATATACATAACCGTTAATCGTTACTTTTCGTTAATTTTGACTGTTATTTTTGTCACATCACTAAAAAAATTACCGGCTGCTAAAACCTTGTAGCAGCGCAGTATATTTTTTTGATAATGATTGTTTTCTTAAGTTTAAAATTAATTTGTAGTGCAAATTTAAGTAATTGTTTATAATTTGACATAATAATGTAGTTTTTATAGCTTGTTACTTGTTAATTAGGCGAATAAAGAAAAAAAAATATTTTATCGTAAATTGAGCGCCGCCTGAAAGTTATTTTGCCAATTCAATCACCACCTGTCAGGAACGCATTCTCTCGTTGACACTCTCGTAGATTTGCAAGGTAGCAGTTTTCTTTAAAGAAGAATCTAGCAAGAAACTATTTGTTGATGTTTCATTGATTCCATGATTTTTCATCTGAGACTCAATAAACGTCTTATTTAACCTATGTTTAAATACTAACGCAGCGTATGCAGTATGAGATGCGACTCGTCCTTGGTGAGGGTAGCGAAGGTACCGTCGTAGTGCGGCGCGAACGAGCTGAACGGCCCGTAGTGCAGCGGCTTCACGCACTTCGCTACGTTGCGACGGTCTTCGCGGGGGGCTGAAGTCATTACAGATCATGTTATTAGCAAATATTTCACTATTTTTCGGACTGTAGAGATGTCGATATTCAAATTCAAAAATAATTAAAATTATTAAAAAAAATAATGATTCATTAAAAGAACCAAAAAAAGAGAGAAAAACATTAAAGGAGGGAAGCTACGCTGACTTCGGAAGGCAGATTCCCCAGAGAAGAAGCCAGCAAGAAACTCTAGAGGTTGCTCTTTTTAAAAATATTGTTTACAATATTAATTGATACGTTAGGCAAGGACACACAACTTTTGAAGCCATATTTGACCTAGATTTTTTGGGATTATTGGCCTTATGTCACAGAATACCAAATAGTAGGTACGGAAATCTTACTCCTAAAAACCCATTCAAAGAAATAACGACTTATTTATTTTATTACGATCATTATGCTACGATATTATTAAGTTCAAATTCCGACCGCGCAACGCAATATAGATTTATTAATTAATTAACACAAACAGGTTGTGATCAATGACCAAATGTAAGTTTGCGTATACAGCCTTAAAAATCCTTGCAAAACAAGATATACATACTATGCAAAGATCCAGTTCCTTGCGTGAGTTTCCCGACGAGCTTCCCCAAGGTCATTCTTTCTTCTCCAGCCGCAGCCGTGTTCTCCACCAGCGACGGCACCAAAGTTAGAGTGGTCTTGCCGTCCGAGTCCATGCGTGGGAAGGCTGTGGAGAAAATGGAGAAGAATAATAAAGTACTCCGTATCGTTGGTTTAGTACACTACTGGGCAAAGGCCTTTAGTTCTGCTGTGCGCCAGGACCTCCCATTCTTCACTGTAAGAGTCGAGCTTTTGTCGTTTTCCGTTTTTAGGTAGCCAATCGGTGGATTTTTATTGAATTTTACACTCTGGACACATCAACCTATTCATAACTATGCTACAGTATCAACCCAAAATCGTTAGTGAGGGACAAAGATAGCTCGGTGCCCGGTGCGTGGCTGAGAAGAGATACCAAAAATATATCGCACACTCTCACACGTTTCTTCGCGAGCGTCTTCTAACAGTTCAAAGTCTAATCCAGTCTAGGTCGATGTGTGCGTCCCCTGGTTACTCTCCTACCTTTCTTAGCGAGTCTCCTGCGATGCATCTCCCGCGCAGCCTCCATCTTGAAGGTGCGCGCGTGGCCGCCGGCCGCCGCGTCCCGCTCGCCGCCGTCCGACGCCGTCTCGGCCTCCGAACCGCCGCTCTTCAACGGGCTGCTACGTTTTAGCACCTTATGCTGTATAGGAGAGTATTTTGTCACGTTTATAGGATTAAATTGCTAAGTAATAGTGTCGGTTTGCTGCGGGTCACTGGACTACGATATAGTTATAATCCGTCGGAAATATGCGCACCTTGCTGGAATGCTTTTCTCTCCACGTTTCCCCGTTTTCTCCTATAACGTAACGTGACGAGTACGTACAAGTTATATGACGCTTGTTGATAATATATCGGACGGTTAATTTATAAAGTGTCTTTCAGCGACTCACAGCAAATGTTAATAAATCACGCATGTTAGGCTTGTTATGTTAGTAAAACCAGAAAGTAGGTACAAAAACTTGGCGCCAACTAAAAAATTGTTCACCAACGTAATTTTTAAATTGATTTAATCTTTCACATCCCAGAAAAAAATACAATAGAAAATCTATCGTGTTTGGGTTTATAATGGGTCAGTGGGATGTGGGAGGTTAAAAGCTAAAATGTAAACGTTTTGTTATTATTTTTTGTACCTACTATATTTGTGTTAATTCTAATATTGTGGCGTGGTTAGAGCGGTGTTGTCAACTTATAGGGCCAGTAGACTCTTTTACACTTCCAAACCAATGTTTAAAGTGAAAGATTCCATGTGAAAGATTCTATTTTTAAAAATGAGCTATTTTTTATTGTAATTCGATATTTAAACATCATATAGCTGCTCAAGCATCTTTACTAAATCTTTTATAAAACCATTTGTATACGATAAAGTCGCAAACACCGCCCTCCCATCAAGGCGACTATGCAACATGCAAACACTAGGAATAATTCAAAAACCCGCGACTTTTTAACAAATATATCCACTCTCGAAGCAAATAAAACCACTAGACTGCTATGTACATGCCTATTTAGTAATAAGAGCGTCACCTTTCGGCCGTATGTCCTAAGTGGCTGCAGTGCAAAAAGTCACGACATAATTTATACTTTTATTGTCATACAGAAGTAGAAAACAAAAAATATCTCTCCTGTTCCCGGAAGTTAAGGACACTGGAAGCTAATTTCTGAACTTGAAGTAAATCCATTCTAATCTGTGTCTAATTTGTTTTGTATAATTTAAATTGTAGATGCTTCAATATCCTTAATTATCGGGAGCAGGAAAGACAATTTTGAACCTAATTCTGTGTATGACTCTTTGAATCATTTTCAATTCAAATAAGAATGAAATTCGTTTGTTTTGTTTCGCAATACGCACGTACTTCAAGAAGCTAACGATTTGACAACGTGAAGTTGGTTTTTCCGATTTCATGCTTATTTTGAATGTCGCATGACCGTTATTTTCCCATATTTCTATCCCTTTCTACTGCGCTGATATGCTATCTTATAGAATGAGATAGTAGAAGTTTGTTTTTCTCATTCAAGCAAATAAAACCTTGGATGGCAAAAAGTTATAAATATTTAGGAAAATGACGGTGCTTTGTTATAGAATAATTATCTTAGAAGTAATTTAATGTCTTGTGTATCATATTTTTCTAAATATCAATTATAATGTGAGATAAGATCACTCTTTCATATTATTTATTTCAAAACCCATGCTGTGTCAAATTTTATTTTTACACAATCAAATAGGTAAATCTTTTAGGAAGTGTCTTTTTATTTTTGGCATTCTTGGTTTGGGTAATAGACTGTTTATATTAATTTTTACCCCACTATGGTGGAGTCAAAAAGGTAATGATTTTAGCGTAGATGTATGTTCCAATACATTGTTCATCCGAAACCAAACCTTACTATAAACCAATAAAAATCACAATTCTCTTACCACATCCATCTTCCCCATATCAAATCCAAGTTCCCTGATAGGTATCTCGTACATGTATGTCAGCATGTCCCCGAGAGGTCTCAATTTCTGTGGTGTTAGTTGTTTGAGGCCCGCATGAAGGAGACGTTTGGCTGCTTTGTGGTAGACTGTACCTGGCTTGTTGTATTTCATTGCGTTATTGCACATTAGTTTAAAGTCACTCTGAAAGTTAACATTGAAAATGCTGTTGTCAAAAAGGATAATAAGGCAATGTTAAAATTGAGTAAAAATGTGTGTGAAATATTAATGAAATTTTGTTATTATTTTAAAGGTCCATTTATGGCATTAAGAATGGAAATAACGTTGATCAAATATCTGCTGTGGCTTTGGATGGTGGCACAAATCTTAGAGGTCCAATTTTCAATTATTCTGCTGTACCTACAGATTTGACTTGGGCAACAAGATTATGTGATTTGATTCCATTAGACATATTGTGTTAATGAAGTATTGACGTTTCTTGCAACTGTTTGTCTGTTACTAAATTAAAAAGTAAAGAAATCAACTCACAATAAAACAATTCAAAGACTTGTACTCATTATCGTCAATCTTCTGCTTCATTGTGGAGAAGTCCATCGGTCTTTTGATGATGTTGGAGTAGTTTGGTGCGAAGTTGTCATTGACGGGCCACGCGAAGAACTGGTTCGGGTCACGCTTCTCTAGGTTACGGAGTAACTGTTCTAGAAGGCGGGAGAGTGGACGGCGTTTTTGACTGGCCTGGTAAATACGAGACAATTTATTAAAGGGTGTATGAGGTATGTATGAGGCAACTGATGCATGTGGATGAAGCGTTCATATAGTTTTTTGTAGCCCTTGATATCCCCGATCGAATGGCGTAAAAAAAGGAGACTATCATCGGAGGTCGATTTTTTATCCAAAATTTGTCAGTCTTTCGGCCGAATACTGAAACGTCTCTCAAAATTGAGCAGTGCTTAAATATGAAAATGTCACTTTCAAACGTCTAATCTAACGGCATAAAAATGTCATATATATGAAAATGTCACTTTCAAACGTCTAATCTAACGGCATAAAAATGTCATTTTCATATTTAAGCACTGCTCAATTTTGAGAGACGTTTCAGTATTCGGCCGTTTTTCCCATACATTTTTGATCAAAATTTTTCTAAGTCTTTTTTTCATACCATAGCGCCCCGTTTGCTCCAGTCCAACCAGCAAAAGAAGTGTGTTTGAATGTTAGAAGTGGAGAGAAAATGTCTCTGTCTATCGTGGCGGCCCTGAACATGCATTGAATGAAAAGGCAGACATGGGAGAAACTATTACCTTAAGTACACAAGTTCTAGGTTCTCTATGCGAGGCAGGGGAATTCGGCCCTGGACTGAGGTGACACATCTTCTTCGAAATACTTTCATCATCAGTATCATCATCATCTGATAGTTTTATCTGCAGTTTGAAAGCGGGTTATGAACAAATGGTCATTGGCCGGAATGTATCCAAGAGTAACTTTGCTCAGAACATACCATATCGATTTCCCGACGTCGCCGCTTTCTTTTCTTAGTTTTCTCAGAATCCTTATTCTCTTCACTAGCAGAATGCTCCATATCACTATTTTCTACCATCTCCTCTTCTGAAAATCGATTTAATATAGAAAAATCGAAGCCAAAGCCCAACCAAACCGAAGTCTGATTTTACTTACTACAACTCAATTTTTCAACATCCTCCATCGGAAAGAGGTTTAAAAATTACTTTATTTATGAAACATTAACTATATAACTGCAAATAATACTTATTTAATTGATAAATTCATTAAAATCTACAACTACACCGAAAACGTATTGATATTTTCGTTTTCATTGCGCTTGTCAAAAATGTCAAAATAAACGTCAGATTCAAATTACGCTGTAAGCTGATTGGTTATTAAGCGATTGCATCAGCTTTACTGACCAATCACATTGCAGATATAATTTAGCTTGGAACTCGCAATGAAAACTGACATGTCAACGCCAAGACGTTTCTTGTCACGCAAAAACTTTCGTTCCGTTACACGTTCCCATCAAGTTACGAAAAAATCGGATAATGCTAGATTTATTTTTATTTTTTTGGGTAAGAGGTAAGATAAATAACATAATTACACTTTTAGGGATATCGGAATAGTTTCCATACGATTTTTAAACATATTAATTATTTATTTTTTAATCTCAGCTATCCATAAAACTTAACCTCCTCAGTCCCAGCCTCTATTTTACACGTATTTTTGTAAAGTGGCTGTGTATATACATGTTATATGTATTTTTGGGTTGGGTAATGCCTCGAGAACATGAACATTTTCCGGAAAATGGTTTTCCACTATGTCTCCTATTGGGTACATTAGGTTTTAATAGATACAAAAGTCCTCACATTACAACACAACTTTTATATAGAAAATTACAAAAAAACATTTTTTTTATATAAATAGAGATATAATTGGCTGATTTTATTTATAATTTTTGATTTTTATCTTACGGGTCAAAATTAAGACAAGTTTTTCAGTAAAAACTAGGCGGAGCATGAGAAAAACTTGGCGTAGGCGGGCTGTTGGCAGGTGGTAGCAGCTCATCGCATTTTTCTCTATCATCTCCCTCTTCCTCCTCATCTTCGGCGTTCTGATCTCTTGAAATATACGGTGGATCATCAGCGATTCTTCGTTCTCAATACCTATCTAAATCAGAATCATCGCTATTTATCAAGTTATTATCAACTGATTACATCGCTGATTCTGTAAGACATATAAAACAACATTATTAATTATAAAATAACAAAATTAGGTACATAAAAAAAATTGAAAAATATCGTTTTATAATTTTTTAATTTCGAGATTTTTGTATAGTTTTAATCCCAATGTACACAAAAGGGGACATACAGCTTTCGCTACCGCGGAAGACATTTTAGTAATTTCAAGTTAATGCTATTTTGGCTCAGATGAACTTTAAAACTAATCTAAAATGTGATACTAGTAACTAATTTCAAATAAATAATAGGTTATTGAGTAAAATTGGCACTTACCTTGGGCGGGATCCACGATTTTGAGTTTTTTTTCGTAAGTCATTTTCAAACACCTACAGTACAGAAAAAAAATGGCCGAACGGAATGACCGCTGGTTCAAGGGAGCCGTGGTGCCATCTATCGAGATTAAATTAAATGCTTTGGAACGCGTCTATTGTGATGCACATTAATACTACAGTCAATTTCCCATAGGTGGCAGAATGTACCCATATGGGGACGCTGGGTCCGAGGAGGTTAATGAATTTAACAAACCTCTGTATGTTGCTTTCGTAGACTACTCCAAAGCTTTCGACAGTCTGAACCATTCAGCTATTTTTACGGCTCTTCGTAGCCAGGACATAGACGACGCATATGTGAGACTTTTGGAAGTGGTCTACGAAAGCAGCACAGCTTCAATAAAACTACATTCACCAGGGCCACAGTTCAACATCAGAAAAGGCGTGAAGCAGGGTGACCCTCTATCCCCTCAACTGTTCACCTGCACTTTAGAGGAAGTATTTAAACACCTAGAGGTCCCCTGGCAGACGAAGGGTATTATGGTCGGCGAAGCAAGATTAACTAATCTTCGCTTTGCTGACGATATTATTCTTTTTGCTCCCACGGCAGCGGAACTTGAAAGTATGCTCCAACAACTGAGCACGGCAAGCCTTGAGGTGGGACTCACGATGAACCGTTCTAAAACCCAGCTGATTACCAACAGCAAGAAACTCAGGGTTGTGGTAGATGGGCAGGTAATGCAATATGTCGACGAGTACATCTACTTGGGCCAGTTAGTCTCCTTCGATAACAGGCAGGAGAAAGAAATTGATCGCCGCATCGAAAACGCCTGGAAGAGCTACTGGTCCATGAAGGAGTTTATGAAGGGAAACCTTCCACTGTCACTCAAACGCAAACTCCTAGACATATGCATCCAGCCTATCCTTACATACGGCGCTCAAACCTGGTCGCTAACGGAAAATCAGAAGTCCAAGCTCAAGGTTTGCCAACGAGCGATGGAACGCAGTATTCTGGGCTTCAAACGAAGTGACCGGATACGCAACACAACATTGCGCTCCTTGACGAGGATCGCTGACGTGGGCAACAAAGCTGCCAAATTAAAATGGACTTGGGCCGGTCATGTTTGTAGAATGCATCCAGATCGATGGGCCAAAATAACAACTGAATGGGCGCCACTAGATGGTCACAGACGCCGAGGTAGACCTCGAAAAAGATGGAGAGACGATCTGGATGTATTTTCACGGGAATGGCGGGTCGCCACCGGAGACCGTGTTAAATGGAAAGTCGCGGGGGAGGCCTTTGCCCAGCAGTGGGATCTAAATGGCAAACAAAAAAAAAAAATCCATAGGTGGGTCACTTTCAATTCTAATGTTCACGCCTGTTTGTAATAATTAACATGTTCTGATAAATATACATGGATTTGTGATACGCTCTAAATGCCTCAGTTGTTTTTGAATAAAAAAGTTAATTGTGTTGTTGTTGTATTGTAATGTGTTCGCGGCGGCGTTTTCGCGCCAGTGCCACTGTTTGGTTCGTGCTACTCTCTGGACTCTAGTTAACAAATAGAACGGTGTTTTGCATAATATTCTAATTAGAATCTCTCTTTGTTGGCATTTCAAGGCGAAGCTGTCGTCTCCGTCAATCTACATAATAAAAAAACAACTCGGTTTGAAGAAGACATAAACTAGGTACCCACCCAGGCGTTGAAAACTTTAAAAAACTTGTATTAAATCTATAACACGGATTTATCTACCGTCTTATCTACTAACTTATTGTTTTAATTTGCACAAGTGACTGAAAAAGTGTGTAGTTAGCACGTATTGGCCATATTTGGCAAACATTGCTCTGATTAAGACAACGTTGATTTGAGCTAATGGAGCGGAAATACTTGAAGCATTAGTTTATTACCACTCACTTTATAAGTGGGACTTATTTACTCAACATTGGTTAAATATTCGTACCTAATTGTACAACAAATTAATATCATTGTCTACTTATCTAGGTATTTAATTGTCACTCTACATAAAGCATTATTATACTACCTACTTACTCATACATGTACCTAAACCCTATCCCATAGATTTAATATTGATTTCAGACATATCAAATCAAATCAAATCAAATCAAATCAAAATTTATTTATTTCTCCCAGAACAATATAATGACAGTACAGTAAAAGTTATAGGTACCTACAGGTAAAAGTTTTTGTTGTGGGAGACTGGTGTCCAAGCTAGGTTAAACCTGTGGTATGGTAGATTTGCATGCTATGCTAAATATAAATAAATTCTATTCATTTCAATTCGTGAATTTGATGGAAACAGTCACATAGTTGGGACAATCTTTAGAAAATACCCAGGAATGTCGACCGTTAAACGTCATCATCACTTTTAGTTACATATCCTGTAGAAAATGTAATTAAGTATATTTCTTTATTACACGAAGATGTATGGTGATTTTATGTACATCTATAATTATAAAATATTTTTTTCAAAAAACACGTGCACATAAGGAGATGTTAAGTTTTTCGTAAAGCATAATGACCATTAGAACAATTCAATTCAATAAAGATTTATTCATAGGTAACCCAAAATTACACTTGGATGCGTCAGAAATATAAAACAAAATAAAAATAAAAACAAAATTATAACAAGTTAACAAAAGTAAAAGCAAATTAACTGACTGAAGCTACGCTGACTTCGGAAGGCAGATTCCCCAGAGAAGAAGCCAGCAAGAAACTCTTGAGGTTGTTGCTTGAACAATTTGTGTCATTGTTCTCATCCGGACATTGTCCCAGTTTCATAGCTTAGGTTTTATATCCTTGCATGCAAGTTGCATCATTGCTGTCAGCTGCATTCCTCACCCCAACATTCACCGATGTAAGTAGATACCAAAATCTAGGCAGGTACTTCTATAAAGTAATTTTCGTGAAAAGAACCAAATTGACGTAAGTACGAATGTGTTGTGTAATGAAACAATTTGTCATGTGAGAACATATAACAATACAAACATTGTTTGTTCGAAAGTAAAATAAAACGGGGCTTTCTAATAGGGACGAGATTTCAACCATATCGTAGATATATGTACCTAGTAGGTTATATCTCTGTTATAATAATATATAGGTACCTATCTATCATTATTTGAATTAACCAACCTTGATTTTAAGAAGATTCTCTTCTGGTCTGTATAAGGTAGATAGTTTAAAATAAGTAACATCAGACTAATAAAAAAATTGTTTTCGATTGATTTATTTTATACTGTGATAAGACGATTTTTAGGTAGGTATCTCTACAAATACTATCTATATGTAGGCTTAGAATAGAATAGAATAAACAAGAAATGTTGCCAGTTCACCCAAACTGAAAGAAACTTCTTCAGAATGTTTTCATTAGATTGTACCTAACCTAACATAAAGATGATTTTCATTTATGCAAATAAAATATTTCTAACATTTTATCAAAGTTAGCATCACTTGAATTTGAAATCTGATTCCATTTGAAACTGTAATCCTAGAGCTAGGCATGTTATCAGTATAGTCGACGAGCATCGAGCAGGTGCGCGCGCGCAGATGATCGATACGGTATCGCTTTCTGCGCCGCCGCTGCACACCGCCATTCCTACCACTATTAATTTCTAACACCATCTGTTGCAGCCAGATAATGCGAAACAGTTTGTTAGAAATGTACCTCTGGTACATGCCTTGTACATACTATTGCTTCTCCGTTATTTGATATCGATATAGAATCTGCTTGTTATAAACTTTTTGGTAAAGCTTCGCTAACATTGTTTAATTTGAAGAGCAAAAAGTTTTTAATCAAACTTTGTACCACAACATACTACTGGCTGAAAATATATTGATTGAATTTAAAAGAAAAATAAAGTTTTATTTTTAATAAAGAATATGGCGTTTTTAACGTTGTTTTTTCGCACCTTTGAAACCAGTTCATTGTAAAAGTAGGAGTTAACTCTACATTTCTTACGATTAAACCTAAATAGCCAGGCATTACAATAAATTATAAGTGAGTAGAATCTTTTTACTGCAAAATGCAAGAATGAAAAAAAAACAAAAACTCCAATGACACCTAGCTTTACAAAACTTAGTAAACACGAGGGGAGTACGTTCGCAGCATCCTTCCGTGTGATCGGCTAATTAAATTGGCTGGTTCGTCTAATGGGAAATCGCGACTAATAAATCTGCGTTGGAGCTGTGCCGATAATGTGTTGAGGCCGCGGCTCTGTGAGAATCGTGCTGGCCACTGAAATAAACGCTAGGCGCAATTTCTGCCGTCTGTGCTCTCCGCAACTTTTTAATTGCTTCACTTCTTCACTTCCGGGTTAAAGACACGTTAGTTGTACAGCCACGTTGTGGTTGTTTTACTTTGTATAAAATAATGGCGTATCGTTTGGATTATGAGAAGGAAAGTTAGATTTGTAGCTGAGTCATACTTTTCATAAAAATCCTATTTTCGTTTTAAATTCAATTTTGGTACCTTTATGGAGCCAAGTCCCGCTAAATATTTAAGGTACCTAGGTGCTAGGATATAAAGACTTAAAATAATCCTCAACCAAGCATCTACGTTATGCAACTATGAAAAATGCCTAACCGCTTTCATTATCCATTGTTATGATGACACTAGCTTAGACTTTAGACACATTGTATCTGGTATGTGATCAAAAAATCTCTGGCTTCTTACCCAATTAGCATGTAGCGCTGTATGTAGCGGGGCAGTGGCGGCGTCTAGTGATGAACAATGCTGCGATGGCTTGATAATCGCGCCTCGAACACATAGCTAGCTGGATCCAGCGCTATAAGCGTTAAATGATGGATAGAAACTCTCGGTAATGGTGGCTGGTTAGGACCTGATTTTTAATTAACTTTACAAAAAGAAAGAAGCTACCAATCTACCTCTGAAACTCAACGCTTTTCCAATATGACATTAGTAAAAATCTACGTGGACAATTATCCGTCCGGTTTCAAAAAGACCGTTACGCTGCAAAAAAGACCGAAGCAGTAAAGTACCTAAGTTGTTTTACCAATAGGTAGAAATAAATCATTTAACGCATAAGTTGGTTTAACGCATAACCTATGTAATGCCACAAGGATTGGAGTTTATAATGTTCATCAACATCTTTAAGAACGTAGTTCTTGTCGGTAGAGTCTACACCACTCTTTTCTATTCTCTGCCATCTGTTTGAGCGCCTGATACGGCACAACTTCTATTCCCTCTTTTTGAACTGACTTCAAAAAAGTAGGAGGTTTCTCAATTTGTCAGTAGGTATATTCTTTTGATTTTCTAATTCGTTCAGAGGTTCGAGGAATGTTCGGAGGATAAATTCTGCAAACTTTTAGCATACTTACAAACAGTATCGAATGAGCTCACCATAAAGGGTGCCCCTAATCGGGCATGCAGGCGTCTTCTCGTTGTCGCTTGCATTCTTTCCCTTAACTATTTAATTCGGCCGTTTACTACCAAGATAATCGCGCCTTTGTCCGAACCCCGTCATAAACTGGCTACGGCCCGCGACGTTGCCCAGAATTATAGTCAGAGACAGCCTTAAGGAATTAAAGGAATTTACCCCAACGCTGATGCTATCTCCGTCTTAAGTTTCGTGTCTTTTTTTGTAAATGGCCCTTTTAATATTAATTAAAGTAATTTCTATGGATATAGGTACAATGGAGGATAATTATGGTTATTTCCCTTGATTGAGTTAATGCAATCCCCAGAGATCTAAACTACAATTAGTACACGACAAATAATGAAAAGAAGTGTTCTTGAAACATTCATTCGTACTATTAATTGGTATAGAACATAAGACTCTTCATCGGTGGGTTTGTCGAGTGTTCACTTCTTTCGCTTCATCCACATTCAACAGTCGCCTCATACATGGCCGTCGGTCGTAGGAAGTGGAAAGAATTAGTCTCTGCCTACTCAAATGGGAGAGAGGCGCGTGACGGATATGTTTAGGTACCTATATATGTAATTCTTAACTGTTTTACCCATTTGATCGGTGTGTGTAATAAAATAAAGGCTAAAGACAGAGCATCAATCAATCAATATACCAAGTTTATCATTCGCCCTCACTATTTTAGGATAGGTTTAAATATATTTTATTCTCATAAGATACAGTACAAAGTTACTTACATGAGAAGAATTCTAAAACTACATTATATTAGTACATAGTATGGTTGATGAGTCGTATTTTACCTCATACCTACGTACTTATTTGTTTAAAACCATTTTAGTTATCTGCCTACCTTCTAGTACTGAGTCACCACGTCCCACACTAACAGTCCTCGGCTATCATCAAATGAATAAAATAGTCCAAACATTGTATCTTTATCTTGAATGGGCTTCATAAAGTCAAGGTTTTAATGGCGATTGTCTTTCTCTATTACTAATATTACTAGTTTAGTACAGGAAGTGTTTCGTTTTGTACAGTTGTGTTATTATACTTATGTAGGTTGTTTGTTGGTTAGGTTAGCTAGGCTTTAGTCTGTGGTCGACAAGGTTTAGGTGGGGTTCGGATGCAATAGGAAAATTTTGACGAAGTACAGAAACAATAAATGAAAATAACTAAATATTTTTTAATTCATAAAGTTGTTAGTTGGTATAGAATGTTGATAGTTGGTATAGAATAGGTACCTACTTGAATTTGATGCGTAGAGAAAGGATATAGGTACCTATAGGTATGCTAGGTTTTAATTGTCTTGTTATGATTAGATTGTGAGAAAAGTCTTTATATTTTTAAAGTTATTTTTCATTCATAAGTTTGTAAAGGTCACAGCCGTTGATTTTTTATTTTTGTTTGATACATAAGTGTTAAAATGACAGACAGACATGAGTATAGTTTCGGGTATTTACCTTTAAATGCTGGGTATTTCACTTGTATATGTATTTTAAGCTCTTATCAATAACAAATAACAATACTATCTAATGCTATTGAATTTCACGTGTCGTGAATTCACGATAAGTCGTGCAACTTAGTAAATAAATCTCGTTAAATATTTGACTCAAGGGTTTACATTTGACTTAGCACAAAATTTTGATACTTAGATAATAATTTTAAGTAAATAAATACTTACAAAGGGGACTTTATACTATAATGCGCAAAGACGGCCTTATCACTAACTAAGAGTGTTTCTTTTCTAGGCTATATTTTGTAAGGGAATACAAACATTTCAAACTCCAACTTAAATTATCTTTATTTTGTAGGTAAATACTTATCACTTGAAAATGTCAATGTTTTTTTAAAGGTAGGTAAGGACCTACCTTTAAAAAAGTAAGGAAGGACTTACTTAGGGAAGGTTCGTAAAGAAGCAGTTTTCCCCTGATCACAATCTAGTGAGAAACTGTTAGGTTACCTACTCTTTTCAGTTTCAAATTCTACAAAAATACCTAGAAAGCCTGTTAGATTAGCCACGTGATTTCTCCGTGACCTTGATCTGTCTATAAATAAACATAAACACTTAAACAGGATCTCATTCTCATTTCCCTGATTTTGTATTCATTGTTTGTTAGCCGTTCCTACGTGGTTTGGGTATTGACTTTTTGAGCTACTGGAATATCTTCTGGTATCGTACTAAGGATAATTATGTAGCGTTTATTCGTATTTAAGATTGAGATGATGTACTATGATATATTCTAATGCTGCTGGTCAGTGGGAATGATGACTACATTCAAAAATTCAATAAATAATTAGTTCGTCTTTTAGGCTGTAAAAAAATATTTTAAACACATTTTTACCTGATCAAATACATAAATAAATACAAAGGTACAGAGCATCAAAGTTACGGAGTGTGGGGTATTGACGTCACTCCTAGGTAAAAATCCTACTTAGGCGTGACGTCACGAGCAACTTTAACCCAGTGTATCTTTGTCATTTTTAGTTTAAGAGAAAAAAGAAAAAGTACGTGTCAAATATTTTAAAGTAATCTATGTGATGGACTAAAATTTTAGAAAAAAGGCTCTTATTATGGTCTCGTATTTACTTGCAACTTTTACTATTACCAACAAACAGCATGGCTTTCCCAACACAGTACTAACAGCTACAAAGCCACTGAAGTGACCAATCCCACTTGACTCCACACAAAGGTCACTTTCCCTCAGAGACAGAATACACTCGATAAACGTCATCTTCATTGATAACTGCAGCTTTTACGCACTTTACTTTGTAGATGCGGCTGTAGGTAGAATATGCAATATTTTAGAACTACTTTTTATTTATTTATTTAGGTTTAGATTTCAGTATGTTTCGATTGTGGCAAGAAGAGGGAGAGGCAAGTGGAGGGCCTACCCCAACGGGAAAGAGGTGTGACCGATAAGTATGGACCTATACCTACTATACATTTTGGTAAACAGGTAGTTGTTATAGAAAATCTGATATTATCCTGAGTTCTATTTTGAGGAAATTAGGATAGATACCTAAAAAGGAATAAGATTTTCTTACCTAAACGAAATGTTGTTTGACAATTACTAGGGGGCCAGATAGTACGTTGTTGGAAAGGCTGTTATAAAAGTTTTTGATTGACATTTCTGGAGTTCTTTAATTTTAGCCGAAGGTCTATCGCTCAAACAGAAAGGAGATACAACGCTTTTCCGTTATTGGAAAGGCTGATAAAAAACTTTTTGATTCACATTTCTGGAGTTCTTTAATTTTAATTGTAGGTCGATTGCTCAAGCACAAAGGAGATACAACGCTTTTCGTAAAACAATAATTGGAATTTATTGTTTCAAGTCCGCTTCTGCCAGTCTACATTCAGCTAAAGACAGCACAAGCCACTTAATTCAAAATCTAAACTAAAAGTCCATCCAAGCGTATCTCTGCGTTACCCACACGTCTGCGTGCGGCTAGTCTTTGCCGGTCCGAAGCGCGGCCGCTTTCCACGCTGCGCCTGCACATAACGGGGCGACCGACCGTCGCACGCGCACGTACCCGCGTCGCCGATTCGTCCGATATTTCCCGCGAGTGTGCTCACTCTAGTGCCCAAAAGATTTGTGTCGTGCTGTGTTTATTTACTGTTCTGGTTTTTATTTCTGTGAAGTGAGCCTTGGGATCTTTTGATAAGGTATGTATTAGAATAATTTCATGTCAATAATTAGTTTAAGTTTTTTAGAAGAAATTAAAGTTTGTTTTGGAAAAGTTAAGACACAACTTTATTGTAATAATATTAGAGTTGGTAACTCCTTAGAACTGAAAGTTAGTAATTTCACTCAATTCAAATAGTTATAGTTAACTTACTTTGTGAAGTTAATTAACAGTTAGGTTGAGATGGTCGAGCTACTGATTCTGCTAACTGTACCTGCGCCGGCGCTTACTTCACAACTAACATTTACGATGTTGTAAAACTGAAAATAAAATCTAATTCAATTATGAAAGTCCTGTCTTCCCTCGCGTTTAATTTCTCGAAATTACTTGTTGTAATTAGTTCGGAAATTATACTAGCCATCGCCTGCGGTTTTACTCGCAATAAAATCCTTTTTAAGTACCGGAAAATTCTTGTTTTTGCTATATGAATAGATTGCTTAGTTTTTTACGGTTTCAATATCAAGTTTAGAGAGATAAACAGACATACCGTAGATCGTATTGATATTAATTAATATGGAAGTACTTATAGATTTATAGGTATAAAGATTAGTAAAATAATTACCTATAAGTATAAGCTGATAATCGATTAATACCTCATTCGTTTAATTATTGTCCATTCATTAAACGTCTGTGGTACTTAAAGATCTGAGAAATCCTGCCAACTTAGAACATTAATATTATGTAAAACTTTCTATAAAAATTAAAATTATAAGACGTTGGTTTTAGTAAGAATCTAAATATAAGTTTTTTTTTATATTGGCATCACGCGGTTTGCGTATTTGCCATAATAAGTTAGGGAATCGTTTTTGTAGAAGGAAAGTAAATATAAGTACCTACTTTAGAGTTTTCTTTTGTAACGAGTGTTTTTTTTAGATTGTTGCGTTTGAAAAGTTTTCTCGCTCTTAATTCCCACATTACCTATCCAAGTATGCTTACCTACGAAGTCGCGAGCCTTTAGTGTATATAAAACTTTGCATTGAATAACAAACTTACGATACACATATTGTAATTAATTAAAATAGGTTCCTACCTACTAAAGTTCCTACTTTAGTTTTAAGCCCAGAGGCATCTTAAAGACCAAGGCCCGTGTGTCTTAATATTTAAAAAATTACGTTGCGACATACAACGATAATCTTTTACAAAGTTCATGGGTAAGTAAGATTAATTATATTTTGTATAATATGTGTAGAAATTAGGCCTATGTATTACACAGGTGTTTAATTGATGACTGTAACTTTTAAAGAAGGTAGATAGTGTAATAAAAATCATGGAACATTACGTACGATGCAAGGGTCTACCTACACAGATCCGGGCCGTGGCCCGTCAGGAGGGAAAACAATACGTAGTCATGATAACGTGTGTGACCAAATCCATAGAAAATGTATAGACTGATATTTTTTCCCTGACACGTCCCGGACTCGTTGTCATGACGACGTATTGTTTTCCTTCCTGACGGGCCACGGTCCGGATCTGTGTAGATAGACCTACTGATAGCATCAGTTAATATTGAAAATGTTGATGAAAATATTTAATTTTTTATATATTTAAAAAACTTTTTTTTCCTCAATACGTCTATATTCAACAAAATATTGAATCGATTGAAAAAATATTGAGACAACGTGAATAAAACGTCCATTTTTTCGCAGAAGGTAGCAATATTGTCTTTCTTTTCCTATAAAAGGAAGTAATCATTGAATTTTAAACTAAGTAGTTGGAAAAATTAACACTTTAGGTAGGTATATGTTATAAGTAAATAAGTGTAGCAATTAAGGCTTTTTACTATACTCACAAAAAAAAACAGATAAAAAAAAAACAAAAAAAAATGTCAATGTCAAATCGTTGGCAGAAGAGAGGCAAAGATGGCGCTTACTCCATCGACAAGAGCCTGGCTCTTAAATAATTATGATGATAATTATACTCACAGAGGTATAAAACACTTAGTTACAGACTATAGTGAGTTATTATGGTTATATGTGATATTAAATATTGTTAATGTTGATTATGTACATAATACCATCTGTTTATACTAAAGAGGTAGAAAAACGCCCGATGTGGGCCTCTTAGCTAATTTCAATTATGAAACATATTTTTTATTTGTGAATTTTCATGTGGATTATGTTTTGTGAACTTAGTTATTATCATTTTTTTTTAATTTACACGATAACAGGCGTATGTTGCGGTTCAACCATTTTTGTTAAGCTTGGGGCCTATTTTACCATTTTTTTTCTTCTATTATGGCAACGGGCACGAAGGATTCTGCCAATGTTTCACCATCTACCTGCAGATAAAATTTATCTGACAGATATTTTATACTTGTCATTGTCTAAAACTTCATGTTTTATCAAATAGACATTGACAGACAATTATTTTTTTATCTGAGTGTTAAAACTGCTAGTTTTTAATAACTGAATTTAATTTTAAGATTTTAAATATAATAAGTTATGAATGAGTGAGTATTAGCATGAAAATAATGGCTAATTTAACTATTCCTGTAACTCCATACATTAGACATAAACGCAATCTTATCTTACGCATTGAAAGTTATTATTTCATGTTCGTTCTTACTAATTGAACAAGGTAATGGAATATGCTTTTATTTTCATTACTCTTCACTTTTATAGTGTTTTTATAGCATTTAAGATATTAATAGGAATGGATTTCCGTTGGTTATGATTTTTTTTATTTGCTACTTTAAGCGAACTTATTTAAGCTTTGAGTCAGTAACATCCTTTTTTCCGCTAATGTTTGTCTTTTAGTTATGTTTAGAGACTGTCCGAGACTTCGTACGCATTTATCTTCATATCTTGGAAAAAAATCATGATATCGTAAATAATATAGCCTATTTGTTATTCTGATGTATAAGCTATAAGATCGGCAAGTTTCATCACAATCTGTTCAGTAGTTTTTGCGTGAAGGATTAACAAATATCCTCACTCATCGGCACACACATTGACATATACTATAATATTAAACACCTAGTAGCAGTAGCATAATAGGAAGGAAGAAATAAGTACAGTAGGCACCTAAGTATACAAAGTATCTCCAACTTACCCCAGCTAAGTTTAGTGGCAAGTCGACTCGCCAGGTCACTTAACACGTAGTTACTTCCGGTGTTTAGTCCATTGTCAACTAACTGTACTTTATTAGTGCTTTGTACAAACCGAGCTTACTTTGTTTGAATACTAATTAGCTTTAGGAAGAAAGGGTTAGCTTTTATAAGGAACTTTTGGAAAAGAGCTTTAGAATTTAAGAAGAAAATTTCATTGTTCGTTTGTGTTTTTTATTGGGTAGGTAAGCGTTGTAAGTGAAGCAATAGTACCTTTATTCATACATTCATAGACATTAGACAATCATTCATAGATTCATAGAGAGGATAGACAGAGACCATTTCCCCTCACTTGCTTCAATCCAAATTCCGTTTCATCCGTATTCGTCATCGCCTCATACATGCATGTCGATTTAGGGTAGGCACTCTTTACTTGGCCTTTCTTTCAAGTCCCTTTTTCCTAATCTTGAATTTAATAAAGACATAATTTTTAAGTAGACGCAAGTTTTGTTATAGGTACCTATTTTTTCTGTTTTATAAAAGTAAGAAGAGAGAACGAGCTACGCTAGTCAATTAATTGTCAACTAACTTACCCAATTCTAAACAAATGAAATATCCCAACAATCAAAATAGGTCCTAAAAGAAGATACAATTTCTAACCAAGGTCATCAAACAGGTGCTCCTAAAATACATTTAACACGTTTTACTTACAATAGTTACCTACAATGTTCCGATATCTCGATAGGTACATTACTCGAATACAATACAACAATACCCCCTCTCCCTCTCTCCTATACTGTTTTATGAAACAAAGCATCATTTTCGCGAATCGTTTTTCTTCGAGCATTTGTTGGTGGTGTAACAAACAATGATACTTAGGTTAAGCCTCGTTTAGATTCGACTGTTTTAGTTAAGTTAGATTAAATAATAATTACTTGTGATATTTGAAATTGAATTTTGAAAAAAAAATAAAGTACCTACTTATGTTTAAGTTCTTACTTTAAATTGAATTCCAGATAGTTTGGTTCCAAGAAAGTGGAATGAATTAATTGTTCTATCTCGATATAAGCATGACATATATTTATAGATTGAAAAGTAACTTCATAGATTTTTAATCCAGCCTGCAACTATTACATCAAAAATACTAGATACAGCCCTAAGCCTGTAATACAAGTGACACTATTTCCTATTTATTCAAAGATCTGAATTAAACGAAAACATAAAAATAACTTTCCTTAATTCCTATTCCACAATTATTATTACCTATGTAATAATACACTTCACTTGGCATATAATGTTGAACTAGTACAATTTATTGTTTAGGCGAAACAAACAGTTACTTACATAACAATTACAACAAAGACTATATTTTACTCTTGAATCTACAGTTTCCATTAATAGTTAACACTAGGTTTGAATTTATTTGCAAACGGCTTACGTAGGTAGTAATTTAGGAGGCGTACATAAGTATGTACGCAAGTAAGTACTTGGACTGGACAGTAAACTTCATCCCGTGTAAACACAGCTTCAGTTGCATTGTGAACGGTGAACATGGAATGGAAACAATATAGCCTCTCTATTATTGTACAATATCGTAGTTTTTATTTTACACAAAGGTCAGGAGATGCTTTGTTTAGCACTGACTTGTATTTAAGTATATTATGTATATTTCAGTCAAGGGGACCAATCTCCATAATTTTATGAAGATTGGTCAAAAAAAAGGTAGTGGCTAAAATCTGTGCTAGATAACAACCAATTCAATTTTTTCTTATCAGCCAATTTAACGTCCCCACTACAGGGACACGGGCCTACTCTCATACAACAGATGATTATTCTATTTTTAAAATTCATTTACTTATCTTCTAATGATTTTTAAAGTTTAATTAATTCTTTTTTTCATCGTGTTCTACTTATTGCTTTGCAGAAAAGCAAAGATGGAGGCCAGCGTACCTATACCTATCTATTTCTTTTTGCAAAATAAATATTTAGCCATTTTCAAACTTCTTTTGAATCTTATGTCTTACCTACTTAATCATACTCACTTACGAACTAAGAAAAACAGCGAACCATGGTAAAATCAGTATACGGTAGATCGCTATTGCACACACCACGCGCCGGCGCAGTTTGCGTCACACTATAGTAGAAGGAGTCGGAAAATATTGGCAAAAACCTGCCCTGCGTGTTGGGCAATATGTTCACTGTAACTATTCCCATAGGTTTGTGAGGTAAGCGAGAGAAAAAAGTTTAGGTAAATGAGTGATATGTCATAATCTGATTATGTTAGTACCTACTTAAAAACACTTACTTAACTGGGTGCGGAGGTTTCTTGCAAATATTAGGTTTAAAAGATATTGTGTAGGATGTGTTGGTAGATTAGATAGGTCTGCCAATTTAATAATTTTAATAATAAACATAATAGGTACTACTTTTTTGCCTTTCTACTATAGGTATCGGAGGTAACAAATTCATTTCTCTGACCTTGGACGGCAAGATGATGTTTATTTCATATTTTACTGATAAAATGCGAGGGTTGAGTATTTAGAAAAATTAATGGGGATGATGACTACATTAGAAAATTTAAAACATAATTAGTCCGTCTTTTAGGCTATTAAAAATTATTTGAAACACGTTTTTTAGATAATCAAATACTTATATAAATACAAAGATACAGAGCATCAAAGTTACGGGTATGGACGTCACTCCTACGTAAAAATCGTACTAAGGTGTGACGTCATGAGCAACTTTAACCCAGTGTATCTGTGAAATTTTTAGTATAAGAGAAAAAATAAAAAATACGAGTCCAATATTTTAAAATAATCTGTGTTGGAATAAAAATATTTTTTTTAGTCATCATGCCCATTAAATGATGTAAGTGTAGCTAAGAGATGCATAAGTATAGTTAGTGTTTGAAATAAACATGATATATTGTAATGTTCAAAGGTAATAAAATGTAACAGTAGCGTAAAACAAGTCGGCCTAAGTGAGCTGAAGCAATTTCCTGTGCGAGTACAACACATGAATGGAAGTATGAGCATATAGTTACCATAGTCTACGACTAATGTACGAGTACCTATGCTCTTACGCATTCGCTGTTATACCGCGGTTTCAAAATACAAAAATTAAAAAATATATTCAAAATTTTCGTTTTAATACGTTATCAATTTTTATTTTTTTCATTATAAAGTTTTAATCTACCATAAACTAAAGGCTGCCCGCGACTTCGTGCGAATTTATCGTGATATCTTGAAAAAAAAAAAAAACATCATATCAAAAAATAATATAGCCTATGTGTTATTCTAATATGTAAGCTATAATATTGCTTAATTTCATCAAAATCTATTCAGTAGTTTTTGCGTGAAAGACTAACAAACATCAATCCATCATAAGACTTATAATAAACAGTTTTATAACTTTTTAAAGTTACTTATTTAAATATAGATAGGTACTTATGTTTAAACAATATCTACGTAACAAATTAAACGCTTACACATAGTAAGTTGATACTTGATGAAGACGTAAGCGCATTAACTAGAATTGCCTACCATGTCGAAAAGTTGCGCAAACCACAACAATGCGTTAATTGCGCAGAATCGGAGCGTGCGACAAAAGTGGTAGAAAAACGGGAAGACATATGGCAACACTGTCTAGCGCCTAGTGTGGGAGAACCGGGAGTGATACCATCTCGATAAAATGCTACCGATTTAGTAACTTGTAAGTTATGAAATGATTTCATAATTGTGTTAACAATTGCTTTTTAATTTCCTTCTTGTCGTTTGATTCTCATCTTCGTGTTTTAGATTGTAATAAACTAGCCAAGCTGATATAAGTAGTTGATAAATCATGCAATAATAAAATTTTTAGAGTAAACCAACAGAGTTTCTTGCTAGGTTCTTCTCTGGGGAAAACTGCTAATTTGCGAATTTAGCGTTTGCTTTAAAAATGCGTGTGTTGACAACGTCAAGTGCAATGGATTTGCCTATGAAATATGACTTTGACTTAGTTAAATAGAAAATACGATAAACTTTTTTAAATTCACCACTTAACTTTACATTTCGGATAGATATAAAAATTACAAAACTATTCTAGTAAGCCAGAATGCGGCTAAATCCAAGAGCTATTTAAACAAACAAAAAAATCACTAATAAACACATGAAAATGTGTCATCGTGCTATCGTGCGCAACTAAGAATCTGATGACGACAAGAAGATCATTTCGATCGATAAGCGAATTCTTGCTATAGCCAACGTGTGCAGAGCGCATGCGTGCACTTTGATTCTCACGAACTAGTGGAGTTTAGATATTGCGATTAATCTCTCTTTGATAGTTTAAATAATGCTATATACATATAATAATTATAAAACTGTTTTGTTCGATGATTTTAATTATATATTCTAGATCTTTATGGCTTTGTCTTTTATGTCATTGTCGAATTGTTGATATTAGTTAAGCTATCCCACGTTGCGTGTGACAAGTGTGCTTCTAATAATAATATTTTTATGGAACAGATTTCATAAAACGTACGTTACATACAAGCGCTATATATGATAATATTAATCTTATAATATAAAAATGAATCGCAAAATGTGTTGGTAAGCGCATAACTCAACAACGCCTGGACCAATTTGGCCAATTCTTTTTTTAAAATGTTCGTTGAAGTCCAAGGATGGTTCTTACGGCGAGAAAAAATCGAATAATTGCCGGGAAAGCCCTAAAACAGACTTTTCTTTTTCCCATACAAATGTTTTCTTACTAAAATGTAGAGTCAATTTGAACTTTATTCCTACACAATTAAGTTCATTCTAAGGCGGGACAAAGTTCGCTGGGATAGCTAGTAGAATATAAATATATTCGATTTGCAAAAAGAGTTACAATAACGTATTACGTGATCGTTTTGTTACTAAAAATGTAATTGGATTAATTTATCACGGTGTGATCGTGCACACGAGTCTATTACGTTTACGTTACACGACAATGTACATCACATATTACCTGTTACTATATGTAACTCATCCATCATATAGTTATTAATTCCTACTAGATAGTTGTCAGTATATTTTTGAACATATTTGGATACATAAGCAGTACTGGGAATCGAGTTTCGTATTGTAGTTCAAATGACGTTACATCGATGGTCGTTTCGTCGACGGTATATTTCCCCGATTGTTCGTTTCGTCGAAAGGTCAATATCTCAACGGATCTCTTCCTCGATGGAACATTTGATCGATGGGTTGTGATCAATGGCTATCCTCTGAAAATAGCTACGTTTATGGGGTGGTTAAGAAGACAAGAATTATTTCTTGCTTCTCACTTTTAAGATCGCAGGTTTTCCGTAGGCGGGTTTAAGTTTTTAAAACTTATTTTTTTAAGTAGCAGACTTGTCATTTGAAATTAGCAGAATCCACAATGGTATCAACACATCCATTAAAAAAAAATCTTTATCTGAAGCTTAGCACATCTCAAGAAGGTCGTCGACACGTCAAAAATAACACAGTAGAAGATTGAATGATCGACTCAGTGCCGTTATTGTTTGAATCACAATCGGAGCGATTAAGGCCGACGATTGACTTCATTCGCGGCACTAGATAGTAGGAGGAGGTTTGATGCTTTGATGCCATCTATTTCATTCGTTATAGTTATTTGTTCCGTTGGTTAAATGTTACGGTTTGTAATACATTTGATAATATTACAATTGAACTTAACTAATTAACTGTATTAATACAGTGAATTAATATTTTTAAATAAATACATGCTCCAACAAAATAAAAGAAATCTAATCTACTTACCAGAGTTTATTTTTTTCAAAATATTTCGATATGTAGATCACACATTTATGTAAGTACCTATCTTTTCTTTAAAGGAACTTCATTAGCAGACATCTGAATACGCATTTCTATCATTCCATATTTACTCGCTTAACCTTCACTAATCAAATTCACTCTCTAAATCCAACAATAATATTATAATAAATATTAACGAACACTTCATAAACTATAACAAACAATATTTATCGTTTCATTACGTACCCTGCGGGACTAGGAGTGCCTTCGTTCCACGAAATCGTTCAAAAGTAGCGATCACACTGATCAATAGTTAGTGCAATGAAAGTTGGAAGGTCCCGTTCACACCGCACTAAGTAGGTGGGACGCAAATTTTTGAAATATCAGAAATTATGCTGTTAAGGTTAATTTCTAATGTTCAAATCTGTCAATTTATCAAGGGCCCAAGTCGGCTAATTTAAAATGGCCTTAGTTGTATGTCGGCAGAGTGTCGATGGAATTTTTGACACATTTGGTATTCTGTTAAACAATTGTGTCAAAAAATGACATTGACGCTCAATAGTCACACAAGTGAGATTATTTCAAATTAGCAGGCTTGGACCCCAGGAGAAAGGTAGAAATAGTAAGTAAGTCATTTATTTCCAGTTCTAAATATCGCCGATTTCTATTGCACTGACTCCCTCACTGTGATCACACTCCAAATTCCAGAGCACTATCTGAGTTAGTGCACTAGAAATTGAATAGTGTGATCACTAAACCCTTCATACCTATGATTATAATTTACCACAGCTATGTTTATCTATTACATAGTGTTATAAGCTGCAATTATATCGGTAACATGATTTCGTGACATTGCACTGTTACAATTAGATTGCATTCTTGAGGAGTCGTGTTTGGGGGCGTGGTTTACGTGAGTATCTACTTTAAAGAAATATGTTTCTCTGATTGAAATATGTAAAGCATTTCTTTTAAAACGCACGTGATCGGGAGTATAGGTGTTTTGAATCAAAGTTTACGCTATTTGCTATTATAGCAAGACACAGTTGCGTCATTGTACCTACAGTGTATGTCTTTACTATGAATGCGAATTGTGTTTATATGATTGTATCAGTCCATTAGATTTGCTTTCTTAAAACTACTGACCAACCGCCAAAAGTCCTCGCGGCAGACCACGGAAAAGGTGGCGAGAAGAACTGGACACTTTTACAAATGACTGGGCAGAGGCGGCTCAGTATCGAAAATCGCGAAGAAGGGGGAGAAAGGTCTTTGCCTTTCTAGATAAGGCTAGATTAGATAAGATAAAACTAATGATCGACGGTTGACGTTTACTGTAATTAGTTAGGCAGCTTTAGAGACAAAATAGGAATCCAAAAAATGTTGACAAAATATCAGAAGACAAAGTTTCCAGTTTCTTTAAAAGCTGACATCATATTATGTGTATAAGTACTATTTTGCATTACCTTTATAATTCACTCAATCGCACGTTTTTATCTGTGACATAAAATCTATGTGTTTATTATAATAAGCATTTATATTAATCTATCTATTTGTGGTCTCTAGTAATTCGTTTTTCTAAGCAGCAATTTGTTATTTTCCAATTAGATGAAAGTTTTCCGTGTTTCTAGTATGTTTGTAGTGAGGAATGTTAATACAATGTAATCATACACATATTTTAATTGGTCTTTAGTGAATTGCTTTGCGGTTTTCACAGTTTCCGTCTTTATTTATATTGGTATAGGATACTACTTATCTGTGTCTTATTTTTTTTTAAACCTGGCTATTAAAACCCAATGTCACTGTGTTTATATCTTAATCAAAGTATGGGTCGCGGTGTTTCCGAAATAGAATCGCGGAGTAAGGAGGAATCTAGATAAGTAATGAATGCAGAGCTATGTACACTTTTAGTTAAAGATGCGTGGACAAAATTAGGGCATTATCTGTTTTGCTTGTAATTCCTACGTTAAAAGGGTGTTTCTTTGATTTGGGATTCTTTAGTTGATTCCACTGGTAAAATTTAAATATTATTTTATTTTTAAATTGAGAATAAAATTACAAATTAGAGAGGTCAATAAACAAATATTTTGAATAGGCACTCATTTCTTATGTATGGATCCAAAGATATTTGATGTTAAAAAATTACGCCCAGGGGAATCAATAATAATGCAATATAAAGTATAAAAAGTTTCAATTTTGTTAAATAAAATTAAAAACAGTTAACATACCTTCGAATTTAGGCTTGAAAAGGTTATTGGGTATTAATACAAGTTGCTGTGAAGTTGGTAATTCAAAGTCTTTAAATAGGTGACCGAGCTTTGAAACGTCCTCCCTTAATGTGGAAAACTGTTTTTTTAATAATATCAAACATTATTACTATTTTAATACGAGTGAGTAAAATCATACAAAGTGGCGCCCTCAAGTAACAAAGGCAGGCAGGCAGACAAATGGGCTGCGTTCACAATTCAACAATTACACATAACGCTATTTTTAGAAATCAATATAAACCGTTATTTAAGCAAACTGTATGATTTTATTAGTATCGTCTGGTCATTAAACCAGTGGAATCAAGCCAGTGGAAGCAAAAAATATCGGTTTTTTGTCGTTTTACATTAATTGGATTTAACTAGCGTAATGATATTTCCAGGCTAGATAATGGGCACCCATGCGCTTATTCATAGCTATATCAAGCTAGTCTTGTAGTACAAAATTAATAAGAAAACATGAACATAGTAATCAATGATCGTACAGAACAAAGCCAGGGGAATCAGATACTTATCTTTGTATTTCGTGAATGGTACAACTTTACGCATAATCTACCCCCTCGATACATAAAATGCATCTTACAGTTCGCGTGAAAATAGGCAGCGCCTATCCAAATGGCTCGACTAGGGTCGTATGCGCGATTTAGTGACGTGCCAAGGTAATCACACTTTAGTGCCGGACAAAATTAAAATGACTCGAGAAATTTAGTTAATTGTAAAAAACGTGTAAAATTTATTATGATGCGTAATAATTAACTATTCTATAATAAAATAAAAACATGTATGAATCTTAAAGTATATATGATAAAAAGATTTTTAAGGTTTTCTGAATAAATCGGGAGAGCGGACACGTCAGTGGAATCAATTTTTAGGGCTTTGAACTATTTTTTAAATACCTTTCGATTTGAATTCATGTATTATTTTTATTTTCCCAAGTAGATAACACCTTAATCTATAGTTTAAAACATATTTTATTGACTTTATAATTTAAAACGTAGGATTTAAGCCCCCGGACATCAAAATTCTCGATTCTGAAGATTCACCCAAAAAAATACCACCACGGTGACAATCAAACGTACATAAAAGAACTTCTTTCATAAAAAAAAGTTGCTCTCCTACATTTTATAACACCATAATATCATGCCAATTTTCTCTCCATCACAAGATCTAACGCGCAGCCCGCAATGCGCACGCACATATCATCAAATCCCGAGCATAACGTAACATGCGATTTGTCATCTGTCACTTGCGTTCACATTTAATTGCAGTTCAAGCCGAGGTCACAGCCTTATTATGAAAAACCTTCCTACAATAGACAACTTGGCACATACGCCAGTTGGTAGTTTATAGTAATCGAGTTCCTAGTAAACTTATTATGAAAAACATTCCTGCAACAGACAGCTTGATACATACACCAGTTTAGAATTCATAGTAATCGAGTTTCTAGTTAATTCTTGTGGGTTAAACTTTGTTATACATTGTTACATGTTTGTGTATAATTCTCTGTTGATAGATTATATCTTAATTTGCGTGGGATGATTGGATAATACAGATTGAAGTTAATAGCGGAAAAACGTGTGTATTAAATTAGGTTGTGTCGTAGTATATTGGTCCCGCGGCCTCTCTCGCTATGGCCACGAGGGACACCCCATTTTCTTAGTTGGTAGGTCGGCCTCGGCCGGGAGTCCAACATAACCTCTTTAGCTCCCCCGAGCGGAGAGGTATGCGTAAGTGCATTTTTGCTGGGTCAAAAAAAAAAAAAAAAGGTTGTGTCGTAGTAAATAAAGCTCATGAATGTATTATTGAATTTTACCAAAAAAACTGAAGAAATAGATAAGCATTTAGCACACCAACTTGCTGCAAGACTTGGTATCATATTTGGCGTGATTTTATAGCGAAAAAATATCGGAACCAGGGACAGAAGTCTGCTAATTTAAAATGCTATTGACACTTTGCCGACACACAACTATTTTAAATTAGCAGACTTGGACCCCAGGTTGTATGTAGCACATAATAATGGCCTATCTAGTAAGTAAGTAAATATCTACCCACATCGGGGCCGTGTCCGGGACGAGTCAGGGGAAAAATATAATTCCATACATTTTCTATGGATTCGTTCACATACGTTGTCATGACGACGACGTATTGTTTTCTCTCCTGACGGGCCACGGCCCAGACACGTATCAGGCATGGCACGGATCTTGGTAGATAGACCTTAAGATATATATATATGTATATATATATATATATATAGGGGAAAAAACATGAGTACATGGCTGTAGTCAATGATTTTTTTTAGGTATAGATATGTTACCTTTATAGTGATTGGCGTTTTAAATCTGTGCCGAACAATGATTGCAATGACATTAATGACAGCACTTCAAATCGTACTCCAAACGTCTTCAGACTAACTGAGACTAGCTACAAGTTGTCTTAAATAGGTCTATTTATAATCTTCAAAATGTGCGCGCGTATAACATATATGTACTAGATTAGCTGTAGTACATTACAAGATACATCCATATGAGTACAATCTCGATCGAGACATAGTAAACTATCAGTCCATTGTGCCTAAAGTCATTAAGGAAACGGACAATTAAAATCTCAGTACACACGCGTCTAGCTATTAACATCCTCATTATATTTGTATTAGCTTTCTATTTGACGTAATACTAATTGTACAAAACAATCGCCTTGGGAAGTTCACAGAATGATACAAGTGAGGGAAACAACTAATTGACCTGTTGTCTCTTTCTTCTTTGTTGCGTTTTTAGGGTTCCTTACCCAAAGAGTGAAAATGGGACCCTATTACTAAGACTCGTCTGTCCGTCTGTCCATCCGTTCGTTCATCCGTTCTTCCATCCCTCCGTCCGTCCGTCCGTCTGTCACCAGGCTGTATCTCATGAACCGTTTTAGCTAGAGCGATAACAACAAATAGGTACTAACTATAGAATAAAAATAATACTTACGTATTTTTTTTGCCTTTTTTGCTCAATATCAATAATCTACTGGTAGACATTTTAAATATTCACAGAATACTTAGTCAATAGTACGGAACCCTTCGTGCGCGAGGCCGACTCGCACTTAGCCGGTTTTTCGGTATTCAAATTGTTTATACACTCTATGATTTATTAAACGTGACGTAAGAGGACAAGTAACATAATTTTCCATGGAAATTGGTTTCGTAATGCTCGCAGGCGCAGTTCCCATAGAATTGTGAGTTGATTATTATCGAATGACGACGGTTTTTGTTGGCGATGTAATTGAAAAGTTTATGAGCATTTCATCACTGTTTCTTGTGTTGGGATGCTTTTTCTAATGGAGTGTGAGGTTGGTATGGTTATGATGAGAATTTTGATGCTGCTTAATTATAATACTCTTAGATCCTAAAGTGACCTTACGCTGAAGATTGAAATATTCGGCTCAATTTTTCAACAGAAATCAACTCGGATTCCAAGTACAGCCTTATAAGAACAATTATTTCGCTTTTGTGCATTTAATAAGTATTATGTTTAAAAATCGATTCCCTTTAAGTATTTATTTATTTTGCAACGTAATTGAATTTATTTGGGTAAGATAGATTTTTTGTGACTTTCAACTTCAGAAATAGGTGCGTACTGATATAAACTACGATTGCTAGTGGTAGGTTACTGTTTTGATATTTGACGAAGTTTGTCTTTGTTAATAGTGACCTTACAGTATAGTTTGTCACATTTTAACAAGGTACCTACGCGGTAAATTGGCAGTGTACATTTTTATTATACTGCGGCAAAAATATAAGGAGACCACGGCTTTTCTCTGAATATCGCTTCGTCTGTGTATTCATAGGGTAGGTAAGAAGACGAGAATTGTTTCTGGTTTCTTACTTTTAAGATCGCTGGTTTTCTAAGTTAAGATTAGTATAAGATTGAATTTTTGTCATTATCTGTCGTTTTGTCTTCATAAATTCTTACTAATATCAATCAATATAAAGTACTTATGCTGTTTTGAAACGAAGGTTTTTAAAAATACCTACCTATCAGATATTAATTGAGTGTTAAAGTTATCAAGTTAATTATCAAATCAATAATAACTTAGCTTGTTAGTATATAACTGCGGTAGTTAAGATAACAGGCTGGTAAGAGTATTTTGAAGTATTTGAGGTTAACAATAAGGAAAATCCGAAATAGATATCAAAATGTGATTTTTCTAATCGAGTATCCGTCTCGTTGGAGAGTAGGCTCGTGTCTCTGTAGTGGACACATTAGAAGGGCTGATGAGGATTATAAGAGTATTTATAGATTATTTTTTAAAAATTTTGAAAACAAGAGTTCATGCACCTAATCATTGAGAGCCCCTTTTAACTAGTCACAGATAAAATTAAACTGACAGATAATGTCATAAAATTTTACATTATTTTATAAGATTTTTGAAAATAACAGTGCATATTTGATCAGGCATTAGTTTTAATCATTAAGGACCCGTTTTAATACTCTCAAATTTTAAACTGACAGACAAACCTATGTCTATTTCATAAAACATGACGTTTTAGACAGTGACAAGTATAAGATATCTGTCAGTTAAATTTTATCTGTTAGTGATGAAACCGGCCCTGATTCTGCAATTGAGGAGTGGCTGTGTAATTTGAATCTTTTTTTTATTATTTTTACGTCAAGTCACAATATCTCCCACAATTTCAGTCGAAGACATTTTTCTGTACATTTTTTGTAATAAAAGACACAAAGAAGTTAAAATTAAAGTCCCACAATAAAATCTAACGAAACCACCAAAGTGTAACATGCAAATACCAATAAACCTTGCAACCTTTCTAATAGCCGACCGAATAAGGTGCTAAAACTAGGCGCCGCACTAAAATCACTCGAGACTTTAACAATAGAATAGAACTATCTAATTTAATATTGAAATTGTTTGTTTGTTTTATGATCTGCGAAGAACTGATTGATATGAAGTGCGTATTGTGAAAATTGATGGGTACCCAACTACCCAGAAGAGGCATTATACATACATACATATCCGTCACGCCTCTCTGCCGTTTGGGTAGGCAGAGACCACTTCCAAGAGGTATTAGACCTCAATATATATATATCTTTGTATTTATGTACATAATTATACAAGTATATCTGAAATGCCTCTCTCCCATTGGAGTAGATAGAGACATCTTCCTTCAACTTGCTACGATACAAACACACTTCTTCTCTTCATCTACATTCATCAGTTGTCATAATAATGATAAATTACAAAAAAGTGAAATAGGAACATCAGAAAAAAATCGTTGTTTGGTTTCAAGCAGTAAAGATTGGATCTTCATTTTGGACCTATCAGGTTCACTTTTTACTACAGCAATATTTTCTGAATACAAACATTTTATAGACAAAATCGAATCAAAAGCTAGTAGCATACAACACTGTATTGGTTGAAAGGCGAATTCCTTACAATACAAGCGAGCAATGTAAGGTATCGCGTGCGAGTCTGTTGCGTAAACTAGCAGCTTTTTGGTGGCTCAAAGTGGGAGAGAAGGCGGGGAAATACGTATGAGAAATCATTACTTATAATTGGTACTCATAGCCACGCTCGGTAGCTACCTATACCACAGATAACTAAATAGTTACTAACGTAACTTACTCTTTAGGTACTAACTCTTTCATCAATTTAAAGCTTATTTATTTATTTAATAGTTTATTGCAAGAAGATAGTACACAAAAACAGAAAAAAAGTGTTTGAATACAAAAGGTACATCATATAAGGTGCAGCGCTCTTTTCAGTGGAGGTTCTTCCATTCCGTTGTGTACTTCATTTTCCTCTTGATTCCTACATACGACATGACTGACTCTTTCCTTCACTTGCTGTCTGATCTATACGCCTTCCTAGGTTTCTTTTTCGAGAGTCTTTGCCCAGTAATGAGACATGCAGCCTGCATTGCAGGGCAGGTTAACTGTAACTTTTTCGATTCATTATTCAATAAAATCTTTTTAAATCAAATACTCTTTTGATAACGACCTTTCCAACCCGCAATCTCTCCCCCCTTACCCCACACAGCAACCAAACTCTCCCACGGGCGTCTAGAGTGTAGAAATGCCCAGCCTCACCTTGGTCTCTTCAATTAAACTCTTGCGCAACATTTGTTTGTTTATCACCGTCCAATCACTTCAAGGATCCATACCATTGTACTTTAAAACTATACTTTCGTGTGAACGTTATTGGATTTAATGACTGATGTATTATTTTCAAGATATCATGATGTTAATAAGCTAGTGTATGTAGTTATTATGTTTTTGAATTGTTTGTTAAGTTCATGGACGGTTTTTTAAGTAGCCATTATGTAGTTTGAGATTAGGAATATTTGATTTTGGAATATTGGATTATTCTGATTTAAAAAATCATTTGCTAGCATTTTTTTGATCTTTTCGATAAGTAGGTACCACCTATCTTGATATTTTTTGCGTATTAAGCTACAGATACTTACTTCTTACTTTATGCAAGAAATTGAATATTTCAACAATTAAGCCTTTTAGCTAACTCTTTGAAAATCAATATTTATTTAAAAACTTTATGAAATCTACAGTTACCTACTTTATATATTTTGTCAAAAGTGCATCTTTGATCTTTTTCAAACTTATTGCATTTGTCTGTCACATCCAATTACGAGGAAGTGACCAAAGTGTTGCCAGCCTACGCAATGAGTGACTCAACGGGGATACCAGATCTAAGATAATGCAGATTGAAGGGAGATAACGTTTTCTAATGGCAGAATATTGGCAAATCCTTTGGATAGATTTAATTTTAAAGAGTGCTTTAAGCGACAGTGGTGTTATATAGTGAAGAGAGCATAAATCAATTTTATGCTTTTATAGTAAGTAAGATTTTAAAGTCAAATTTTCTCATCCTTTAAACTATCCAATAGGTACCTTTTCATTATTTAATAGCTAATTTAATTCAAACCTTTTCCATCTTCGATTTCTTTTAAAACGGCATAATCATTTACTCCCTTAAAAGTATTTATGTAGTTATAGGTTCATTATACTTTATAATACAGTTTAAAGCAAAAGAAATATAAATATACAGCCTCTAACATGTTGACAGCCTTTAAGGAGTCCGTCATAAAGTAAAAGCTTTTCGAACCTCAATAAATTACTTTCACTACGCATTTCAATGGTTATAAAAATTGTATATGATCGTAAATAGTATGTTTATGATTGGCTTGAGTATTATACAATGAAAACCTGTCAGCTGTCAGATATTAGAGTTGAATGACCTACGTTTTACAAATAAATGGATTTGATGTTTTGTGAATTAAAGATTTTAAATGACGTTTTGAAAGGGAGAGTTAAGTCTCTGAATCGATGTTTGATGTTAATTGGAAATATAAATAGACGGATAAAATGTCTGTGGGTCTTCTATGACTCTTTGTTAATATTAAGGAAAATGGAACGTACCTACTTAAATCTATTGGGTTAAATTATAACGCACAAAACAATGAGTTTCAAATGTTTATATAAAATGTTCTGCCACTGAATTTGTGATAAAAATTGTTCTTTTATCCTTAGTAGTTAATATTATGAATGTCAATGTTTGTGCCGATGGATTGATGTATTTGAGGATGTTTGTTACTCTTTCACGCAAAAACTACGGAACAGATTTCAATGAAACTTGGCAATATATATCAGAATAAAACATAGACCATATTTTAAGACAAATATGATTTTCTTTTCAAGATATGACGATAAATGCGTCCGAAGTCGCGGGGAGTCTCTAGTACTTACTTTACAAGTGAGAACGAGGCCTAACAGAAAATTGACTTGAATAACTGATTGTAATCATACTTTAATACCTAATAAAGTCGTCCTTAACAATTCAATATACATAACCTACCTTTAGGCAAAAGCATGCGCATGCGCACCTCAAGCAGTGAAAGTAACGCATGTAATATGTGATTCGTCATCGAAATAGTCGATTGTGAGTTCATTGGTAATAAGAGTAAGTTATGACCTGTGTTCAAAACGCCGGATGTTTTATTATACAATTGCTTGTTTGAATAACTCTCTCATAAATGCCGACTATACACATTTATTTATAAGAAAGTTATGTGTGGTGTAGCTATATTGTTTGATATTTAAAATAGTATTTATGCATGAATTTTAAAGATTATATGAGTATAAATACCAAATATCAATGTTTAATTCAAAATCGAAGTGTATGAGCATAATCAAACTTTTCAATCTATTCCTCCTTATTACAAAACGAGTTTTATTTACAGTTCTAGAACTCAGATAAATGACGTTTCGGCTATAGACAAAACTACAAAAATTATATAAGGGTAAGGGTCTATACATATAACAATTTTCAAATTATTGATTTTGTAGTTAATTTTAAACGATAGTTCACAGTAAAGTAAAGTTATTTACTTTGCTTGCCTCAAAGTAAATATTAGCTGCGTATAAGATTGAAGTCAAAAGCTACTTACAAAGTAAGAAATGTAAAGAAATACTTTAACAACCTTGATCTACGCATTCAACTCTCACTGAAGCAAGAATTTAGATCAATACATAAATAATAATCGTCGAGTAAGTACTTACTTTCAAATGGAGAATTTTATGACTCGGCTAACTTTAATATCTACATTTTCTTTGCAATTTCTCTGTTTTCTCCCGATGTCGGTCATCTTGGTTCGCCAATGTATGTCAATAAATAGATCAATGGATTTATAATAAAGTTGCGAGGTTTTGCGCATACGTCGTCTGTATTCATCTTGATCATTCACTATGAAGAAAAGCAATCCAATTGAAAATAAAGAGGTGGTTTTTAATTTGGCTGATTGTGTCTTGTTTGCTACCTGTACTATTTAACAATGACAAAGGCGATGCAGTTGACACAATCATCTCCATGCTGGACTACCACTCAGAGGGTCCTGGGTTCGACAAAAATGACGGGTTTAAGTATCTGTTTCACGTCGGGATGTTTGTATGTTTGTTATTGTATATGTCTATTAAAGTATGTACCCCCGGCATAGAGTATCTTAGTGTGGGGCTATGATTGTGAAATGTTTATTTAGAGGACTTCTTACGTTTTGTTTATGCAGAGAAATGTTACTGGCGATTCTTTTTGTCTCAGACATACACGGCATCAAAAAGATGCCTCTTAAAGCACACAAATCTTGCTTCGTCTTTAAAGATCTTAAACCTTCCACATTTCCAATAGAAAGTTCACCAATCATCACCTTATTTTCCCGATAGATGGCACTGCAATTAGCTGGTCAGTAATGGCGGGAAGCGTATCTTCCGGCACAGATGCCGTTCTAATGGCGCATGCGTCAGTGGGTTAGCTCATTTTAGCTAGTTTTTATGTTGAGTTCTTTCTTGAATAGGTTAGTTATGGTTAGGGATCGAAAAAACGGGATCTATAGATGGTTTTTACTAGTGTAATGGTAGGTTAAGAGAATTAGCGACTTGGTAGAAGATTAAATACATTTATTTTTTGAACATATTAGATAATAAAAATAGGATATAAAAAATGATTTTAAGTATTTTCTGAAGGTATTTTTTATTTCCGTCTTCTTGCTAAGATCCAAACACACTTCTTTCTTTACTGGAGGGAAGTCTACCTACCCTGAGAGAGATGTGTCAAACATGTAGGTACTATGTATTTTTATTTACATTTTGCCAAAGTGTAAGTCCGTACAAATTTTCTCATAGTAGTAAACCGGTGCATCGTCGTGGGAATGTTCGGGTATCTCCGGAATGTGTATACGTGCTCGATTCGATACTGCGGTTGTCGTCATTTAGAACAGTTGCGGATTCAGGACGCTGTGAAAGCTTGCACAGTATATTGATAGTACGAAACCTATTTTAAACTAGAGACAAAAAAATGAGAGAATTCTAGAGAAACATTACTGTGCAAAAAGTGTTTGTTTTTCGCCTAATTCTATTCGTTAATATAATTTTAGAAGAATGTGTTTCTAATAATTATTCTTTATTTGTTTCAGGTACAAATAAACTATTAGATAATTTATGTTGACATATATTTTTTTTGAAAAACTGTAAAATGTAGGTACCATACCTAATTATTTCAGACATTTTCTATCAACAAATAGCAATGGCAAATGCCCATACATCATTTTAGTTATAAAACGGAGGTGTCTTTACGTTAAAAAATACTCAAATGGTTAGGAATAGGTATATCCTCCAACTGACCTTTAAAAAGAAATACGTTTAGAACTACATACCTATGCCATTTCAGGTACCTATAACTACAGTTTCCCATCCTGAAGCGACAGTCACAATGCATAAGAGATAGACACCTGCATGTCTCCATGTACTCGTACTGTGTGGCTTCTGCTTAACACTTCTATAGTCTTCCTAACGCCATCTCTGCCCTCAATTACAAGTGTTATTGATTTTATAGTCTCTGATCAGTCGCAGCAATGTGCAATAGACCATTCCTCACTAATATTTCCTCTCTTGCTAACGAGATGGTATACTTTATCATTTTAAATCTTATACCGTAATTTTAGGAGCTATTTTTGTAGAAAACAGTTTGTGTTGATGAGATATTGACTTTTGACGTCTAAGAAATATAAAATATTGTCAGTTTTAGCCTTTATTTCTTAAACAAAAGCTATCACTTTTAATAAAAACGTAAGACTTTCATAAATACAACCTTCGAATCAACACCACTAAACTACGTCACGTATACTACGTCTATCACGTAGATATGAAACGAGATATGCTTTCCGTTTTACGCGATAAAAAAAGAAAAGTGTTGAAGTTTTTTTTTATATCTGAAGGAAAGTATAATTTTAAACTTGATAAATTACGGTATATTTTAGTAAATTAGCAAAAAAATATTAAATATAACTTATTGTTTTTTTTTTAAATATTAATTTATGTACCTACATACTTTTACCTATTGGATTTTGCGTGAATAAAACTCATCATTCATACAGACGCTCAATGGAGCATCCGCCTTTGAGGCCTATTTCTGCTAATGTTATAATATAATTTCGTTGTGTATGCCCCTATACATAATTATGTATGTCCCTATTAACAGCCTCCCTCGTTTATGATCCTTCTTGAACAGCCTAAAATACTATAAACGATGGATGGATGGAAAATACGAGTATATATTAATTTCATTTTCTTAATTTCTGTCAAAGAAAACCTCATCTTGAAGTTAAACAAAGCGTAGTCTGTCTTCTAAATTATCAATTTATCACTCCCAATAGCAAACAGCTAATAATTTCTGCTAAATAATTACAAATACAATACTTGACTTGAGTATAGCATGATGATCACCGAAGCAGATCAGATGCTGCGTCGCGCTCCACTTAGTTGCGCCCGTGCAGACTACTGCGCACTGTTGCAACCGCTAACAATCACACTGGCTTCTATTATATGTTTGTGTTCTGGAGATTCTGAGTTTTGATTGTTGTGTAGAAAATGTGTACTTATGTGTGTGGTATAGTTTTGGGTAGAAAGAGGGTATGTTAATAATATGACAAAAATATTGGCGTTTCACATTAGACCCAGAACACACGGTGAAACGCAACTGCAACGCAACTGAAACTGCTAGTTACTTTTGAGTTGCATCTAAGTTTCTGCTGTAGACTCCGTTAGAAAACCACACACGACGCAATTGAAACGAAACGTTTCAAACTAGTTTCAGTCGCGTTGCAGTTGCGTTTCATCGTTTGTTCTGGGCCTTACTGTTATGAGTAGAAGATATTGGAAGAAACGGTCACTTAAATCACATCATATCTGTATATAAATCCGTCACGCCTCTCCCCTGTCTCCCCATCCGATTCCCCCCAATTCTTATGATCCAAACATACTTCCTTCGCGTCCACATTCAGCAGTCGCCTACATCCACATCAGTTAAGAGTGCTCCTGACTTGCCCTTTCCTTAACAAGTCCCCATTTTATCGATTTTTTTTAATGGACCGTTATAGTATGCGTGACGTAGACGTAAGCACGGCGTAGCCACGCGCGTAGTTACGATGTAACTCGATGTGACACCGGGCTACGCGTCACGTGGACGTGTACGTCTACGTTACGCAAGCGGTGACAGTTCCATATATTACAAATCAGAGGTACGCATACGCATCCGGTATGATTTGGCCTTTACACCTTTGCTTCAACTGAAATTATCAATCTCAAATCACCGTTTCACATACCAACGTAAAAGGTCCAATGTCCACTAACATCTGGCATTAAACTCGCATCAGTACGCCGTTACTGCAATACTCACGCGCAACGCAATCTGTCGATATTTATTGCTTCCTTGCGCGCGCGCAACTTCTGTCACATCGGGTATTAGCCACGGCGGCGGCTACTTTTGATATAAACTACCTTAGATTTGATTAAACTTAGGAGTTTTGAGATAAATGCGTGAGGGATAGGTACAAATTGTTTTTTTTTTATTTTCTAAGTATTATAGCTGTTAGTTATCTCGTTCGTTTCCGTTTTCCTTCAATTGCCACTATTTACTATGTTTTATTTATTTATTTATTTATTTATAAAACACACATAACAGATTACAGTCAATAGTAGGTTAAGTACATGTTAAAAGATTAATATATGAACTAGACTATAATCCACTGAGAATGTATGCTAGTAGAAACATTATTATAAGGTGAAACGAATGATACAATTTTCTTGATTGACTTATTCTAACTAAGGAAATAACTTATACAAAAACACTATGCCAAAAAAATGGTCATATTTTAATCCAGTTTTATGGACTTTAAGTACTTATTAAGAACTTGGAATAAGATAAACAAACTTATAATGTAATCATGTGAATCATACAAAAAAATCAAAACACCAGAGATCAAAGATCTTATTCTTGTCATGTGTGTAATATTTGTATCAACTAGGTACATAAAAAGCTAAGTACTTGAATAAAATAATTGTCTTACTCTCACGACAAACCTCTTTCATAACTCATAACATCATATTTAAAAGGAAATTGGAAAATTATTGATATCACTTTCAATAAAACAAGAACTAGTGTGAATATGGTAGCCCTTTCATTTCCACTTGTACTTATGATAGACATTCTACCGAACCTTATATTGAGCAATACTTCGATCGACAACTGGCACCCGGTTTGTATCATATACGTAGAAACAGGGTTTATATTGAAACTGAAAATCTTTTAAAACGACAACATACATACCGGAGCGATCTTGCTTATTTAGGTGGACTGTAGATTTAAATAAAAATTCGGGAACTTGTGCCCGACCGTGTTTTATTGAAGCACACACCAAAAAGAGAGAGAACATTGGTAAAAATCAGTATTGCCACATTTAAGACACAAAAATAATTAATGTCGCAGACCTACCTATCCGTCACGCCTAGTCACGCCTCTTTCCCATTTGGATAGGCAGAGACCACTTTCGTCCACTTGCTACGATCCCAACACACATCGAAAACATAAAACGACTACATAAATACCTATTTACAATTAAAATCTCGAACAATCAATAAAATAACCTTTACGCACATAGCTGAATAAAATAAAAGCAAAAATTACAAAATAAGCTATAATTAGTAGTTTATTCTACTTAAACGCTACTCCATAACAGCTTAATAAACCCGACTATGTTTTCATAGATATTTTTATAGGCTCGCGTAATCGTCCTAGGTACACTAGGGCATAATGCTGTCAAGACCTGAATTAAACTAATTAAAACATTTACCTAAGGACAGGATTAGTAGAAGATAATGTAAGTGGATATGTTGTGAATTTTTATAGCCAGTTGTTGTGTGGACGAAGTGAGCTGCATTCAGGACTTTAATTAAGTTCCTAGGTAGAGTCTGGAGCTAGTTTTATTTCTAGGATTTGCTTTATTGTTTCATTGAGTTTGTTGTTCTTGCTAAGATGACTGTAGGTTTAATGAAGCGTTAGTTTTAATGACATTTCTATCAACCAGCTGTTTGTCCATTACAGGAATTACAAATAATATTATAAATTTCAAAGTTTTTGCCGATGGATGGATGTGAGGATATTTACTTATTACTCTTTTACGTAAAAACTACTGAATAGATTTTAATGAAACTTTACAATATTGTAGCTTACACATCAGAACAGTACATAGGCTATATACTTTTATTAAAAAACTATACATATTTCAAAATATTACTATACATACATTCATATGGACTCGTAGGCAGTCCCTATTAGATAAAAGCTAGTAGATATATATAAAAGGCACTTTCCACGACAAACACTACTCGTAAATAGTAATGCTATTGAACCAGAAAGAATGATGTCATCTGATCTTTTTAGTGTTTTCCAAGGCGATCTTGATGCCGACTTTGGATCCAATTTAGTCAAGACTATCGCCTTTTTAAAATAGTTCAAAGTTCTATGAGTAACGTTTCTTAAACAGATGTGAAAATATTTTTAAAGAAACAATGTCAATGAAAATGAAAAATCATTTAATCCTGTAGGTTTTGAAAACAGTTAGGACGGGTCATTTTTTAAAGTTAATGCTAGAAACGCAAGAGTGCAGTTTTCCCAGAGAAGAACCTAGCAAGAAACCCTGTAGGGTTGCTCTTTTCAATAATCTCAGGCATAAACACAGAAACATACAACAAAATTAATATTTCAAAAGAGCTATCCATGAATAAATAATAAAAATTTGACGCCTTTTGTAATACTCAATGCGCCCCTTTTTCATTTAATTTAGGTACATATATTATTTTTACCTATCTTGCATTATGGTATTCTGTGAGTTAACCTAAAAATCTAAACCAAATTATCGCAGTTATCGAATACTCAAAGTTTACTTACTTACATTACCCTGTCCACTGTTAGATGATCTATGACAGACTTAACAATCTATCTGTGTTACGCTCTTTATCACTGGTCAATTTTGCCAAAATATTGAGATTTGCAGCTTCAAATTTTTATAAGTAAAATAAACGTGTACCTACTAAAGTTACCGACACTCCATTTTACGATTCATCTATTATTTTTGCCCTTGTTTGACACAAGAGTGTTGAATATACTTAAATAGACTGAGATGGAAATATTTTCCAATGTGTTTTTATTTACTGCCAGACGCCATTGCCTACCTAGTTCTAGACGAACCGGCGAGTTAATAAAATATTCAGAAACAAAAACCGATTTTATTGAACAAAATGGATTTTAGTTCAGAAGCCTCATTGACATTATTTTAGTGTTTAGGAGAGTGTTTTCGTACAACTTGAAAGGCGATTTTGGTAGTGCTTTAAGTCAAGGAGAACCGTACCAAAGCAAGTAGCGTTTACATGTTTTAATTAAAGAACTATCCTAAAGTACTCTACTAAACATACTTATGTAAGCATACTCGTATAATCTGTCACAGATCACCTAAAACAGGCCGTGAACTAGCTTTCTTATCGCATTTTCTACTAATACCGATAGAAACGTGCATGTTGCTATGCACAATATTTGCTTTTCAACTTTCAACAGGGCGCTATATCACCTCTTTGGTCAATATTTTGGAATCGTGTTTGCTAAATAGCGATAACTTTCTATGGTAAAAGACTATTTGAATGTTTAGATTGGTCAGGTCAGTGTATAGTTGAATAACCTAAGACCCAGAACACATGGTGAAACGCAACTGCAACGCACGTTTCGTTTCATTCATTCGTTTCATTTTCGTTTCAAACTAGTTGCGTCGTGTGTGGTTTTCTTAGGAAGTCTATAGCAGAAACTGCGATGCAACTCAAAAGTAACCAGCAAGTTCAGTTGCGTTGCAGTTGCGTTTCACCGTGTGTTTTGGCGCTTAAAGATTTGTATTTTACTTGCCATCGTTACCGTCTAAGATGACTAATATTTTTATTCATTTTATCTAGCCCGTTATGTCGAACCCTAAGTAATGTTTTTTCTTTGTTTCCTATACCTACGAATAATAATATTGTTCTGTCATAAGTCATTTATTACTAATAATAATAACAGTACAAACACTGTGTGCGAAAAATGATAGTAACAAACAGCTAACTTTCAATACAAACTAATTCCAAGATATTATCATTTAATTTATTGTATAAATATTTGTAAAACTAAAAGGATTTGCATGTTTTTTTACTAGTTGTTTATATTTTCCACAATTTTGTATCCGTTAAGTAGATATTATAATCTGCGCCGGCGCAGGGCGCGGCAAGTCGTGAAATGTTCCACAAACCTTCACATTTCCACTTATACTACTTATTAAGTACAATTACTTACTACTGGACAGATTTTACTTAGAAAATCTATTTATCCAAGTTTCATATAATAGCTGGGCTTTTCCAAATACATATTAGACTTTAAAATGATATATTATTTGGAGTAATAACAGGAGTGATTTGACTTTTCCTTAGTGACGGGATTGTGAACTAAATAAATAATACAAATAGATACATTTCCTTTTATAAATATACGTACATATAAATTGTACAGGGCCCTGTGTCGTTTCTGACCGTTTCTTACAGGTAATGAAATGGTAGTACGTTTAGATAAAAAATAACGTAAAAAGTGGAGTCAAGTAAAGTAAATCTTACTAAGTATAGTTAATTATATAATTGTAGCTACGATTATTATATAATTTACTATAAAAACATACATATTATACACCCAAACTCAGAATTGAGACCTCTAAAATTGATAGTACAATTTCACCATTGTTTCCACTTTCTTACGTAACTTTTATTTCATTAAACAAACGAACATCGCCAACCAACTACCAATTTGACAATATTAAATCGGTGACGTAAACAAAAGAGTTTCATTAATAAACAAGCAAACTTGAATCCTCTACAGTTCTGATAGAGTTGAAATAATTTTCGATCCACATTTGATAGTTTGAGGGAAAGTAAAACATTGGGTTATTGTTTGTTTGGATGCTCTATTAGCATAATGGAATTTTACTTTCTTTTGCTTTGGATTCGTGGGACTTTGGAATTCATATAACTAGCAGTCGAGACAGACAAGTTCGAAACATGTAGCGGAGAATGAAAAAATCCTGGCATACAACAGAAGTGGATGGAGAGCGAGCAAGAAGGCCTTTGCCCAGCAGTAAGACGTGATAGCCTAGCTGTATCAGTATACATCTAGCTAGATTATAACGTAAAACTGTGTTGACGGCGTTGTTAAGTAAATAATTTAAATACATGTGGAATATTCTCTAGAATGCCTAGCTTATGAAAATCTAACATACATTTGAGTCTATTTATAATTACTAGGAATATAATGTTCAAATAGTATCAAGTCAAGCTACACAAGTGTGTATCTAAACAAAACAGTAGAAAGTGAAAGGGATAATTTCAGGAAATATCCCATATTAACATAGTTTTAGAACACATCTAAAATGTCTCTCTAACCCTTTCTTCTCTTTTTGTTTTTTTTTTTCATTTTCCGTATGTTCAACTTTACTCGGACCTCGATTATACTTAACGATAACAATACAATTTAACTAAAACTCTAATTAAAAATTCTATCATTTTATTATCGATGATAGTAACAAGTGAAAGTTTCATCATTATTTCACTAGTTATCTTTCTATCGTGATAAATCACTGATACTGATAATTACTAATATCTAGAGTCATTAAAATGAATTGTGGTTGGGCTTGGCTATCTAATAAAGAGTGAGAGGGGATAGATCACATGCGCTGACGCTGGTTTTATAACAAACTAGAGGCTGCCCGCGGCTTCCTACGCATTTATAACTATACCTTGGATTTTTTTTTAAATATCTCAAAATAATATAGCCTATGTGTTATTCTGATATTTAAGTTACAATATTACCAAGTTTCATAAAAATCTGTCTAGTGGTTTTTGCGTGCATCCATCCATCGGCACAAACATTGACATCTACGCCTCTTTCCCATCAGGGTCCGCAGAGACCACTTCCTTCCAATTGCTGCGATTCAACTTCTTTCGCTTCAAAGACTTCATAAAGGAAGGTCAAGCCAAGAGTACCTTAAACCTACGTGCATGTATGAGGCGACTGATGAATGTGGATGTAGCAAAGTGTGTTTGGAATCCAAATACACTTCTTTTTGGATCGTATCAATTGAAATGGTCTTTGTCTAAAATAAATGAATGAAAGTGAATGTGAATAACAAAAAAATCTCAATAATGAAAAGAAAATACTTCGGTAAACTCGCACGACTAAAAATCTTATTGTAAGCAAATCAAATGTCTTTCTGTAGTGCTATGCTAATGTTATAATTTTTTAATATTGTGTACTCATTAATTGACGAATAAATTCTTTCAATTTATCTATCTAACAACAACGAGCTAACAACCTGTCGGACCAAATCTCCATGACTATTGACCTTAAAGCGCACGTCCCGAACCAAATCCGACAAAAACTCGGCTCCTAATCGTCTGTAACCAATCGACAACTCATCCGGTCGTCACAATCATTAACTGTACCGTTTTTACTCCTGAATTTACTTTGGGTCGCTTTAAATTGGTTTATATTGCGACTTTAGTAATTTTAATATGTAGATTGTTTGATAGGGCCAAGATAAATTGATCCCTCAACGTTAGGTACCCGGTTTAAATCCTTACTAAATTTAATTTTAGTACGTTATCTTAAAAGAAGTTAAAACTTCTTAAAATAATGGATGCCGTGTGTTCTTCGGCGGTGAAGAAATAGAATGGGGATGATGACTATATTCAAAAATTCAAAAAAATTAAAAAATATTTGAAACACGTTTTTACCTGATCAAATACATAAATAAATACAAAGATACAGAACAAAGTTAAGGAGTGGGAGTTATTGACGCCACTCCTACGTAAAAATCGTACTAAGGCGTGACGTCAAGAGCAAGTTTAACCCAGTGTATCTGTGTCATTTCTAGTTTAAGAGAAAAAAAGAAAAAATATGTGTCGAATATTTTAAAATAAACTATGTGATGGACTAAAAAAATTTTTTTAGTCATCATGCCCATTTATTTTAAACTCCGTATTTGACTAGTGACTAGGGAGACCTTTGCCCAGCAGTGGGACGTGACAAGCTGGCTGTATCTTTATAATTTTTTGGCGTTCTGTAAAAATGTGATTTGTAACAAAATATATAAATGATTTCCCCATATAAACTATTCCAATGTATTTCAATTAACTACGAGTCCATTTCGTAATACTAAATTGAAAAGGTGCAATCACAATTAACAAAATAGCTCCACAAACTAGAGTTTGATATATCCAATTATTATAATTGGTACTGGCTATTATATTTGAGTATTTTATTAGTTACTTTTGTAATTGAGTTCACAATAGGGCTATATTTAAAAAAGTATTTGAATCGATTATTCTCATTGTAAAGTGGGATCTCGTTTATGTCTTTTCCATGAACTTCTTGTTTTATAAAATTTTATTTATTTATTATCTAGCTAACGATTTGTTTTTTAAGTATTTTAACTTACATGATCCTATAAAAGTAATTTGAGTTGATTATCTTAACTACATTTTTAGAAATTGAAGCTCTGAAATTTATCAAAACCTGTCTAAGCCGAATTGCAGAAAACTGTGTATAATAAACATAATCGTCGTCGCTTCAGAGGTAGCTTGCCGCAACGTAACGTGACACCATCGTGATTTAGTTTTAAGTTTTTATTTTGTATTCTATTTATAGTATTCATAGATTTTAATTGTATTGTATTTTATGTATCAATATGGGCCTTAGATGCCAGAAAAAAAAAACTAATCCTGCTAATATGAAAAATGATAATGTTTGTGCCGATGGATGTTTGTTACTCTTTCACGCAAAAACTACTGAACAGATTTTGATGAGGCTTGGCAGTATTGTAGCTTGCATATCAGGATAACACATTTTTAAAGATATTGCATAAATTTTCCACGTTATGACGACAAAAGCGAGCAAAGTCGCGGGCAGCCTCTAGTAAAATTATAAATCTCAAACTCTTAAAAGTAAACATTCTATATTTCTGTAACAGCCTTAAAAATTCAAGTGGAACGATTCAAGCGACGTCAACTATAAAAGCCCTAATCGCAATGCCATTGACCAAATCGAGTGAACCGTGGAATTCGATCATGAAACATCACAAATAAATAAATATTAACTAATAAAGGCCATTTGACATCCTTGGTAATGCTTATACTGTATTCTAGGTCAAGTGTTTATAGTCAAATACACTTTGAATACACAAGAATGTGTTTATTTAACTAAATCCTTCTAATCCTATAAATATTATAAATGTCAATGTTTATGCTGATAGATGGATGTTTGTTACTCTTCCACGCAAAAACCACTGAACAGATTTTGATTAAACTTGGCAATATTGTAGTTTGCACATCAGAATAACATATAAGCGATGTTATTTGCAAATATTTTGTATTTTTTCAAAGATATGACGATAAATGGGTACGAAGTCGCGGGCAGCCTCTAGTTAGCAAATATTAGTTTAAGTTTACCTTGCAATGTTTAACGATTGATTGACCGATTAATCGACTGAAATGTTTAAGGTATCTACACAAATCTGGGCCGCGTCCGAGACGTGTCTGGGCCGTGGCCCGTCAGGAGGGAATACAATACGTCGTCATGACAACGTGTCCGGGACGTGTCAGGGAAAAATATCATTCCATACATTTTCTATGGATTCGTTTACACACGTTGTCATGACGACGTATTGTTTTCCCTCCTGACGGGCCACGGCCCGGACACGTCCCGGGCACGGCCCGGATCTATGTAAATAGACCTTTAAGCGGCAAGATGAACGGCTACCATGAGTATTTATAACGTTTAGCGGAACACACGATGAAACGTAACTGCAACGCAACTGAAACTGCTAGTTACTTTTGAGTTGCATCTAAGTTTGTGCTATAGACTTCTTTAGAATACCACACACGACGCAACTAGTTTGAAACGTTTTGTTTCAGTAGCGTTGCAGTTGCGTTTCACCGTGTGTTCTGGGTTTAAAGTTACGTAGTTTTCTATAATTTTGTATCATAATAATAAAATCCGTTCGATTTTTCTCTTAGTTGTTATTTTATTGTTAATTTATACACATAAAACGAACTTTTTGTAATGTTATAAACGTATTAAAGTAAATAATCATTAATTTATTGTTACAGGTAAGAGAACTGCGCTTGGGAATTCATTTTAAATGAAAAATGCAATAATATGATATAATTTGATAAGTAAGTTAAATATTATATCACTGTTTAAAGTTTGTCTATGAAACGGTTAACCGATTTGGATGCATAAATAGTACCTATAAGTGGAGGGAAGTGTTCTCTGCCTAACCCAATGAGAAAATAGCTTGACAGATACCTATGTATGTACTAGAGGCTGCCCGCGACTTCGTCCGCATTTATCGTCATATCTTTGAAAAAACACGAAATATCTGCAAATAATATAGCCTATGTGTTATTCTGATATCCGAGCTAAGTTATTGTAAAATTTCATTAAATTCTGTTCAGTGGTTTTTACGTGATGAAGTTACAAACATCCATCCATCCATCGGCACAAACATTGACATTTATAATATGTATAGGCTGTATGTTTGTCTGTAATAGTATTTAATTTGATAGCTGTAAAAATTCTATAACGCTTAAATATACATTCAATTTTGATACAAAGTATTACCATTTTTAAGTGCATAATACAAAGTAACACTAGTTGGTCTATAAATCAACGTTCATATTGAATATAAACAGTCAATAGAGCTATAATGTAAGGATACACGAGGCCCCGTTACAGTATGAATACCTTACGTAATAACCACAAGGTGGGTGTGGTGCAAGACTTCGGGTGCAGCGGTTTATTACCATGATTTAGGTGATGACACTTCATTTTAATTTTATTTCACTTAGACCCAGAACACACGGTGAAACGCAACTGAAACTGCTAGTTACTTTTGAGTTGCATCGAAGTTTCTGCTATAGACTTCCTTAGAAAACAACACAAGACGCAACTAGTTTGAAACGTTTCGTTTCAGTTTCGTCGTATGTGGTTTTCTAAGGAAGTGTATTTTAGAAACTTCGATGCAACTCAAAAGTTTCAGTTGCGTTTTACCGTGTATTTTGGCGCTTAATTCCTAGTAGTTAAAGCTCAAAGCTCCTTGGTGGAGGCTTTTGTCCAGCAGTGGACGTCCACGAGCTGATTGATGAAAGCCCAAAGTTAGGGTAAGCAGAGATTTCCTTCCATTTTTTCGATACAAACACACTTTTCTACATTAAGTTTGCTTTATACAGCATTGAGAGTAATCTCAGAAATTAGTGTGACGTTTTACATGTTTGTGCCGATGAATGGATGATTAAGAGGATGTTTGTTACTCTTCCACGCAAAAACCACTGGACAGATTTTTATGAAACTTTTCAATATTGTAGCTTGCATAATAACACATAAGCTATATTATTTTAAGATATCATGTATATTTTCTAACATGTTAATTGGTTTTTTGTTGTGCTCCTACCTTACCCCAAAACACAACGGTTCCGTATAAGCAAAACAGCTCCTCTATCGCCGGTGTATCATTATCAGCCAGTGAAAGGAAATATCTAATGCTTGCGGTCGGCGCATGCGCCACATGACCGACATTGCCATAACTAAACCATTTTGGCACATTTCTGGTACAACTCTGGCATGTTTCTGGTAATATGTGGTTACTGGTAACTATGTCATCTTGGGTAGTTTTTTCTGTGGTTTTATAAGATGCTTATTCTACAATCATTTCTATACGTATACAAAACTTTGTTAAACAAAAATTTGTTGTTGCATACAAAAAAATATTGTCAAGTTTAAATACGCATCTCTCCCATCAGGATAGGCTTAGACCACTTTGCTTATCTTGCTACGATCCAAACACACGTCTTTCGCTTCATCCACATTCATCAGTCCCTTTGATAACTACGGGTGGCAATGCAGTGGACTGTATAAATGAAACTATTGTATATGCCTCGTAATTCTTTTAATTAACTCGACCAACCAACAAAAACAAACCAGCAGCCATAGGAAACATTTGATAATAATAAAAACGTCATACTAAAATAAAAGTCAAAAACATAAAAAAACATAGACAAAACGCGACGGAGGTCGCATCACCGCTGAGTTGCTAACACCCTTTATACATAGTTGCATCCACGTCGTTAGAATACAGTTGACTTTTGTTAAGTTTAAACTCACTCCCCCTTATTACAAAACGAGGTTTAAAGATAGTCCGACGTTAGTTCGTTTCTTTTGACGTTTCGGCTATGGGCAAAACGTCAAACTAAACGAACTAACGTCGGACTATCTTTAAACCTCGTTTTGTAATAAGGGGGACTGTATTTAACTTAATTTTTTTCCTTTGAAAAGTGGAATTCATATGTATATTGTTAGTCACATAGAGGTTACAACTCCTTTAAACAGTTATCCAATTCAAACACAACTTTTAACCATGACAACTACAGCAGCAGCGCCCCAATGTTACGTCACAATTCAATCAGCGTATAAACAAATAATATGAAAGCCGTTCAAATGATAGATTGATAACAAGATTATTAACAATCGTGTTCTTACACTTAAAGTGTGTTTCACGTGTGAACATGTAAAATGTTTGCGTAACAAACGCTAATGTTAAGCTCGGATTAACTTAAAGCGAACGAGATAATTGCTTTATGTAATTGAAAAAACCGGCCAAGTGCGAGTCGGACTCGTGCAGGAAGGGTTCCGTATCATTCACTAGGTTAACTAACTTATTATTAATGTCTACCAGTAGCCTTTAATAATATCGAGCAAAAAAGTCTATAAAATTACGTTTGTTGCATAGGAGCCCCCTTAAGTATTATTATTATTATATTTTAAGTATTTGTTATTATAGCGGCAACGGTAATACATATCATCTGTAAAAATTTGAACGCTCTAGCTATAACACTTCATGAGATAACAGCCTGGTGACAGACGGACAGACGGACGGTGTCTCAGTAATAGGGTCCCGTTTTCACCCTTTGTGTACGGAACCCTAATAAAGAAACAGGAAACATTTGTTATTTAATTGTAATTGATACTTGTATGTGAGAGGAGGAAAACATTAAGTTGATTAAAGTTGTATGTCTTCTTTCTAATTGTGGACTAGTTTGAAGAGTAATTAACAACTTTAGTGAGTCGTGGGTTCGATTCCCACAGCAGACAAACATTGATGTGACAGTGATATTTGCATAAATCTGGCTGTTTGTATGTGTCATCTGTTAAGTTTATTAAGTTTAAGAGTCCCCGCAGACCACTGACTTTGACTCATTTGGGCTCTTAATCAGTACGTAGATGTATGCAAGAGCTCACACGGCACATTGGAATTTGGAACAATGGGGATGATGACTACATTCGAAAATTCAAAAAATAATTAGTCCGTCTTTTAGGCTATTAAAAAATATTTGAAACACGTTTTTTACCTGATCAAATACATAATAAATACAAAGATACAGAGCATCAAAGTTACGGAGTTTATTACTAAGGCGTGACGTCATGAGCAACTTTAACCCAGTGTATCTGTCATTTTTAGTTTAAGAGAAAAAAGAAAAAATACGTGTCGAATATTTTAAAATAATCTATGTGATGGACTAAAAAGAATTTTTTAGTCGTCATGTCCATTTGCACTAACAGGTCAACTAAACTATCGGCCGATTCAAAAATCTGTGATCTGGAGCTCTTAAGGTCTTTATACACAGATCCGGGACGTGTCCGGACCGTGGCCGTAGCCCGTCAGGAGGGAAAACAATACGTCGTCATGACAACGTGTCCAGACCGTGTCCGGGACATGTCAGGGAAAAAATATCATTATATACATTTTCTATGGATTAGTTCACACACGTTGTCATGACGACGTATTGTTTTCCCTCCTGACGGGCCACGGCCCGGACACGTCCCGGGCATGGCCCGTTTGTGTTTTTGCTTCTTTCTTTGAAAGACTTTTGCTTCGCTTTCTTTCTTTGAAAGACCTTTGCTTCGCTTGATATTGGCAGACTTCATAATTGTAGATGCCATTTACAAAAAAGAAAAAAAAATAGCTTATCCATTTAACCCAACCCAAACCAATTACAAAATCCACTACCATCATAACTCCAAAAGCTAGTTAACAGCATCCAAACATCAGGTTATAACATGGAAAGTTCATCAAGTGTCCACTTGTAGACAATGTATTGGATACCGTATCGTAGCTCGAGGCGAACCTTTCTATTCTATAACGAGTCGATGGGACGTAGCTGTGGGGTATGAGTTGTTTTGGTTGTTGAGTAGAAGGTACTGGGTGCTGTTTAGTGGTTATCACACGTAGATAAAATATCGATCTCGATCTCGGTGTATCTCGATCAAATCGGGGACTTGTTGCACAACCTATGTAGGTATTATTCTGATGTGTAAACTACAATACAATACAATATAATACAAATACTCTTTATTGCACAAAAAGATATAATGTACAGACACAAACAAAAATATAAGAAGCAACAGGCGGCCTTATTGTTAGGTGGCAATATCTTCCAGGCAACCTTAGGGTAAGTAAGAAATAGGTAATAATGGTTGCGGGTTGTTCAAATAATACAGAATACATACATAACTACATATTACTACATAATTACACAAACTACAATAATGTAAAGCTTATTTAACATCTGTGCGGTGTTGTTTTGTGTGATTGAGTAACAAATATCCTTACATCCACGCATCGGCAAAAACATTGATATTTATAAGTGTAAGAAAAACTTTCCCGATAATATTTACATTTTTAAAAGAAAAATTACAATTTCTTTTAATTGTAATTCCATATTTTTCAATGTACCTAAATATGTTCTAGAGTACAATTAAGGAAGACACATAGTTTTACTTTGTATCGTTTATCTAATTCTTCTTTCCCTTATTACCAAGTAACTCTTTGTTACTGTAACCCGCGGCGAAGGCGGAGTAATGAGTTATAGTACCTCCACGTAGATTTGAAATATGATCGCCTTTTGTTTTCAACTATTATGACTATGTGTTAGGTCCCGACCATCTATGAGTGTACAATTATACTAAGACTGGTCATTATTGGGTATAGCTTCCTATTTGATTTTACTCCATTGATGTATTTTGCTTCGTAACCAAATACTTTGACGTTTCTATACAGGATTTTTTTTTAAATTGGAACATAAGAATTTTGAACCATTTTTTTGTCTCACGGAACCGCACGCTCGTCTCACGCACGTTTTCGTCAAATGGCGATTGCAAAACGAATGCATACTCGTATATCTGGCGAAGAAACACTCAAATCTGTATCCACGAAGCGGGGTACCAATTCTGCTAAATTAAGTTAAGCGACCAACTATAGCCAACAGATTAACAATCTACAGTAATAGGTCACAAAGGTATTCTCCTAAGTGCCAAGATTAATAGCGGCAACGTCGCTTCAGCATCGCAACGACCAAAAATTTATTCTCTTAAAAGTTAGAAAACCGAAAATCAACCAAACCCAAAACTTCATCTTATGAAGACATCTCGTCACGTAACGTTTTAAATTTTTAAATCAAACCATTTTTTCGGAAACTTTCTCTACTTTTTCTACAAAAGTCTGTTTGTCACCTCGTACGTGACGTCATTGTGATATCTTTGAACGTTGCTATAGTAACACGTGCTTCTATAGAATTCTGAATTGAGATGTTTGATAAAGGTTATTTGATTGAGTTTTTGTTAGAAATCAGATTAGAGAAAGTGTTGAAAGGAATTGATTTTGAAGTTTTTGTTAGCGTTGTGTTGTGATAATGTGATTTAATTTTGTAGGTGTTAAGTTGTAAACAATACTATTACAGGTAACTATTTTAGATTTAGTAAGCACGTGGAAAGATGTGGTCTCTGTCTTCCTCGATGGACAGAGGTGTGAAAAATACTCATATGTATGTATGTACGTACACTCAATGAGATTTTCTGATCCCTTTGCCTAGATATGATTATTATCTACAATATCTACATACATGCCCACATACATCCTATAAATATTATAAATGTCAATGTTTGTGCCGATAGATGGATGGATGTTTGTTACTTAATCACGTAAAAACCACTGAACAGATTTAAATGAAATTTTACAATAAATTAGCTTGGACATCAGAAAACACATGGGCTACATAATTTGTAAATATTTTTCGTTTTTTTCAAAGATATGACGATAAATGCGAATTCGCGGGCAGCCTCTCTCAAGTATAAACATACATGCTAATAACACCTCTTTCCCATCGGGGCAGGCAGAGATCCAGCTCCGATTCCCTCCACTCCTATCTGAAATATCATGTTATTTTCCTACAAAACCTACTCCTACAATTCATATGTAAATTAATTTCAAGTCTCGATAGTAATAATGTAAGTTGATGCAATGATCGTAAATAGCAGAAACAATCACTTTGGGAACTGGATTTCTTATCACTGAACATAAACTAACAACTCTATTTGCCTTAATGATTTGTTTATGGCATCTTACGAAGTATTTTAGTATTATACAGGGTGTGTCGTAAATAGTGGTCCATAGTAAAGGAGTCGATACACTGTGTTCTTAGGTATCACAAACCGGGATTTTAATAATTTTAAAAAATTAAAAATTAAAAAAAAAAAAAAATAATAATAATTAATTAATTAATTAATTAATTATTATTTTTTAAAATTTTTTAAAATTTTTTAAAATTATTTATTTTTAAAATTTTAAAATTAAAATCGTTTTTAAAATTATTAAAATCCCGGTTTGTGATACCTAAGAACACAGTGTATCGACTCCTTTACTATGGACCACTATTTACGACACACCCTGTATATGATTTTCCGGTTTACAACATGTATGAAAATATGATTACTTATAAGGTTTTTTTCATATCTAGATGACTACATAAATAAATATCTGTCACGTTGCTTTCCCATCGGGGTAGGCAGAGACCACTTCCGTCCTTTATCAGTCGCCCCATACTTGCAAAATAGATGAGTAAATTAAATTCAGAAAGAATAAATAAAATATGTATGTATTCTTCAGAGGTAATTATTTGAAATTAATTTAATTTAGCAAACTATTGGTTTATTATTTTATTTAACGCTCTTAAATTTAATAATGATGAATAAACTATTACTCCAATACTACAAGTAGATATTCGCAATACTAACACATAAAAAGTCGGAGAGTAGGCAAACAAGCATCACGACGATTAATACCATATTATTAAAACCTAACTAGACTAGATTTCCAATCAACCTATAAACATACAGTCTACCTTCACCTACCTTTAAACAGCATAAAACAGGTACAAGTCATGGGAAAACCTTGTTCGGGCAGTGTACTCGGGACCGTCACTTTCACTAGTTAGCACCAGATGGACCATACGGGTTTATAACCTATTGTCCAACTATTGTAAGTTGGATGTTCGACGCATAATTCCGCAATAAACGTGTAAGATTATACACGTTTTCTTAAAGGAAATATCTTTGCTTTTAATGTGAATATTTTCAATTGATTCGTATGGGAAGTTATTGAGAGTTATTTAGAGACTTTCTAAATCTTAATATACGTATAGGTATTTCATGTTTAATTTTTAATTTAATTTCTATCTATTTTACTGTGAATTATGACCTCATAATTAACAGTGTAAAGGTATTTACACACCAAAGCCGCCGGCTTTTTTGACAGCTGCCATTCGTATGACGTAAAGCCGCCGGCCTAGCCCGTCGGCATGCCGGCGGCTTTCGTGTGTAGATAGCATAAACACGTTGTATTCGATAAGGTATTTCTACAAAATATTTCTTTACATTGGTCTTTGATAATTTGTTATTTGGATTCTGATCTAAAAATAGCGTCAATTGTTTTTTATGGGATCTAAGTTTAAGATTGTAAAGTCAGTTAATATCGCAATTATTTTTGTTATTAGCACCTAAGCTATTGCATCTTTAATCGAACGAACGGAAACATCTAAAAAAGTACCTTCTCACGCGTAAAAACAAACTATTTTAAATAGGTATATATCAATAACATAAATTAAAATACGAGTAATAATATAGCATCTGTAAGTTTTCCTATAGTTTTTGCGTTTGAAGAGTAGAATCCGTCACGCGTAGTCAGGTGGCTGTTTAACAACGCAGTGATGCGGAAAATGTACATTTTCTCGTTATTTATTATCATGGATTATGTGACATGACAGGGGGCATAGAACCTTTTAATTCTCTGATTACGTCGGAATTTGTTTTTTCTTGATATATACCTAAGGATTTTGCTTAAAGAAAATCTTTGACTGTTGCTTTTTCGAAGTAATTTTTGTCCACTTTGTTACTATGTCAGTTTAGTGACCTTTTGTCTGTTGTATCACCTTTTTTTTGTACTACTCATTTGTATATCTTTAGATAATATGTTTTTTAATTAGTCTATTTTTTTTCGAACGACTGATAATTTATATCCCTAAACAAATTCACCGATTGCACTTTTGTTGTTATTAAGACTAAACTTTTAACCACTAAGCGCAGAAATATTATTAGTAGCTATAAAACCTCTTTAGTAACACCTGTTTTATAAACTTTTAAAATTAAAAAGTTAGCGTATTTTAATTAAAGAATTTACGACTCGTCATTAATTAACAAAATTCAATGAAATCTTCTTGCAACATTTTATTACGTGTTATAAAGATGTTCACATGAATTCAAGTTTTCGTTTCCAATTATAAAATATTATGTGTGAGTATAGTATGAGGAAGACCCAGACGGACGTTCCTAGAACAGGTGAAGGAAAAGGCGGGTGTCATGTCGTATCAAGATGTTAAAAAGAAGGCAGAAAATAGGGAGGGATGGAAGAGGCTCCACCGACAAGAGCTTAGCTCTTAAAGAAGAAGAAGAAGAGTATAGTATTTGTTTTTAAAACTGCATCTTTTCTCAGACCTGAAACTTGAACTAATCTCGAATATTTTTTTGTAGTGTTTTATAATATAAGGTCTATTTAAACAGATCCGGGTCGTGCCCGGGTCGTGTCCCGTCAGGAGGGATAACTATACGTCGTCATGACAACGTGTCCGGGACGTGTCAGGAAAAAAAAAATAATACCATACATTGCCCGTATCTGTATAGATAGACCTTTATTAGGTATTTATACAGGGTGTAACAGAAAGGGTATATAAAGCCGAAACACAGCGATAGTCCTCATGAAACTGAACAACTTTCCCCAAGGAACATGGGTCGTAACTCGAAAAATTTTTTTGGCTCGCCCATACTTACTCGATCAGCTGATCGGGCATTTTGTATGGGGAGGCAAATTTTTTTTTTCGAGTTACGACCCATGTTCCTTGGGGAAAGTTGTTCAGTTTCATGAGGACTATCGCTGTGTTTCGGCTTTATATACCCTTTCTGTTACACCCTGTATACCTAATACCATATTAATTTATGGGGTCACTTATATTGTGAATTTAGTAGCCACAGGTGAAATTTTAATGGTAAAATTATCACGTTTTGGTCCATAAAAAATCGATTCTAGTATTCTAATAGTATTTCCACAAACACACACGACATTTTAGGCTAGGTAATCTTACTATCCATCTAACTCATACACCTAGGCTATACAGCCTTTAAAAGATCCGCAATAAGTATAAAACGATTATAACAGTACTCATAAAGTAATTGAATAACATTACTCATAAAACTATAGTGTTTATTTTACATGAGAGCAACATAAGGTATAGTTATGTAAATATGTAGCCGGTACGTTATACTAAGTACATAACTATGTTTGCGTGATTCATTTGCTATAATTATACTAATAATTGCTAGGTACTTGAATTTCTTATATGGTGTTCTTGAGATATTTTGTAATAAGAAATAAATTAACTAGATTTTGACCGTTATTTAATCAATTTTTGAATGGCTGTTTCTATTTTTTTATGATAAAATATTAGCCTAACTAAGTACGTACTAACTCCATTTTTTCCAAGTTTCTCTTTTTTAAAAAGCTGTAAAATATCCCTTGTAAGTATAACAATTTATTGTAAAATGTAGTTATGTTGAAAAGTCAATAGAAAAATTTTGCTATAAACCAAAATTATTTTTTAGTTTATAATAAAGGTGTAGAAATAGTGATAAATGAAAGAATTAACACTGACCTACGATTTCTAGCAGTCGGTGAAATACTGATTATCATACTATTATCTAAAAGGTCAGTGACCGATCTGTTGCGTGGAGGATTTCACTTTCGATCGGCGCGGGCGCATGGGCGATGTTATAGGTGCCAGTCGAATCGATTAATTAAACATTTCATTATATGTTGCCACTTTCATCATACTATATTCGATTGAAAGAAAGCTTGTAGCTTTTGATGTAAATATTTATATATTTTTTGATCTATGATTCTGATGTATTTTATTTATTTATGCGACATAATTATTAATCAGCTAATTTGTCATTTATCTATTACAAAGAATGTAATTTTGAGTAATAAAAGCCAAAAAGCGTTTAAGCGCATTTTCAAAATCTTTAAAGACAAGCATCCTAAATTTATTCATCATGACACTCTAGTTTTTTTGTACTACTTACGTACTGCAACATGTAAGTATAGGAAAATTAATGTTAAATCTGACAAACTAAAGTAGTCACACAGGATATTGTGCAACCACTGTGCAACCAATAAATAAATTAAACGGCACACCTGTTCTTTTTTTTTAAGTTTAATCATCACTTGCACCAAAGAGATTACGCATCAAGAAGACTGTATTTATTATATATCTTTGGGAGAAAAATGTCGTCGAACGAGTAGTGATGAAAGCGAAATTTCGCAAAACTTCCGATTGGGACCGGTCGAGCTTCTATAAATTATGGAAGAGGTTTTCTGGTTGATTTTGCAACTGTCTATATTGTCGATAGATTTCGCTGCAAGAAGATTAGTGGTGCCGCCGTCAGAGCAAAAGTTGTGATTGTGATTATATTCTGACGTATTTTACATACATATCTGTCACGCCTCTCTTCCATCCGGATGGGCAGAGATAATTTCACTCTAGGCAGAGACAGTTAAGGTAGGCAGATCCCCTCTACTTGCTACGATCCAAATACACTTCTTTCACTTTATCCACATTCATCAGTCGCCTCATTTCCTGAGTTGATTAAAATGATTCTTTAAATTATACGTTTGCATTTTAGTTACAATGAACCTTCATAGACAAAAATACTAATTTACTGGGATCCAAGTTAGCTAATTTAAAATAGCCTTAGTTGTGTGTCAGAGTCTCAATGGCATTTTTTGGCACATTTGGTACTCTAGTAAACAATGGCTTAGATACACAAATGTGTCAAAAATGACATTGACACTTTACCGACACACAACAGATAATATTAGATTATCAGACTTGGGCTCCTGGTAGTAAAAGAATCTAGGTCTTTGAACTGAGATCATTCTTAACTCTTTATCTGACAAATCTGCGTTTTTCTTACAAGTTCATTATACTTCACACGATCATTGTGGAAACCGTGTCATACCAGATCGTAATTAGTTCGTACACATTCGTAAAGAATGAAAAATTAACTTTTAATTATCTTCTCAAGGTAGCTTAGTATTTTCGAATTGCTTCAATGGACTAATATAATGATGTAGGTACCTACTTTGTCATCATTTGAATCAGAAAATAATTATATAGCCACCATTTTAAATCATAATTTTTAAAGACAAGCGGTTAATTATCTTTGAATAATAAGTATGTACATCATAATCATGTCATACTTATTATATCGTTGTTTACGATCGAAACCTATGTGCATAAAGTAGTTAAACTAGAGACTCTAAAAACTCTAAATCATGTCCATTATGACACATTAAACTGTAGAAAAGAAGTAATAACACTACTTTGTAATAAGTATTTCACTGTAAATCTAAATATTAAATACTTAACGACACCGCGGCAGACCTAGGCAAAGACGGCGAGACGAGTTTGATTCATTCAGCGAAGAGGTCCTGGCGCATATCAGAATTGGATGGGGCCTTTTCCCAGCAGTGCGACGTCACTAGCTGATTGTATCTGTATGCTGTAGAATCCATTTGGATACATTAAAGACCCATAACCAAAATAACACATACATACATAGCAATTAGCAACATATCTGCCACGCCTCTCTCTCTCATCGGGGTAGGTAGAGACCACTTAGCTCTACTCTACTTAAACACACCTCTTTCGCTTTATCCTAATTCAAAATAATAAATCAATAAGAACTAAAACCCAAAAAAACTAATGAGGAAGGAATATAGACTGAAGTGGCCCCATTTTTTTTTCATATACAAAATGAGTTTATGATAGTTTATAGTTGCGCCAAGTTTCCTCATAGTTTTCTTAGTAGATGTCCTGTCAAACGATATGATGTCCCTACGAAAAGTAGCCATTTTGCGCCGGACCAGGCACGCAGATCCAGACAGTATGGCTCCTCCTTACAATATAATACAATACAAATATTCTTTATTGTACACAAAGATATAAGGTACAGACACAAACAAGAATATAAGAAGCAACAAGCTCCTTATATATTCTATACTGAAAGAAAAAATCAGACACGTTTATAAAAGCACCGAAAAAAAAATGAACAGTATCATCTGAACATGTAGAAAGTAAAAGTTGTACGTAACAAACAGGACTTGTCAGGGCCGTTACGTGACGCGTTACGGGTTTCGGAACATCTGTACCGCGGACATTTTAAAGGTTAATACGGTAAACGTATAGGTGCTACTGAGTGTTATGTAACGTTTTATTGGATGGTTTTAACAGCTTTAAGAATTATTTTTCAATTTTTATATGATGAGTGTGGATGAAGCGAATGAGTGGATCGTAGTAAGTGGAGGGAAGTGATATATGTCTATCTCAGTGGGAGAGGGACGTGTAGTGGATGATTAAATTTTCAATTTAAACTTTTTTATTTTTATTTTTTTTATTATGTCCCACTGCCGGGCAAAGGCTTCGTTCGCATTCTTCCATGTTTCCCTTTCTCCTACGTTAATTTTGTAATTTAATTGCTTCAGTTTAACTTTTTATTGTAGTAGTTTCTTATGCATAGTTAGTTTTTTATTCGTTTTGTCAATTAGTTATATATCTACTGTGCAGCAAATTAATGATTTATTTATTTATCTATCTATAAACATGTATTTTCCATTTTTTAATAGATGTTATTTTGTTTTGTCCTCAGAAGTGGGAGTCTCGGGTTCGAGTCGTGTTTTATCAAACGCACGTGACTGTGCGAAACATTACTCAAGGTAAATAAACTACTTCTACATTTTATGTTTAAAGAAGTGATAAGTACATTAAAGTAAATAGAGCAAGTTTTCTTTTAAGTTCAATTACGATTTATTGATGTACTACTTTTTTTTTCTTAGCCTATTTCGTCCCACTGCTGGGCAAAAGCCTCACCCATGCCTCTCCAAAGACTCCTGTTATTAGCTGCATCTCACCAATCTTCCCTGAATGAGCGTAGGTCGTCACTCCATCGTTTTTTGGGCTTACCTCGGCGACGTTGGCCGTCTGGCATAAATTATTAAAATTAATAATGTCCTAGCTAGAGATATTATGAACGCCTATAAAAGAAGAAACTTCTTCATAATTCTTTTACATTTAAGAGTTAGACTCTTGTCGGTTCAGAATATTTCTTAATAATAATTTAAAAAATTACTGCTATCGAGTAGGTACTTACTACGTATTTAGCTGTAAAGTAAGATTGAGAACAATGAAAACAAGTAGGAAGCTCTCAAGTACACAGTAATAAGGAAATTAGTACAATTTTGAACTATCACTTCCTAAACTAACATCCTAACAGGCTCTAGTTTTATATTTTCACGAATTTAAAAACATATCAATCTGAAATTTATTTTGAAATAGGCATGTCGAAAGATTTTGAAATCCTATTCCAAAATGCAGATACACATTTACTGTTTACAACAAAAACTTTATTTCGGTATTTAACTAATGTTTTAAGAAGATTAAAGCCATTTTTATAATTATTTTTAAATACTGCGTGAAAACAGCTCTCCGTGTCATGGCGTCGCGTGTGACGTCACACTTTTGTAAATGTCAAATGTGTTCCCGCCCGGCTAGACAACAAAGTAAACAAACGTTTCGTATTTCTTGTGATAAAAATGAATTCTAAAGTTTATAAGTGGTGTGCAGTACCTCTGTGCAAAAATACATCAATACAGACACCCAACAAGGTGTTTGTTCATGTCCCATACATTAAAAAAATAAGAGATACATGGTTACAGCTTGCACGGCGAAACCCGAACGAAGTAAAATTAAATTCGTCACTTTATTTCTGTGAAGATCACTTTGATGTGAGTATGTTATCATGTATTGATAGATTTTTAACTTCATGTTTGACGTGAAATAGATGAAATGACAATAATAACAAATAACAATAATAACAAAAAAAATACAAGGCGGTTTTCACGTTTCTAAATTCGGAGGAGCAAAATTCTTTATTGGTTGCCAGGAACTCGCCCAACATTAGCAAATCGATCCTGGGCAAATTGGAACTGTTTGCCCTGATAAACCCTGGTTCCATTATAATAAATTTGTAGTTATTCACAAAAATAAACAAAAAGTAAATCCTAGCGTACAATCAGTCAAAACAACACAGTGATGTTTGTTTACATGAGTATGACGTCATGCGCTGTGATTGGCGTTTCAGTCAAAATGGCCGATTGCAGTATTTTACTCTTTTATTTTATAGAAAATCTTGTTAATCTCAATTTTTTAAATAAAACTAAAATAGTTTTTTGAATCCTTTAAATGTGTATTTTCCCCTGAAATCATTAAATCTTCGATTATTTCATAGTGTCGTCACGCCTATTAGAACGTCTAATAAAAACTCTACGGAGCACGTATTTGAAAATAAAAAAGTTGAAAGGAAACAAAATACAATCGCGAATTGCGGCCAAGATTTTGTAACATTAAGCCAATATTGGTTACCAATGGTTCCTAATACCCGAAATAGTTTACTAAAGGCTTTATTTTTATGAACGTGACTACTGATCAGGTACCAAGTTCATTATTGCATGGTAAAGTGCCTGATACCGCGTTTTGCGACACATGTTATTTGAAACTGTTGCATTTTTATTGTGCATTATTGCAATTCTTATTAATTGTGTTAGTGTTACTTTTATGACGATTAGTAACTACCTAATTTTAAATAGTTTTTAAACTTTGTTTTCATAAAAATATTTTGTTATTCAAAAATAATTTTTTTTGTTAGCCAATAAGATCCCACTGCAGGGCAAAAGCCTCCCCCGCTGCTTTCCATTTAACACGGTCTCCGGTAGCGACCCGCCATTAGCGTGAAAATGCATCCAGAACGTCTCTCCATCATTTTCGAGATCTACCTCGGCGTCTGTGACCATCTAGTTCTAGTGGTATTAGTATTACAAATAATAAAATCAAACTTAGTAGGAAAATGAGCCCTTGAAATGTGTCGATAAATGTTTCCTCTCTTGTTGAGCATCATTTTATTTCTAAATCTAAATCGTCGCACTGATATATCGCATTCCTTCGCCGAAGCAAAACAAACAAACAAACTTACAAATACATATTAAGGGGCCGCACACACTACGAAGATGCTGATAATATTTCTATTTTATCTTTCCTTGCTGCAGATTATCATGGAAAAGTTTTGGCTAATGCCAATTAATGGCGATTTTATTGAACTTACGAGCGTAATAACATCAATCCAGATAATCCGATGAGCTTATTATAACAAGAAAAAATAAGTTCTTTCAGTAAATATTGTTTTAATTACTTCCGTTACAAAATAACCATTCTTAATAAAATAAGGTTATTTTTTATTTATTTAGGTACGTGAATTACAAAATTTTACGTGAATTGCAAAACTTGCTTAGCAGCGAGACAGTACCTACTTGCTTGATAAGCTAACTAAACCATTTAAGGCATTTTGTGTATCTGCTATATTCTATTTATTTATGTATCTAATTATAAAAGATGTCTATTTAATTGTTAATCTTTCACATCCCAGAAAAAAAAAGAAAATCGAAAATCTAGTGTGCCTGGGTTAAAATGGGTCAGTGGGATGTGAGAGGTTAATCTAATTAAAAACTAACTACTTTTAATAACAAATATTATGCATGTTTGTTTGTTTGTGCGTGTTTATGTGACTACACACACAATCAATAGTGCTTTGTCAATAGATACCTTTTTATTATGTTTCTATCTGTAAAAACCTATAATTGGCTCGTTTGTTAATTTACAATTTTCTAATAATTAAAGCTGTTGGGTTTCCTATTAATAAATACATTGTAGCAAGTTCATAGTATGTGAAACCTTTACTAGTTGGAAAGAGAGATAGTGTTTCATGGAACGGCGCGTGGTGGACAGGTGCGGGTGATCAATTAGCGGGAAGATGCGCGAGATTGGATGCGCGTGCGACGGTCGCCGGCGCGGCTGCGTATAGCCGTTCTATTGGGTTGGTTAAGTTAAAGGCGAGGGAGGGAAAATTGAGTTAGGTTTAGGAGTTTGAAAGATTGATTAAAATGTTAGGTCAGACAATGTGAATATCTTATTTTAAATTAATATATTTACATACCTTATTTTGATTATTTATCTTATTTCAGATGTATTTTTCAACTTTTTGCAGAAAAGGTTAACTTACGCTCCAATTAATTTATACCTTGTCAAAAATTAGAAGAAGATACTGCTGCCTGCAACTTCATCATACCTTGGAGAAATAACACCTTTATCTTAAAATAGCATAACCACATGTTATTCTGTTACACAAACTACAATATTGCAAAGTTTCATCAAAATCGGTTCAATAGTTTTCGTGTGAAAGAGTAACAAACATCTCATCCATCCAAACGTTGTCATTTATTAATAAGTTTATAACACTATAATCCTCTTAACTTACACCAATACCTCATAGATTCTCGAGTTCAATTGGCCGCTTGAGTGGTACAGATCAGGTGATAAGCCCCTGGATGTGCGGTGAGTAAAAACATGCAAAAATAATGCAAAACTTGCCGCACGCTAACAAAGATATCTACAAATCATTCACATGAGTACACTGGGGATTGTGGTTCTCAATATTTTATTGACTAGAGATCCTTAAGGCCAAAACACACGTATGCGTACCTCTGAGTTGTAATGTATGGAACTGTCACCGCTTGCGTAACGTAGACGTAGACTATTTATTTAATAAACTATATAATAGACATACATTACAACTCAGCGGTACGCATACGTCTACGCATACGTCTACGCATACGTCTACGCATACGTCTACGCATACGTCTACGCATACGTCTACGCATACGTCTACGCATACGTCTACGCATACGTATACGCATACGCAACGCATACGCAACGCATACGCATGCGGTATGTCTTGGCCTTTAATGGTCGGCAAAGACGATTTATACTTTGGACAATCCTTTGGTCAAAAACGCAATAGTTATGCGTGAGTTAGTAGAGTGCTAGTGAGATCCGGTTAAGCCATTTTATCCCCTATATTAAGATATAGCTATTAAGGTAGCCATTAGCTGAATCAAACATACTTGACTAAAGTACCGACATACCTTTAAAAAAAAAACAGAGGCAAAGACAGAAACACTGGCAAATACGTCACAAATAAACAAACACCCCTCTTTCTTCGACGGGGGTTAAAAAGCCATAAGTTTGTGGAGAAAGAAGTCCTATTGCTTGAATGGGCTAGAGTAATTTTGGTTTTGTATTCAATTACTTTTTGACCAAACATAATTCTCAAAACATAAATATGCAGAACCAAATTCCTCTTATTACAAAACGAGGTTTAAAGATAGTCCGACGTTAGTTCGTTTAGTTTCATAATAATGTATCGGTTTCAAGAGCATTTTTTGTGCCTATGAAATAAATATATTTTTGACTTTTGACTTTTTTGAATTTTGACGTTTTGTCCATAGCCGAAACGTCAAAAGAAACGAACTAATGTCGGACTATCTATAAACTTCGTTTTGTAATATGGGGGATAGAGTTCTACAGGTAAACAGTTGAACATCACTACTTTAGATCAATAAGCAGAGATTGCAGCCAATGCTCATCCATTCTGTTTGACGTTGATCTTGCGAGCTGCCAATTCAATACGAATATTTGTATTCTTGCTTTATTTGAGTGAGTCGTGTAGGGTAGGTCTTATCGCGGTGAATGCGAAGGTGATGCTAATCGATTTGTAAATAGAGTGTCATTCAAGAAGGATCAAAGGATGTAAGATTATATGTCTATACAATATGTAGTAATGTATCAACTTAATATTTTTCCTCTTTCTTGAAGTTCTGGAATATAACATTCACGAAACTACTTTAATAATCTACACTGCGATTTATAAAAATAAAATTATCGTTTATCAAAATATACATAAATATCCGTCACGCCTCTCTCCTATCGGGATAGAAAGAGACCATTCCCTCCATTTCCTACATCCACTTCATATATCTCGTCTCTTCATCGCCCATCAATCGGCTTAAAAATATACGTCGGTTTAGGGTACTCCTGACTTGGCAGGAAAAAATAATAAAAAAATATAATTATTACACTCAACATTCTGCATCAGTATAATATGTATAAACACCTTAGACTGCTTTATTTAGTACATAGCCAAAAGTTACCTACATTCCAAGAAAATTTATTTATTTATTTATTTATTATGGAAAACAAACAGCACTAACTTAACACCTATGATTAGATTAACATAGAACGATACATGTGCTAGTAAAGTTTTCACCGATCCGTTTAAAATTATGTAAATTATACGTTTCGAATCCATCAATCAGTATTGTTGATTGATTTTCATACTTGTTGTACCGAATACGGTGTGGCGAAGTGTAAATTGTGCAACATAATGAGTAAAATGTAGATACTTATACAAATTGTTACAAAACGAGGTTTAGAGATAGTCCGACGTTAGTTCGTTTCTTTTGACGTTTCGTCTATGGACAAAACGTCAAACTAAACGAACTAACGTCGGACTATCTTTATACCTCGTGTTGTAATAAGGAGGTATGAGTATTTGCAGTTCAATTTTAATTTAGTTGTACTAGAAATTAAGTTTGAGTTCTCATTGTTTTTTTTTTAAATGGCAATCAATGTAGATTCTGTCAATGTCAAGTGACGGAAACTACACATCTCGTACGTCACAGTATAGTGTTTGTCCCAAGTGGGAATCGAATTTATGACCTGCGGCATGGCGAGTAGGGGGTCACTGGCCAGCCAATAGTGGTCTTGACGCAAATTCTGCACTTTATGCGTATATCAAATATCTCAGCATTAAATATTCATAAGTTCATAACTTCATGTTCAATACCAACTTTCCGTTTCACTTATAACAAAATAAATATAGATCACATATCAAATAACATCACACACATCATCCAATGTTGCAAATAAATTTAAAAAATCCGACTTTCCCAAAACTTCCCAATTAGGTAACATGGTCATTCAAAAAGGCGTTTTAATAGTTTTATAACATTTACCTGAATTAAGAAAATTGTAATTAAAAAAAATAGCGTGAGAAGGTTTTAGCGAAAGTGAATTGAAGACGAGTGTCTTGATTCATGTTTGTGTTTTAATTAAACGGTGGATTTAGGTTAACGGGTGATTAGCATATAAATTACATTATCTCATTGCGTTGGAACCATGACCAGCACAGTTCCACAACTGTGAGCGGTCAAACGGTTTTAAATGTTCGTATTCTTATTTTGAACTTAACTTTTTAAAAATTGTTGATGTGCTATTTATTGTACCTACGATTGGTTCTTGAAGTGTGTTTTGATCGAAGCAAGTGTAGCGAAGTGGTTTCTGCCTATCCCGATTGGGAAGGATCGAGAGTCTTGGATTTCATGCAATAATTCTAGCCTATAGATACTTAAGTGCATATGATATTGCAAACTTTAATCAACACTCGGAGTACCTTGAAGAATTTACGCGTTGTATTTCCACACAAATTGAGCTATTAAACCACTACAAACAACAGTTTCTAGCCATTTCCCAAAATGGCAATATTCCGCCTTACCAACAACACAGAACAAAGCACAATACTAACAATGCGAGTCTCATGTGAGATTCCTTTGAGAAATCCCACGACATAACATGATATTTGGGGTGAGGCCTCTATTCAGCCTTTACACAGCCTCTATACAGCATTTATACAGCTTGTATTCAGCCTAGAATCTTGTACTAAATGCCTAACACCTAACACAATGATGTTCTGGGAGTTGAAATACTGGTAGAGTAATTATACAAGTTACTTTCGAAGTTTCTTAGTAGTGTTTTCTTTTAGTTGTTGTTTCTTTTAATTAAAGAATTTATATGGAATCTTGTACAGCTAGTTATGGTACGTATGTATACGTACCAGAGTAACAGTTTTTTTTGAATAACCTATTTTGTTATGCCTTCCTAGTTTCTTTAAATAAATCCATTAATACATAATTATCAATGTCAATGTTTATGCCGGTTTGTGCCCATAGATGGGTGGATATAGATAAGGATGTTTGTAACTCTTTCACGCAAAAACCACTGAACAGATTTTGATGAAACTTTGCAATATGGTAGCTTACACATTTAAATAACACATAAGCTACATTATTTTAAGATATTGTGTTAACTTTCCAAGATATGACGATAAATGCGTACGAACTCGTGGGCAGTCTTTAGTGATTAATAATTCGCATACTACGCATACCTTTTAAGATACCCTCTGCCCATCTAAAACGAGGTTACTTCATTAGGGTGGTCCGAAGTCCTCACGATGTAACAATGCATGCAATCTGGCATCGAACTTATTGTCTACCGGCGCTCTAATAGCTCAGCTTGTCTATGGTTTCGAAGTTTGAAGCGTGGATGTGGTAGTGATTCTTATTTTGAATGTCAAACTGTGACGGATGGAAAATTAGTAATACTTACTTATTGGTCTTTGATTATGTATCAAAGATACATAGATATCCGCCACTTCTCTTTCCCACTGGAGTAGGCACTTCGCTTCACTTGCTAAGATCTAAACACACTTCTTTCACTTCATCTGCATTATTTGCTTAAATGAAAGAAATCAGAAGAGAGTACCCTAAATAAAGAGTAGAATTTAGATGAAGCGAAAGGAGTGTTTGGGTCATAGCAAGTAGTCTACAATCTAGCAAAATTTCAAAAAAGGAATCCAAAATATTTTATTACTTTTAAGTTAACTAGTTTGAAAAATGCCTCCTCAAACTTTCCCACCTTCAAGTCAAGACAACCCCTAGCCCGCGGCGTCTCTCGCATTGTTCCTAGCGAGCCATTGTTCAGTTTTTCGCCACCTCGCCAACTAGATAGTGCATTCAACTGCATTATGCAATTACACTGCAGTTCAAGGGTATTGAATATTGATGCAGCAGTGTTAGATCCCCTCTGATAGGTTATAGCTGGTAAAATTTATTTATTTATTGCCATTTGTTCTCTAAATGAGTTAGTGTTGTTCGTTTGATATTTATTTAGTTGTTTAGATGTTATTTTTTATTGGATATTTTATTGATTTGAAAAGTCGACAAATTGTTGCTTTTTCTGGTAAATTGGTTTAATAAATAGGTAGGTAATGACATTACGACTAACTATCGAAATTCGAAATAAGACACTGCATTTATAGATTTTTACTTTTTTACCAACTACATCTAAGCTAAAAGGAAGGGTAATGTTATTAGCAGTCTATTTTCGTATACAAATTATATTAATTGATAACTAATACCAAAAAGGAACAAAAGCACAAGAAAATGCATGTTACCACATCCCACACCTTTCTTTGTCCAATCTTCATTAAGCTCAAAACTTATCTGAGCTTTTCGATGACTAATCCTCCATTCTAGTGTAATATAAAAAGAAAATATAAAATAATTACTCTACCATCAGCGCTTCAAAGTCAATCGATACACTTGATTGCAAAGAAAACGCTTACACTTTCCAAAGAATCATCATCTATTGTCTGTCCCTTTAAATACCACTTTAAAACGATCTCTGAGATATTCACATACGTTTGAATAATGTAAGATTTGATAAAATAGTCAGAGGTCTATCTATATTGGTGGATTATTGCTTAACCCCTTTGTGTGTGATTTTTAATCACAGCTACTTGCCTTGTCATGAGTGTGTTAATATAGGATTTAAATACGTTCTTTGTGCGTTCTTAACATTTACCAAGTAATATAAGTTCGTCTTTTTATTGTTTTAATTATAATTTTGTACTGAGTTCAGGATGATTCTCATTTTCTTCTGTGTAGTTCAATTCATAATGAATATTCACGGAGGTTTTAATTATTACCTATCTTTATTAAAGAAAGACCAAATCAATAGTAGCGACTGATGAATGTAGATGAAACGAAAGAAGTCTTTTTGAATTGTAGCAGATTCTGGGAAGTGGTCTCTGCCTACCCCCGTGGGAGAGGGACGTGATTGATAGGTATGTATGTACCTACATGTTGTGTGTAAAATAAAAGTAATTTCATGTGAGATAGTTAAGTTTTCTGAATATTACCATGAAACGAACAATGCAATGTTTATAACTTCCTACCTATCTAAAGAAAAATAAAATAGTTAACACGGAACCCTAAATACCAAAGATTTGTAGTGTAACGTTTTCATTGTCCCCGTGTGTAACTTTCACACAGTTTTCGTGTATTTTTGTATCGGAATTCTCACGTAACTGTTACATAGTTATGTACATAAAAAAGGTTTAGAATAGGCACATTTATGTGTACACATGTGACATTTTAACATAATTACATATTCCAGTTCTTTGCTACTCCGGTACCCATTGTTTTTGCGCAAATAACCAGCTATTTTTATAATGTGGAAAAATGCTCGTTCTACGCAATTATGAAAAAGTTTTAAAGTGTTTAAAGTGATATTTGTAGGAATATTTTAATTCCTGCTGCGTTCTTAAATCTAGGTATATTTTAGGTGCACTAACCCGGAGGCTAGTGCTTTGTTTTGAGCTTGCTGTACAAACTGCGGTATGTTTTTATTTTTTGACTCTATGTTATCTTTTTCTTTAAAAAATGGCAACTACCATTATAAATTATAAAGTATCAGTCACTGTTATAATATTGCACTAACCTACTAATATTATAAATGTCAATGTTTGTGCCGATGTATGTACCTACTTATGTATCTATGGATGTGAGAATGTTTGTTACTCTTTCACGCAAAAACCGCTGGACAGATTTTGATGAAACTTGGCATTATTGTAGGTTACACATCAGAATAACATATAGGCTAAATTATTTTAAGATAACATGCTTTTATACCAAGATATAACGATAATTAAAGTTGAAGGCAGCCTCTAGTTGAGATACAAATCTTAATCAAATAATTTCGCAACAATTATTACATCAAACCACACGTAAGTACTTATAACACGACACCTCAATAATAAATAAATAAACGAGTAACAATATAGTGAAAGCAACTGGCGGGACGAGTTTGTAATGGACATATTAATACTTGGAAGTACCTACATTCATCGCGTAGGTTTGCGTGAAAGTGGCTATTGGTCACTTGGAAATTTATCGTTTGGATAAACAAAGAGGAATTGCTTAGGAATTGGTTGTTTTCTCGTTGCTATTTCACTGTACGTAAGTATCTATATAATTCTTCTATATTTAAACGTTATATTGTCTAATGCTATCTACACACCATACCCGCCGGCATGCCGCCGCGCTAGACCGGCGGCTTTACGTCATACGAATGGCAGCTGTCAAAAAAGCCGGCGGCTTTGGTGTTAAGATACCATAAGAATCTTATGGCTTATACAGCAAAGGGCAATGAAGAATGTACATCGATCTTTGGAAAGAGGCAATCGGCTAATTTCGACTTACAGCGTTATCTATGTCGGAGACACGACGACGTTGACGTTTGTCTGACAAAGAGTCGTGTTTCAAATGGTAGGTGCTCTTAGTTTTGGATACTATTGATGGTTTGGGGTACTTTTGACTTGATCTTTAACAAGTCCCCACTTTGTGAAATAAACCCAAAAACATCAATTCTTTGTAGGTACTTAGATACTAAATTCATTCTTCATCTTTTCGAATTATAAAGACCCATAAATCACACATCAAAATCAAATCACAGCCTATATTTCCCATGACCCTGGCGTAACTATGGCGTAACCATTCCCCATGACCATGGATGATGTAACACCCCCTCTTCTCTCCGGTGCATCGTTGCCATGACAACGCAACGACCACTGATGTAATAATGACCACTTTCTTGCCCCAACTGCACTTTTTGTCAGTTGAAATTTTAAGGGGCTAAAGATTTTGATGTCGTTTCGTATCAAGAACTGAAATGGCAGATGAAAGGCAAAGATGGTGATTACTCCACAGACAAGAGGCTTTCTTTTAAATTAAATGAAGGAATGAAAGGTATTTATACGAATCAAAATAAAATCTTTTAAATCGACAAGAAACAAAAAAATATCAAAGACGTTACCGACTCACTGAAAACTATTTTAAATCAAAAATGATATAAAAAATGATAATCTTATATTTACAGCTGTAGTTTAACTATAAATCTTTACATTTAGAGTAGTGTTAGCCTGTGAACATCGAATGGAATCACGCAATTTCAGATATAAATATTTCTAATAAATCACAGTGTGCGGAAGTGCGTCGTCGCCTTAACATGAAAAGTTCCCACGCTGCAGCCGCCTGCGCAGCCTTAATGCATCTCCAAATAATACCATTTACTATTGAAAAGTTGTAATTTGAATACCAGGAATGATGAGTTGAGATCGAATTTGTTATGACGGTTTTTATATGACTAATGTAGTTTTGAAGAAATTGTGAGAAGGCTTAAGATTCTGTGCTCTAAGTGTGTACTAGCTCTTAAGAAGAAAGTCATAAGATACTGTGCTATACACAGCATACATATAAAATTCCACTGGCTGATTAAGTTCATTGAAATTCAAGATATATAATTATTGATTTACCTATTGCTATCGTCCTACCTACGATACCTACTCGTACTATTTGGTATTCTGTGCTTTTGTGCACAAATAAAATGAGTACATACGAGTATATACTAGTACCTACATATTCCTTTGTCATAAACAGTATTATTATCCTGCCTTCTTATTTTCACTTCTCTCTCTGTGGGGTCTGCAGGAAGACATTTATTTTAGAAATATGCTGTACCTTTTGTATAACTTCTCTTTTTTTCTGTCTCTATGTACTATCTTACAATAAACTGTAAATAAATAAATAAATAAAATAAAATAACTAAAATTTTTTTTACGTACGGATTTACCAGTAGGTAATACGACGACCAATTATTATTTATCATATCTTGTCATTTGTCATATCTTGGAAAATTTATACAATATCTTTAAATAATATAGCCTAGTTGTTATTTTGATGTGTAAACTACAATATGGTAAAGATTCATCAAAATCTATTCAGTAGTTTTTGCGTGAAAGAGTATCGAACATCCATCGGCACAAACATTGACATTTAGAGGTATAAAATTAAGTAGGATTACGTAATAATTTGGTAATACTTAATACTACCTTCCCATTCAAAACGTCTGTCAACTTTCATATAGAAAAGGAAGTGAGCATATGTCGAGATGAGAGAGTAAAGGAAGAAAGTGTCATGTTTGGTGGTTTGGGCGTGGTTATGTCCCGCATGTGGGTCGTTGTGATTCACTGTGACAAGCTTTTTTATGCTTGTATTTGGTGTTGGCTTGTGTTTATGTTGGTTTAAGAACTTTATTTTATAAGCGCTTGTAAATCCAAACACACTTCTTTCGTTTCATTTGAATTAATCAGTCACCTCATACAGGGTTTAGACAAGAAGTATGTTTGGATCGTTCATAGCAAGTGGAGTGAAATGGTCTCTACCTACCTCGATGGGAGAGAGTCAGGGATGGGAGAGAGATAGAGATAAACGACGCCAAAAGAAATTATGACTTCCACATAAGTATAGGCATATATATATTTAACCTACTAGTTTCAATTACCTATAAGTTATTTAAATCGATTATTATAAATACAAAACATAAATTATTATTATTATTATAAAATGCAACTACTGGTTTCCTTAATAAGTTTACGGTAAGCGGCCTCTAACAAGGCGTTTCCCAAGCTCTGAAGTAAAGGCAGCGCGGGCGCACCCAGCCGGCCAATTTCAATAAATCGATAATCAAAATACCGCGCAGATAGTCAATGGAGTGCAGATGGCGGCCACCGGATCGCCTTGGCCAAATTGTATTGTAGGCCTTTCCATATCTCCCGCTCTCATAAATTATGCACAAACTGTCAGAGAATAAAATCAAGGAGACACCGAATACAACCATAGAATTCTTTCGTGTTTAGTTTAATAGATATATGCCTTTATATCTAACAATATTTTCAATTACTTAAAAACAAGATTTACACAAATAAGTACATACTTGCCTGCATAATATTTTAAAAATGACCTAGAAGAAGATATTAAATTATTGGCAGAAGAAAGGCATATATGGCGATTACTCCAACGAGAAGAACCTGGCTCTTAAATATATGAATGAAGCTTAGATTCCTTGAAAATCATGTTTAAAATTAGGTCTATCACATAATGCTAGTGTTACTTATATTAAACCTTTCTATCATCACTAGGTAAAACAAATATTGAAATATTGCGCAGAGCAACCCAACCAATACAGTAAACAGATGCTGATAGTAATCATTTGGTACAAATTCGCGGACAAAAGGTCATTTGGGTCATACAAAACAATTCCGGGTCATATTCAATACGAATTTTAATTCGCATTTTATGAAGTGCTCTGATTGTTACATGGCTTTGTTTTTTTTAAAATTGGCAATTAACATTGTTGATTCTGCCAATGTCAAGTGGAAGTTTGTTTTACTTATCAGTTATTGAAAGGCTCAAAATATTTCGGAGACCCATTGCGAATGATTTCATTTAAATATAAGGTACCTTGTTACCATTTGTTCATTATGATAAATCACTTGAGAACTTAGGAAAATGAGGTATTTATTTGTGTCCTACTCAAAAATATGCCATACTGCCCATACCCTATTTTATTAATTATATTAAATCGCTTTTTATGATACTTTAAGAAGGATCTATAGAATGGTTATTAACTATCTGGCACATAGTTTTATCAACACGGATTTCCCCGATAAAAAACACCTTACTTATAGCAAAGAAATATTCATCACAAGAAGTATAATATAACTCGACTCAGTGATTTAGAACATTTAGAACAAAGCATGATCTCTAATCTCATAATCCACCTGTCTGTCTGTCTGTGAGTAACCGCCTCCAACCGGTTTCGTACTGATTGCGCCACTTACGACTTGTATCGCATTTTTGCGGTCACCTGTCAATTGAGCCACGTGCAACAGTTGATTTGACACTTGGGTAGTACACATGGGGTACTTGATGAAGATTCTAGTTGATTGTTACAGTTTGTGCAATTGTTTACAAGCTAATGTGCTTTGTGTTTTGTTATAATTTTATTTGTGGTGAGCGGTTTATTTTTATTTTAATCTTGGTTTAATTCTGCTTTAGTAATCCTCAACTTTTATCAAACTCTACTAAAATGAGAACTAATTATGTATACAGAAATTACTTATCGTGCATGTTGACTAAATTTGGATTTCTTTTTTAAACTTTTAATTTGCATGCCGATGTTAAAACGGCTGCGTAGGTGAATCTTATATTGTGATATTACTATTCTTACTATGTTCTGTACTGTACCCTATGCAATGCAAATAAACTCATTCATTCATTCATTCATTCATTCATACGTAGGTAACCATTTCTCTAACTTCAAGATCTTTTACTCTTTTTTGCGGTGTAATATAATTGGGATTAAAAAAAAATTCACAAATCGTCAACTTGCCAATTCAAGAAACAGGGGCCCCAGTCTGCAAATTTACAATACCTACTCTCAGTTGTGTGTCAGCAGAGTGTCAATGAGAGTGTCAATGACATTCTTTGGCACATTTGATCGCAATCAGTGTAAGCCGTTGTTTAGCAGAATACCAAATGTGTCAAAAAGGACAGGATAAATAGATAGGCCTAAATGGCGAATGCTCCACCGACAAGAGTCTAACCAGGCCTCCGTCACTCTATGTACTTGCACGCTATAAATACCTACCGCTCAGCGGGCCGCTTGCGGACCAAGCGAAGCGCGGCTGTCAAAACGAAGCGCTCGCACGTTGTTCAAATTTTGATAGTTCCATTCGTTTTTTATTTGTTTTGAATGTTTTATAATTTTTAATAATTACGTTTTTTTAATGAAAAACATAATAATAACCGAGAATTAAGAAAGATAAAAAAACATTAAATATTAAAAATAAAAACATGTTAAAAATAAATATATTAAAAACGATACAATTTTAAACTGTCCCTATAAGTCGGAACATATTCATAGTTCTCAATAATATAGTCACAAAACGTTTTGTTAATTTAATTTTATCGAAGAGGCAGCCCCGTGATTTTTACGGATTCACGCGGTGCGAAGGAATCACAACTATACGCTTGAGTATTTAGGCACATTTTAGCATGCAGTGGTATCTGACGTGACAGTTGGGCTATTGCGCACTGTTAAAGCAGTAGGTATTGGACATTTTGTTCTGAGTGAAGTATCTGTTACGTAGTAACTATTGGGTAATCTGTGGTCTAACTCTTCAGTTAAATGATGATGTCAAAAATGCCATTGATACTCTGCCGACACACAACTGATAATATTGTTAATTAGTAGACTTGGACATGTATTAAAACTTTCACATTTATAAATCAAGGATGATTTTGCCGAATTCCATCAAAAAAGCTCAGTCATTATGGACCTTGGTATTTAAATAAGCTGTCTGCTACCTACCGCGTGATAACTTTTAACGCCTCAGGGCAAAGGTCCAAATTCACAAATATTTTCCTCTTGTAGCTTTACCATAGCCAGTTTCTTCGGTATCTTAACATAATAATATTATTTATAAAATAAATAAATGTGTTTATTATTATAAGTTGTCAATAGTTACATTTTATTGCTTAAAAATATAAATGTGCTGATGGATGGATGGATGTGACGACGTTTGTTACTCTTTCACGCAAAAACTACCGAAGAAAATTTAATGAAATTTCACAATATTCCAGCTTGCACATCATAACACATAGGCTATATTGTTTTAATATTTTGAATCAAGCTAATCATCTGTGTACATAGGTATCGGAATAATGATTGTATATAAGTTAGAATCGAACTCACGACGTGCATCATGGCAAACAGGGTAGTGATATAGGTTTAATTATTATTAGAAAGTAAAAGCTAATTACTAAAACTATAGTGGAAGTATAAGAGCGACACTAAGGTTAATATTAGCTAATACCCTATATTTACCAAATTACGTCAATTTGAGATTTTACCGTCATTTGTTATTTCGGACGAACTCGCACGCAGATCGAATTATTCGTAAAACTGTGATTGTTTTGTCTCACGAACTGTCACGACAGTTATTATAATAATACTCGCTTTGGTGATGATAATAACGCTTCTATTTTGTGAATCTGGACCATATCTGGACCGAGTTCAATTTTGTTTATAATTTTGATTACCGATTTTTTTTGTAATGGAATCTTTTTACTCGCGTTCGGAAACTTTTGAATGTAAATAATGCGCCGTCTTTTGTTTTTCTAATTTCGAATTTCTTCAATATACAATTTAAATTCCGAATTTCCTTCCTCTATTTTGATTAAAGTCTTTCTTTAATACAATGATATAAATCATGACATTTTTAGCACTGTTAAAAGCAAAAATAAAATTTAAATCTACATGAATAATTAACGCATAAGTAAGTAGGCTCATAATTATATGATCTAATTTCCTTCTCATGTAAATACTAGTTACTTTGTAAACAGTACGCGTTACATTATATCTGTTATTATTACATAATGGCAGAAGTTTGTAAGGAAACCGATGAACCGACGTGCCAATCAAATTCATTGAATTATTGGCATGTTACAAGCATGTAGGTTTTCTTGTGGTTACGATATTAGTAGGTAAAATAATAAGCAGCCTTTACTTATATAATATCTGTTTGTAAAATGCATCCAGATCGTTGGGCCAAAATAACAACAGAATGGGCGCCACAGACGCCGAGGTAGACCTCTTAATAGATGGAGAGACGATCTGGATGCATTTTCAAGGGAATGGCGGGACGCTACTGGAGACCGTGTTGAATGGAAAGTCGCGGCCCGGGGGAGGACTTTGCCCAATAGTGAGATCTTAATCACGCCTCTCACCCGTTGGGGTAGGCAGAGACCACTTCCGACGAGCACGTATGAGGCGATTGATGAATATGGATGAAACGAAAGAAGTATGTTTAGATCGTAGTACGTAGACGTATATATTTTTTTGTCTCCTAAAATACGAGTATATCTTTTTTACGAAACAAATATACCTACTTTTTACCTTCTTTAACAATATTAAACTACGCTCTAAAAATACCAAAGAACCTTCAAGAATGGCATTATCTTTTTAAAACCACAAATAAATACAAAACAAGTTCAAAAGCGCATCTTTTAATACTTGGTTTAAAAAAAAACATAAAACTTAACCGTTTAAAATGGTAATGGAATAGTGTAGTCGGCATGTAGTCTCTTGTCTTCATTAATCTGTGTACTTTAAAGTAATTAGTTATAATTACTTTGTGACATGATACTGTAATGTCACAGACTAGGTACATATGGGGTGATGATCTAAGGAAAGATGTATGTTGACTGGTCAGGGTATCTGCACACCCAAGCCGGCGGCTTTTTTCACAGCTGCCATTCGTATGACGTAAAGCAGCCGGCCTAGCACGGCGGCATGCCGGCGGCTTTGGTGTGTAGATAGCATTAGCGTGGTTGATAGTGACCCTGCCTGCCATGTTATGACATGTCGAAGGTTCAATTCTCACTCAAACAATACAGTGATGTACTAAGGGTGAGTCTGGGTGTTTATGTGTAAAAAAATTGTAGGTCATGTGTAGGCAGCAGATGTTGGGGCTGGTTGTTAAGTAAAATGAAAGGCTTCAAGTATTGGCACGAAGAAACTGGGTTTTTATTCACTTAGTTTTTACACGCAAAGTTACATAGCACCCGTAATCGTAGCAGAGCGGGAATAGAGAAGTGAAAAAAGTGTTGCCACATAAAAGAAATATAAAATTACTTTTTGTTGGTGTTGCCAACATCATGTTTTTATAGTACCTACAATATACATATAATTATAGTAAGCTTTATTTCATATAAAATTGGCAGAATCCACAATGGTATTTGCCATTTTTATTTTAAAAAGTTTGTACTTAAACACAAAGTATAGTTTCTCTGCACAAGATTACAATACAATACAAATATTCTTTATTGCACAAAAGATATAAGGTACAGACACAAACAAGAATATAAGAAGCAACAGGCGGCCTTATTGCTAGGTAGCAATATCTTTATTGCTTATTGCTAATAGCAATATACCAGGCAACCTTACAAGTACAGTATAGGTACGAGTATGTACCTATTAAAGATTTTCCTGTATTTAAACCAAACACCCTATAACTTGCGCTAAAACCTCCATCTACCCGCAAAAACGCAAAATTCCTCCAAGTACTCAGTAGTGACAATAAAACAGTAAATCCCCTCATTTACCTGCCATTACAGCGATTTGCTCCATTTGCCTGCGCCGGCGCACATCATAAACACCTCTTAACATCACATTTATTTTTTTAAGTTAACCTTTATTGCAGATAATACTTAATTATTTTAATGATCTAGGATTTACGGATTGAAATGCGTATGATAAGATTAAGTTGTACACATTTAAGTATAGTTAACTATAGTAAAGTGGTTTTGGTTGTTATTGTGTCGGTTAAGTAGGTGATTAAGCAGATTTATTATAATAGTAGATAATTTTAAATTCCAATTATTTGCACTGTTTTTAATTGTTGTTTATAAAAAACGCATTATGATAGTGAATAGCCCATGAAGGATTTACATAGATCAAATAAAAAAGAGAATAGAAGTTAAGTACGTCGTTTCAGGACCTCTACCGGAAGGCAGAGAATAGAGCAGAGTGGCGTATACTCTACTGATAAGAGCGTCGCTCTTAAATACATGTATTGGTATAGATATATGTATGTGGGAAGGAGACGGGAGATGGAAACGGAAGTGACGGAAGAAGGAAACGGAAGTTTTAGATGAATGAAAGGGATGCATGCTAAGGAGTAAAAGAGTTAGTGTTGTTGATGGGTGACTAAGCAACGGGGATGAATTGCGGATTTGGTTGTGGTTTAGGTCTTATTTCATAATATAAATTTCAATAAATAAATCAACAGTATTTTTACTTTTACATGTATATGACCATTTGAATGACCCAAAATAATCCTAAAAGCCATATTAATAAAAGTGACAATCACATAACAATTTGATTTGATGTCCATCACGCCTTGCATGGTAAGAAATGACAGCAAGAAACAACGCAACAGCGCGTGCGGTGCGGTTACGTCTTTGATCTAGCGGCGCGTGCGACGAATTAAATGTGGATTATAATGATGTTTCGTTTTTGTTAGATGAGGCGGTGTGTTTGTATGTACTTTATATCATTATAGTCGTTTTCTTCTTAGTCGTTGCACTCTTGGCAGAGTGGTTGTGGTCGTCATTTCACCTGTTAGTGGCTCGCCTAACAATACGCCGCCATTCCTGTCTGATGGCCGCCTTTCTGGTGCAGACGTGCAAGGAACTGGCCACAGCTGCTCTTATCTGGTTCGTCCACCTCATAGGCGATCTACCTCGTGCTCGAGTGCCTTCAACTTTTGCCCTGCACTACTAGGCGCTCTATCGACTCATCGCAACGGGATACGTGTCCGAAGAAAGTCAGGATTCGATTTTATTATGGTCAAAGTGGTATAAATATTGCAACTAGAGGCTGCCTGCGACTTCGTATGCATTTATCGTCATAGCTTGGATTTGCATAATATCTTAAATTAATTTACTTTATGTGTTATTCTGATGTGCAAGCTACAATATAGTAATATACATAGTAATAAAGTATTATAAGTACTATCATTATAAGGTTTAAATGCATACAGGTCTAACTACACAGATCTGGGTCGTGCCCGGGACGTGTCCGGGCCGTGGCCCGTCAGGAAGGAAAACAATACGTCGTCGTCATGACAATGTGTGTGAACGAACTATAGAAAATGTATGAAATGATATTTTTTCCCTGACACGTCCCGGACACGTTGTCAATAGCCTAAATATTGCGAGCGCAAATTAACTTATCAATTACATAATAAGAAGATAAATGTTTACTACCCACATAAGTACGAGTTGTTATGTAAATGTAAACAATCATAATCGTATTGTCACGTAAAGCATATTTCGCCATATTGGCAGAGGTTCAAATCTTTAACAAAATGCTAATTTACCTAAATATTTACCGTCTTTTGTGATGAAAGTCTAATATTTGTGCGACTTTCTAAAATGGCTGGACAAAATATGCTAATTACATTTCTTTATTTGTTTTCTTGTTTGATTTGTCATTTTTTGTTAGATAACGTCCTATTGCGGACGGAAATTGATTCTAACTATAGAGGATGTTAGGTAATGGCAACAAGGCGTGTGAAAAAAAATCTTGATCGATAACTCCTTTGAGTATAGAATATATAAGGATGGGGCAACCATTTTTTTTTTTCATATGTAAATGAGTTTATGACAGCGTGCCAAGGTTGGCGCAAGTTTTTCATAGTTTTCTTGGTAGATGACCTGTCAAACGATAAGAAATTCCATACAAAAAGGTAGCCATTTTGCGCCAGACCAGGCACGCATTTCTAGACGGTGTGGCATTTCCTTATATATTCTATACTCATAGGATAACTCAGAAGACAATATCCACGTGTCCTTGAAAAAACTATAAATATATAACTATTGGCCACCTGCGACTTCGTACCCATTTATCGTCATATCTTAGAAGAAAAACATGATATCTCAAAATATAGCCTACCTATGTGTTATTCTGATGTATAGCTACAATATTGCCAAGTTTCATCAAAATCTGTTCAGTAGTTTTTCCGTGAAAGGGTAACAATTCAACAAATATCCATCGGCACTAACATTGACATTTATAATATTAGTAGGTTTAGGAAGTAGGAGATATTTTGATATAGTTTCTGAAACCTCTAAATAAAAGATATCTCTGTAAACTAATACAATCTAATGCCTATAATTCAAGCTACGCAGTTAATTAATTTGCAATTCGCCCACAGTCGCCCATACCAACCCATGCCGGCACTAAAGCGTGGGAACTTAGACTACACTCACAGAATATTTGAAATAGAATGGACATTGTAATGGAATTTTAGTGAAATGTATTAATTCACTTATTTTATATTAACATAGGGAAATATGGAAGGATGCGAGGTAGGTCTTTGCCCTGTAATGGGATACAAGAAACTAATTATTAAAAAAAATAGTTTATTAAAATGAATGATGAATGAAAATGATGAATTAAAAAAAATCCTACTTACCTTTGTATGATAAGCTTTCTATAAATACGAAGAAACTGTTAAACAATTGAATCTCGTATAATAATTAAACAATTTGCAGTGACGTTTGTTTATTGACTATTTTTTTTTGTGTGATTAGTGATATTTTTTCATTCCAAAATTAACGTACATTACATACCTATCTCTCACACCTTTCTCCCATCGGGGTTGATAGACTCCTCCCTCCATTAGCTACGACCCAAACACAATCCAAACAAGACAGTCAAATAAAGCGTCAGGCTCAAGGATTTTTTGGCGCGTGGCGAAAATCGGAACTAACGATATCTTCTTGTAAATTGTAGGTAATTACTTTAATAAATTTATTCTATACCAACGCCCTCCTGATAACGTCGTCACTTAAATGCCAATAGATCCTTGTAGCACTTTACCATCCTTCCACTTCTATACTAAAACTACTAGTACCTAAGCCTGTAGTAGGTGTGAGCTTAGTACCGATGTGTCGTGAGTGGCCCGGCCTTGCAGCGCCAGGTGTATACCCAGAGCCTCTCGCTATCTAAACAATCCGATCTACCTGTAGGTATGACGTTTATGGTAGTAATGACGATTTAGATAGATGAATGATAGAACAGTGATGCTAGAATAGGAACAGAGTGATGCCATGTAAGCAATAGGCATGATGAATTTGACTAAAAATGACAAAGATACACTGGGTTAAAGTTGTTCGTGACGTCACGCCTAAGTAAGATTTTTACCTAAGAGTGACGTCAAAACCCCCCACTCCGTAACTTTGATGCTCTGTATCTTTGTACTTATTCATGTATTTGATCAGAAAAAAATGTGTTTCAAATATTTTTAAAGACGGACTAATTATTTTTTGAATTTTTTAATGTAGTCATCATCCCTATTAGAAACACACTTACTTAAGTAATTATGTTTCTAGTTACATGTGACTAGTGAGTTTCTAGTCATAATATTTCTATGGAGCTCATGTCTTAATCCGTAATGCTATCTACACACCAAAGCCGCCGGCATGCTGCTGGGCTAGGCCTGCGGCTGTACGTCATACGAATGGCAGCTGTCAAAAAAGCCGGCGACTTTGGTGTGTAGATACCATTATGTATGTGGTACTAGACTGTGTATAGCGTCAAGAACTCTATCTATTTGATTAGTTTATCTAATTGTCTAATTAACTAGTGTATTAGTAGTCTGCGCAACTGCGGAGCAATTTTTCTTGTTTGAAAGCGGCCCATAATCACTTCACTAGACTTTTAAGAAGTGAACTTTACGGGATATGTTGTGGATTTCATACTTAATATTAGTTTAGTAACACATTATGTTACTGTAAAAGCTCGAAATAAGGTTAATCTTAAGATTTTCCAGTAAAACCTGAGATTTACCAATTATGAATGGAAGTAAATGTCCATAAAACTTTGGAATTCGAACTTTTGCCATCATTCACTTGGTACGATGGAATGGAAAATGCCGAAAAAAATCAAAATGATATAATACCAAAGTTCATAATGTTAAAACTTAACTTACTATCTACCTAGCAATTCCAGGTGCAAAAATCTTTAGAAACCAGTGCCGTAAACCTTCTTCACATTATCTCACATGACCTCGAAGTAGAATGATACATAATTTGATAAAGGGTACGCTCGCCGTCATAGTAGCATACTAACCACTAACTAGGAGATGATTCACCACGGTTAGGTGAGGGTGGGCCACTTGTGTCTCTACCACAGGATTGCTGGAGGGAATAACGTCATGACTTTGGAAAACGAAAGCAGGCAAAAACTGGTTGAACTAGCTCGAAAAGTGACTTTTAAAATACTGTTCTACTTATTAATATTATAATTATGTTTGTTACTCTTCCAAGTTAAAACTCCTAAACAGATTTTAATTAAACTTTACAATATTGTAGCTTGTACATCAGAATAACATAAAGGCTATATTATATGCAACTTGATAGTAGACTAAAGCCTCTTCCGACAAAGACAAATGAAAATATTTAAGGAACGCCGATCAAGAAGCAGTGGACGATCTACGACTGATTGTGAATCTAAAATGCTATAATTTTGTCCCAGTATATTGACTATAGTTAACTATACCTACAGTAGACACGCAGTCGGTATAGATCCACCACATGTCAGGAGCAACCCGACTAACCCACCTGCTCAGGTCGGAGGTGAGATCATGCGCCCGCGCAACGTACGGTTTGATTAGCAATGCTACGCCTCCTGACCTAGTGCTTGTATCCTAGTGTTAAGTTGGTATTTAGGTCTTCACATACTATAGGATTAACTGAAGATGTAAATCAATTTTCTCTAGTGTAATGTGGTAAAGGTTTTAGTAGATACTACTTATAGGTAGGTAACTATTTAGTAATCTGTGATTATACATTTGTAGTGTGTACTTTTGTCGTGTTGTAAAAAGTTATATAAACTAGCTTTTAGTAGAAATATTAAGGCTGTGTTTTATTGTTAATTTACTTTCTCATAGGTACGGTACCTAAATGCCTTATTATTAACATGAAGCAAAGGAGATGTGATAAAAAATGTAATATTGTGTATAAGGCGTCGATTTTTCGATCTATGTTTATACGTATACATATACCTGTCCTGTGTATAATATTTTTGATCTATGTTTGTATACCTAAGTAAGTATATTGAGGAACTTATTGGTATCAAACAGGGAAATCAATTTGGGTGCGCCTAATGGAGCCGACCTAAATCCGACGATATTGCTGCGCTGTCAATCTTGAAAAGGAAAAAATAATTTGATAGGTACTTACTTTAATATCGCACTTGAATGCCATTAATTAAAATAAGAATTTGGAAGCATTTTCTTTTTTTTGTTTATTAAAATTATAATTTTATATAACAAAATAAGGTATATTTTTTACATTCTTCACTATTCCTACTTGAACAGACAACATTTTACACCTCCTTGTGGTAGGTTTTACAAATAAGTACCAAAGAAGACTAGATCACTTTAATAAAATTACTGTTCTTACTTAAATGCCTATAACGAGATTAATAAATTTGTTTTCTTTAAATAGATAATACGCTATGTATTATAAAATAAAGAAATCAGCGTAACGAAACACCGCCATCTACGATATAATTACATCCAGTAATACTTTTAGCTGAATCACTTGCTAAAAATGCAATAAGTGCTGCAACCTCGTCGGCTTCCACTGGCTTTTTCAGGGGCATATTACCCACGACATTTTTTACAAATAATTCCAGCTGGTCTTCTGTTAAGCCTATGTCTTTTAGCAAGTTAGTTTTAACGAATCCTGGGTTCACTGAGTTCACTCTCACACCGTCTGGTGCTAATTCTAAAGCTACACATTTAGTGAAGTGATCCAATGCAGCTTTTGAGACGTTGTAAGCTAATGCCATGGTACTGGGCTTGGTACTGGACGTACAAGACACGTTGACTATACAACCTTTACTCGATATTAGATGGGGAAGGGCAAGCTTAGTTAAAAGGTAAACAGATCTCATATTTGTTCCCATCACTTTATCATAGGTTTCAATAGTAGAATTTTTTAACCCTCCCATGCCAACAATACCTGCATTATTAATTAAAACGTCCAGTTTTCCAAAATGTTCAACAGTTTCGTTGATGATTCTCTCTACTTCAGCATCCTCGGTAAGATCTGCTGTAATGCATAATGGGTTAACATGATTAGCTTTCTCGCAGTATAAAGCGATTCTCTTCAAGTTATTCTCTTTGCGAGCCACTAGTGACAGCCTCACAGATGATTTCTTGGATAGATGGATAGCTGTAGCTGCACCAATCCCGGAACTTGCACCAGTTATTAGCACGACCTTGTCGGTGAAATCCATGATTACAAAAATTTTGCGTTTTTGGCTTAGGTGATGGAATCAAACACTGATGTGAATTGCGTCTTTACGATAATAACTGATAATAACCTTGATGTCAAATTGTAGGTGTTGCAACAGCAGAGGACCATTCCTCTACTAATTTCTGCCACTATGGAAATTGGTTTTCTTAATTATGTCGTAAGTAGCTTTTGTTTTGACTTTTTTTTGTAAGACTAAATACCTACCTACTTGCATTTGTTTAGTTTGTCAGCTAATTGTAAAAAAAAAAAAAATAGCTTCAGCTTAACGACATTTTTGTTTTACGGATAGTCGTGTACAAAAGTATTTGACATGACGTAAAAAATACGTAAGTAACTAAGTAGTTTTGTTTTAAAGAAATAGGGAATAACGTAAATAAATTAAATATCTACTTATATAAGTACAATGATTTTCATATTTACTTATAATAAATAAGAAACAGTATTAAAAATTGAAAGCAATCTCTAAATAATTACATGTTAGGTAGGTACAGTTAAGCAGTGCTTAAAATAAACAAAAATAATATCTATCTACTGTACTGTTAGCTGAGCCTAGCCTAGGAAGAATTCTACTAAATAAACGTATATTTCTACTCTGGCAACATTTACTACGAGGCTATGCGCAGCACGTGATGGACGCTCGATGTTTGGCGCGGAGGAGGGAAAGAGTGCCGGAGGGGAGGTATAGCGACCGAATGACGCAACTCGAAATGGACGCGCTGAATTTTTGAATCTTGAAAGAATGCGTCTAATCAAAAGTAGTTTAATCAATACTTTGTTTCAAGATAGGCACTGTCTTTGACTGTCTTAATTTGATATTTTTTCTGATCCTTTGGTCTGAAATTTAAGTTGGTTAACTTTCTTTTGGCAATGTATAGGAAACTTAGGAGAAAATTAAGTAGAATCTTCACTGTTATAATATAAGACCTAAGAATTTACATAATATAATATACTTCGATGTCTCCTCAAATTTTTAAAGTTTATAATGCCTACCTATTTACCAAAACAAGTTTCTGATAACTTCCGACTTTATTTTTCCTATAAATATCTCGGCAGCGAATTTTGGCAGTAGTACGTAAGTAGGTACCATAGCAATAAATCAACCAATATCTATTTCTGGGCTAAGCCATTCGTCTTAGGTTTGTATTTACATATAAAACATTCCAATATATCAATCGACCACGAATGCAATTTGTGAATGGGTGCCCAGAAAATAACTATTTCCCGTTTGACACATAAGTAGCGACCCTTCGTATGTATGGGCTATACCGTGGTCTGTTTTCCGTTTCCCACTATTATTTGACAGATGCTTTCCGAATTTGAAACCGGAAGGATTTTTCAAGCCGACCCGCTGAAATCAAGTTTGAAATTCAATTGAACACCCATAAATATTGTCGCTTTGAAAAATGTTCCCGTTTTTCTTCGCTACTTTCTTGCTCGATAGCGGCGAAAGTGTCACAAGATTTTTTCCTATTCAATACTTAACTATAATGACTATTCTTTCCTTTAAGCTTGGTACTTTATACTTACCCACCTAACTATAGGTAGGTAGGTACAAAGGTACTTACATATAGCCCTGGATATCTATACTTACTTACTTATCAATTTATATAAAATATGCTAATAAATAACATACGAGCTGAATTTTTTAATCGATCTTTCTTTACTGCAATAGACAGTAGCTGTATTTTAGTAGAAAAGTCTTAGATTCGGGAGTAGCGTTTACATAAAAGATTCAGTTTTATGTGTCGGTAGGAGGCATGGTGCTGTTAGTGCGATGTATTGGGAGTTACCGCTGATGTATCGTGTAATCTGGCGATTGCCGGGCAACTGTCGATGGGAGTGAGTTATAGTTACATGTCTCGCAGAGTAAGTGCTTAGTCTCGACCTTAATTGGTTTGTTTTGTGACAAGATTCAGTACTAAGGTATCTACATAAACCAATTAGAAGTAATTCTTTGACAAAAATTGCCTTAGTTTCTTGCAACTTGTTTCAAAGAGTAAATGTTATGTAAATATTATGCAGTTCGTAATTAAAAGCGAGTGCGCGAATTTTTCTCAATTTCGCCGCGATCCAATAAAGAAATGCATATGAGGTGCGCTCAAGAATTATTGCTGCGGCAACTAGGGCTGTCGTCTTGTCGATGGAAATACCTACTAAGTTTGAGCAACGGAAATAAACCAGGTGACATAGGTATTAAGCAGTAGGTACTTACATAACACTTTTAAAATACTTACAGAAAAACTAAAATAATACGCACCCACCTTTTATTACTTAAATTCAACATTGATTGATTTGAAAAATAATATGAAATTAGGTTTTAACATAGTAAATACCTACTATACCAATCATATGATATACTTTTATGATATAGCTTATGATAAATAATTACATATATAACCTACAGTTCCAAATGATTTGTAAAGCTTAACAATTAACTTTCTATTTATAAAACATTTCTATACTTAACCACATGTTTGTAAACCTTCAAAACACAACATAATCATCCTCTAATGACATTCCACCAACAAAATGATTACATTTTGAAACATTGCTACAAACAATATGAGTAACAAGCTGTGCCTTTACCATAGGTTGCATTATTTCGGACAGTTATTATTTTAGTAATGCATTTATTTAGACAGTCAATAACGTCTTACAAAGTATAACATAGAAAAGAATATAACAAACTTAAGGCCAGTGACTATTCGATTTTTTATGGGATTACAATATCATTAAAATCTCTTCACGATATTGAAAGCATCGTCACAGGATAAAGATGGACGGATGTGGCATTTACGTCATTTGAAAAAACAAATGAGAGGTAGTTATTTGACGTAAAATCTTCCTTCTCGCACCATTCACATACCAGGGGCTCAAAAAAAGTCTTAGTTGTGTGACTATTCAGTGTCAATGGCATTTTTTGACACACTTGGTCGCAATCAGATGTAAGCCAGAATAACGAATGTCTCAGAGTATTTCAGCCAGAACTGAGACTATTTTAAATTAGCTAAGGCCCCAGTAGTGGTGTTCTCAAATTGCTACACCTACCACTGCAGTCTATGGTAAAGATACCGTAGTATATTGTATTGCTTAACATCTTCCATCCACGGTCATTGTCTGTAATAGTTATTGATGATTAATATTTATTTTTCTTTTGTTTCAGGTTGGTTGATGTCTTTTTCAAGGTCATTTGACATCTTACTGTACAGTTTTAAAGCTGAAATAAGCTACACATGCTTTAGAGTAAGTAAAAATTCATAAAAGTACCCAGAAAAGTAGCCTTTCTAAGCAAAAATCAATATAAGTTCTTAGCGAAATACTTTCCCACACTGATATACTATAGATAAACTTATACAAGGTGACTTCAAATTAGTGAACGATAGTAAAGGATATGCATGTACTCGTGATAACAAACAACTTTTAATATGGGACCAAGGTCGAAATCACAGAAAAAAAACTGTTCCCCATTACTATCAGCTGATGCATTTTGTATGGGGAGTTCAAAAATGTGTGAATGATTTCGACCTTGGTCCCATATTAAAAGTTGTTTGTTATCACGAGTACATGCATTTCCTTTATTATCGTTCACTAATTTAAAGTCACCCTATATGTAGATACATTATCCTATTTAGTATAATATTGCCCAATATTCACTGGCACGCGAGCCCTTCTAAACTAGAACATTAAGTTATATACAGGGTGGAATAGAAAAGGTTTAGTCAAAGCTGTGAATACTTGTAGCATATTTGAAATCTTTATGATGAAATAGAGACTGATCGCAACTTTAAAATACAAACAAATATTCTTTATTGCACAAAAAGATATAAGGTACAAACAAGAATATAAGAAGCAACAGGCGGCCTTATTGCTAGGTAGCAATATCTTCCAGGCAACCTTAGTACACACGTATCGCCATAACTTGAGAAACTTATACAATATCATCAAATAAGTAATACGTCTATGATAAAGTAACATTAAGATCTTTTAGGGGGTTTCACATCTATCAATCGGCAAAAACATTAATACATAATATTGCAAATGACACTTAATATATAACAGTTTATAATAACAAAACAATATATTATTACTTAATCAAAAAAAAATATATTTATTTTCTCTCACACAGCAGATTTTAATACAGTTGAACTTATATTAATTAAGCAGTTTTATAATGCGAAAGACAGGAGCCCAAACTAGGATACCCTGTATTTTGTAACATAATATATTACATAAATAATTTTAATTCCAAAATTCAATTTTAATTTTTTAAATTCTAATTCTAAATATTTAGACAGGCCTTTTATCCATACAGTATAACTTAAGTAACACCCAATCTAACAGACATGTCCTGCCAGCGGCGCAGACACACCTCACACCGTTCAATATTTATTTAATTCCCGAACCTCGCGTGGAAACCACACATAATTTCATAACCAGCTACTTGAGGGCATAGTTTATTATTAAGTAGCGCTATGAGGAGATTTAAGCATTTAGAAAAAGTTATACTTAAGTAGGTGTGTATGTTAAATAGGACGAGACGTATGGATAAATCTATTTGAAGGAGAAAGAGATTGGTACCTAGATATTAAGAAAAAAAAAAGAATACAAGGTGACTTTAAATTATGAACGATAGAAAATAATATGCATGTACTCGTGTTAACAAACAACTTTTACTATGGGACCGAGGTCGAAATCTTTCAAAAAAAATTGAACTCCCCTTACAAAATGCATCAGCTGATTGTATGGGGGAACAATTTTTTTTTTATTATTTCGATCTTGGTCTTGGTAAAAGTTGTTTGTTATCATGAGTACCTACATGCATATCCTTTTTTATCGTTCAATAATTTAAAGTCACTCTATATATAAAAACAGACGTGGTATCTTTACTTGACAAATTTTTGGCTATACGTACCTACTTTTTGTACAGGAATGGTAAATATAAGACTAAGGCCCATTTCAGCATTAACAGATAAAATTTATCTGGCAGATAGTTTACTTATACTTGTCTCTGACTAAAAGGTTATGTTTTATGAAATATATATAGGTTTATCTGTCAGTTTTTCAATGTTGAAACGGCAACGGACACTAAAATCTAAGAACTTATCGAAACATAAATTAATCTTATTAATGATATTGTTTCCCAAGAAACATACAAACACGTGTTTTATTGTGTAACATAACCTCTAATTACAAAATCACACTTTATAAATCATCTTACAATCTGTTAGGTATACTTTGTCTTACTGTCCGTCTGTCCATCAAGCTAGCTAACCGAAATGTAATCCGAGTGACCATTAATTACATGTTACACAATGTTACAAATGTTACTATTACAAAAGAAGTTCTATATTACTACTTTTGTATCTTCACTACATACAGGGTGTCCCAAAAATAGGCCTGCAAACTGACACTGGAGGTAGATGGACTTAAGGTGCATCAAGTAAGCCTAACATGCCCATAGAAAAGTCTTATGAGTATCGAGTTAGACCCGTTTTAGTGATTTTTGAAAAAAGAACCACTTTTTGATGGTTTTTGTATCAGAGAGCGATTAATATTCAATTAATTAAAAAGAAAAGTACGTTAACGGCTTCTTCGATAGTTACTTATGATATGGCGAAAACAATTCGTTGATGATTAAAGTGAGACATCGACAAATTAACTGTCAAAGTTAATTTTAATTCTCTCCCAAAAACAATAGCTCGACTTTGAGCAGCTGCCACGAAAAAAAATTACTCTGAACTTAATGAACAAATGTTTTTAAAAACTGCCTTGTGCTATTCTGAATCCAGAATGGTATAACATGTATTGCAAAAACAACAAATTCGGGGTATTAGACATCGAAGACTTACCTAAGTCGGATTATTTCAAAAACTTAGAAGTTGAGTTAAGGTGGTTAAATTGACAAAATCGAGTAGTTAAGAGAAGTAATCTAGTAGGGCGTCTGTTTTTCAGCCTGGCTAAGTAATAGGGAGTGATAAAGGCAAAAACTAAGTCGCTCTTTGAACCAAAATAGTCTAATGGACCAAAACAGATAGTATTTGAATGGTGCCAGATTAGACATGGGTTTGGTGGAAACATGGGGAAATCAATAAGGGGATATTAAAAAACGGTTTATTATGAACGTATCTTATTATTTTTTAGGGTTCCATTTTTATACTTTGGGTACTTACTAAGGGTCGGTCTATCCATCCGTCTGTCACCACCAGGCTCTATCTCATGAACCGGTATAGCTAGAGCGTTGCAATTTTCACAAATGATGTATTATCATTGCTGGTATTAATAATACTACAGAACTACTGTATCGATTCTGGTCAAACATATGGGCCCACCCAGTTCAGCATAATGAAAATGCAGAGTGGATAGAAACTGATAGGATTCTGGTAGATTACGTTCCACCGATGGAATTTGAATTCATCCCAGTTAGTACTTTTGAGAAAGTTATCTCTAAAATACATAATTGGAAAGCCCCTGGAAGTGATCACATACACAATTATTGGTACAAAAAATTCACCGCGATTCATCCAATGCTCCATAATCATATCAATGACTTTATACGCGATCCGGAATCAATGCCAATATATATAACACAAGGAATTACTTATCTTATACCTAAAGATACAGACTATCAAAATCCTGCTAAGTACCGCCCTATCACTTGTTTACAGACAATCTACAAAATTCTTACATCCTGTATTGCAGAACTCATTCACCAACACACTAACAAAAATAACATACTTGCAGAAGAACAGAAAGGTTGCCGTAAAAATAGCCAAGGATGCAAAGAACGGCTTACAATAGATTCAATAACAATGAAACAAGCACAAACAAAACGAAAGAATATAAATACAATGTACATCGACTACAAGAAAGCATTTGATTCCGTACCCCATAGCTGGCTTATCTACATACTACAACATTATAAAATTCATCCCACTATCACCACATTCCTACAAAGGACTATGCAACATTGGACTACCAAGCTTAAGCTCACAGGAAACATGAATGTTGAGACACCAGAAATACCCATACGTCGAGGAATTTTCCAAGGAGATGCACTTAGCCCATTGTGGTTTTGCCTCGCCTTGAATCCACTATCTAATATGCTTAATCACTCAAATCATGGCTTTACTATAACAGCTGAACACAACTCTACACTAACACACCTTATGTATATGGATGATATCAAACTTTACAGCCATTCCCCGGAATCTCTCTATAGCCTCGCAGATATCACTCAAACATTCTCTCAGGACATACACATGGAATTCGGAATCGACAAATGCAAAACGCTTAGTGTAAAGAATGGTAAAGTCGTGCGAAATGATTACACGTTAGCATCGGGGGATTGTATAGAGTCTCTCGAGGTACACTCTCTTTATAAATATCTAGGATTTCAACAAGCCCGTCAAATTCAACAAAAGGACGCCAAAAGTAGCCTTAAGAAAAAGTTTAAACACAGAATTAATATTATCCTTAGATCACAGCTTAACTCCCGCAATTTGATTAAAGCTATTAACACGTATGCAATACCTGTACTCACCTATTCTTTTGGAATAATTAACTGGTCACAAACAGATCTTCAAAACCTGCAACGTACCATCAACACGACACTAACTAAGCACCGTAAGCACCACCCGCGATCCTGTATACAGAGACTCACACTACCTCGATCAGAAGGAGGAAGAGGGCTAATAGATATAACAAACTTGCATAACAAACAAATTAAGACTCTAAGAGAATTCTTCCACAAACAAGCCAATAATTCCACCCTACATGAAACAATAACTTCTGCAGACAAGAAACTAACTCCACTCAATCTTCAAGATAAAGAGCCACAACGAAGAGAACAAATAACTCAAGCAAAAGATAAGATTGCCACATGGGAAGCAAAGGCTTTACACGGAAGACACCGCCAAGATCTCAAACAGCCTCATGTCGACATGGCTGCGTCGAACGACTGGCTGAGACGGGGCGAGCTCTTCCCAGAAACCGAAGCATTCATGATGGCAATCCAGGACCAAGTTATAGATACCAGGAACTATCAGAAGCACATCATCCGCATACCCAACGTCACCGATATCTGCCGCCACTGCCATAGGAATTCTGAAACCATCCAGCACATTACAGGAGCATGCTCATCTCTAGTACAAACCGACTACAAACATCGCCATAACCAAGTCGCTGCCATCGTCCACCAACACCTTGCACACAAATATAAGTTCATTGATAAAAAAGTTCCCTACTACAAATATAATCCACAAACAGTCCTTGAAAACAACGACATTAAAATATATTGGGATAGAACAATAATCACAGATAAAACTATCCACTACAATAGACCAGACATAACTCTACATGACAAATCCAAAGACACCGTTTACTTAATAGATATCGCAATCCCCAACACTCACAACATACAGTCCACGACATCTGACAAACTTAGTAAATACCAAGACTTAGCAATAGAATTAAAGACACAATGGAAAGCTCGAACAGTAAATATAGTACCTATCATCCTCTCGACCACAGGTGTCGTACCCAAGAACCTCAAAGTCAGTCTTAACACGCTAAACATCCCCTCAGCAATCCTTCACACGCTTCAAAAAGCAACCATTCTCAACACATGCCGCATCACTCGTAAATTCCTTAACTCAGCCACTTCTTCTTCCGATTCTTCTCCCCCCTTCACGCTTGGCTAAGGCCCGTGTGATGGGGGCTCTTCACCTCTTACAGAGAGATAAAGAAATATATACCGAATAATAATAATAATAATAATAATTCTTTATTTCAGGCATAAAACCCATAGAAAAAAATACAAATAATACATAAAATTCAAAACCATACTATACGCCAAAATAATGAAACTAAATAATATATTGTAAAAAGAAATAAAATAAAATAAAATACAATTATTAAAATGTCAATTTAAAACTATATATTATTTAAAACTTTCCATTCTCACAGCGGTGCATAGTAGACCAGTGCTTGAAGAAGGGATTGCTGGGATCACTGGCAATGATTGATAGAATTGTATTTGGACTGTTCCGTAGACGGTCCCAAAAAGAGGCTGTCCGTGTCCGCAGTATGGAGAAGAAGTCAGGAACTCTAGCTCTAGTATTACAAAAAATACTAAAAATAGAATAATGATAATAAATTAAGGATGGCTCCCATACAACCAATGTGATAATTTTGCTCGATATTAGTAATGGCTTTTAAGAAACTTGAAGTAGTTACAGAATACTCTAATGAATGATACGGAACCCTTTGCGCACGAGTCCGACTCGCACCTGGCGATTTTTTTTACAAAACAGTGCTCAAATTATCTCCTGAACATTATGCATAGTGTCATCTTATGTTAGAATTATGGCCTTATCTCCTCATGCTTATCAACGAGATTTGTTCTGAATATCGGCAAACAGTATTCGAAGCTGCTCAAGAGCTCAAGCTCAAGCACGTCCCCATGTTTCCACCAAACCCATGTCTAATCTGGCACCATTCAAATACTACCTGTTTTGGTCCATTAGACTATTTTGGTTCAAAGAGCGACTAAGTTTTTGCCTTTATCACTCCCTATTACTTAGTCAGGCTGAAAAACAGACGCCCTACTAGATTACTTCTCTTAACTACTCGATTTTGTCAATTTAACCACCTTAACTCAACTTCTAAGTTTTTGAAATAATCCGACTTAGGTAAGTCTTCGATGTCTAATACCCCGAATTTGTTGTTTTTGCAATACATGTTATACCATTCTGGATTTGGAATAGCACAAGGCAGTTTTTAAAAACATTTGTTCATTAAGTTCAGAGTAAATTTTTTTCGTGGCAGCTGCTCAAAGTCGAGCTATTGTTTTTGGGAGAGAATTAAAATTAACTTTGACAGTTAATTTGTCGATGTTCCACTTTAATCATCAACGAATTGTTTTCGCCATATCATAAGTAACTATCGAAGAAGCCGTTAACGTACTTTTCTTTTTAATTTATTGAATATTAATCGCTCTCTGATACAAAAACCATCAAAAAGTGGTTCTTTTTTCAAAAATCACTAAAACGGGTCTAACTCGATACTAATAAGACTTTTCTATGGGCATGTTAGGATTACTTGATGCACCTTAAGTCCATCTACCTCCAGTGTCAGTTTGCAGGCCTATTTTTGGGACACCCTGTATAAAACAATTTAAATGTATTAAACTTTACAAAGAGGTTTTATTTAGATTTTTTAATTATCGGTAGTGAATTCCGTTTTGCAAAAAATAGGCCGCGCGTTCGGAAAATCTTTTTGAATAGCCACAAAAAAGGAAGTTATTTTTTTCTTTTATTCATGAATTTCGTTGCCAATATTTTTAAGTGAATTCAGCCAGGTAGAGGAGTCTTAAAAAAGTATGGAAATAAAAACTCTTTTTAGTAACTGATCGTATTTTTATGTAAATGTAAAAGTACTCTACCTACATAATTATGGCTAATTTTATTTACCCTTTTTATACATTATTGAGTAGATAATTACATTACGTATAAAGTTAACGTAATAATTACAAGCTTACCGTGATTTCTTTTGTAACCACCATTACGATTAAGGAAATAACCAATCAGCTGCTTCCAAATGCAGAAATGTCGGGAAAAAGTGAAATGGTAACGTTTCACATCCACAATTTTCTTTTTCTCGTAATCTAATTAATTGATTGAAGTTGTGCAATTTCTATTACCGTAAATGAATAGATAATTTTTACTGGATTCATTATTCAATAATCAGTGCTTATGGGCTAATATGCAAACCTAATCATGCTCAATATCCTATGTTTTTATACGTTAGTTATAAAATCTCTTACGAAATAAAACTTCAAACGGTATCCGGGAATGTCTGAAATGATTTCTGTTACTTAGCTCTTGCTTTAATGAATATCCGTTTTCGAACTTTACTTAACTACATACTTACATACATATCGGTCACGCCTCTTTCCCCTTTGCCTAGAGATCTCTACCTGTTCCCTCCACTCGCTACGAAAGAAGCGAAGTACCTCTTCCTTCGCTTCATCATGCACGTTGATAGAGTACTGGCCTTCCTTTCTTTACAATACAATACAAATATTCTTTATTGCACACTAAGATATAAGATACAGACACAGCATTTACTTTAATTATTACTAGCAATTCTCCGACCAAACCACCACTTAGCCTTCATATTACGTATGCAACTCATCCTCCCATACAAATGCAAGATCAATAACTAATATTAGCTTTGTCAGAGAGCGGAGAGCAAAGAGACAACAGTTCTTTATGTCAGTGGGACACGGGGCAAGGTCGAAGGGTCGGATGTATTGCGTTCCTTGCCTTGTAATGTAACATAGGATGTAGGTGCATTTGTGAGAGTGGTTTGCTAAAGAAAGTGTTGAGGGATTGTCCACAAGGCCTAATCTATGCCGTTAGGTTTCTTGCCGTTTCTTCCTCTTGGCTATACAGGTAGTCAAATGGTAGTGACTTTGGCGGATAAAAAATAGGTACCTTCCTACATTATTTTAGATGTACCTATTTTGTAAACCTGATAAACTTGGCACATAGGTGCTTGTACTTCATATTTATTTAGCCAAAAGGTACATTTTATCGGATTTCTTTATTACATACCTACAGGGAGACTACTGGGAGAGAGGCGTGACGGATATGTATGTATGTATGGGAGGAGACTTCTCTCCACTTGCTAATTCTTTATTATTAACGATACAACTTATTTAGCTAAAACATAGCACTAAAATATCACTGTTTCGTCGTATAATGAAGTTTATATAGATCAATTAAGTAGTATGAGTGTGCACATTCTTCAGTGAAGCAAATATCTAGGCGATGATAATCAGAGCGGACAAGCGCTGAATTAATTTACGAGTTTCCGCTTTATTGGATGTATCTTGCCATATTTTATTAAATATTAGTTTAAAAATGTAATGTCTAAGAATAATGTATGAAGACGTCAGTACCTATAATACAGTTTTGCATATAGAGAAAAGAAAAAGAAGACATTCCTTCATAATCTTTCTACTCATTGTTTTCATTTCAATCAGCTTATGGACGTACACTGTTGGACGAAAGCCCCAAGGATCTCCATAACGACCGGTTTTTTAAATAATCCTTATTCAATTTTCTTTTGCTCTTTAACTTCACAAAAATTTTCTTTTACCACTAAAATTACTAGCTTTATGCCATTAGAGAAAACTTCACCAGAGCCAAGTCAAGCCAAAACCCTTGTAAATATTTGTAACCAACGTGCCATTATTGAACTCACGCGCCGCCGTAACCGGCCCTATGACACACTGTCTTCAATAATTGTTTGTTTGGAAACTCGTTACTTATTTCAACTCTTTTACATTTTTTTAAATAGTATAGGTATAAATCTAGCGTATCTAACTAGCCAATGTAGGCTCTTTCGCGGCCTTGTGATACGCAAAATTGGTGTTTTATGTTTTTTTATATGAATAAGTAAGTCCTAATATCTAAAGAAAGAAACGTAATTATTTAATGATTTACTTATCACAATGTATGATGGCTACGAATCGAAAATTTAATAAAACCGGCTTATTCACATTAACATAATTCGAATAGGTATACCATTACCTATTAAAAGACATTTACTTACCTACCATGAATCGAACAACAGCTATAAAATAATAACACAATTAATTTCTTCATCTCAATAGACGTCCCACAATCTAAAGTTGGTAGCAAGCCCCGATACCGTGCCAAACAGAGCGTAGGCGCACGTTTACTAAATTCTAACATTTTTTAACTTTTCAGACTTCAATTCTTAGTAATAAATCGTCTATCGACGTGTGAAGATATCTGTTTTCTTTATAAAAGAATCTGTCAATCATGTACGATTGGATTTCACTATAGAGCAGGTATTCGATTAATACATACTTTTAGTCTACGAGTATTTACTCGTAAGCTAACTACGTAAATACAGATTTATGCTATCTACACACAAAAGCCGCCGGCTTTTTTGACAGCTGCCATTCGTATGACGTAAAGTCGCCGGCCTAGCCCGGCGGCATGTCTAGTACTATTTATTATACTGTGCCGGCGGCTTTGGTGTGTAGACAGCATTAGATCCTACAATCTTTTTCATGTTTGTTAGTAATGTTATTATTTACCTACTAACAAATTTAGTCTATATTTTATTAGTCTTTATTTTTTTTTATGTAATTTAAGCGCTGTAACCTTTGTTACGAACCATTCGATCTCTATCTATGTAAAAAAAGGTGTTAAATATGTTGTTTTTATGATGCAAATATAGTACCTATTAAGTTTATTTGATGTGGTAAGTAAGTTTTACATTATAATATAGTAAACACGTAGTAAAAATGTCTCTTTTTAACAATAAAAATATATATAACTAGCTGTCCCGGCGAACTTCGTCCCGCCTTAGAATGAACTTTATTGTGTAGGAATAAAGTTCAAATTGACTCTACATTTTAGTAAGAAAACATTTGTATGGGAAAAAGAAAAGGTCTGTTTTAGGGCTTTCCCGGCAATTATTCGAATTTTTCTCACCGTAAGGACCATCCTTGGACTTCAATGAACATTTTAAAAAAAGAATTAGCGAAATCGGTCCAGCCGTTCAGGCGTGATGCCGTGACAACGGAAAACGGGTTCCATTTTTATATATATAGATAGATAAGTATTTAAATAAAGTTTTAAGCTAGAAGAATACTTTTTGCGTCTCTGGCAATGAATCTACTGCTACTACTGTAAACCTGTGTACTTTCCATAAAATCTACTAAAATTAAATTCACTGGGTATTTCATCCTTCCCGTCCAAATGATCGATTAATTGGCTATTACTCGAGCAGAACTAAGCAGGGTTCATTGCTACCTTGTTCATTTGGATGCTTAATGACTTCATTTTAGGTAACTTTCTGAATGACTGAGCAGTGTTTTGTTTGTGTTATTTAAAGCTAGTAATTTAAGCAATGTACTGAATTCTAGTTTGTTGTTGTTTAATGCAGCAAGTACTTATTACAATGTCTGCATATGTGAAATCTGTGAGTAGCTATACTCATCGAGCAGTTTGCAAATTGCGTGTAAACGCCGAACGCGACATTTTATATAAAGGGTGTAACAGAAAGGGGGTATAATGCCAAAGCACAGCCATAGTCGTCATGAAACTGAACAACTTTCCCAAAGGAACATAGGTCGTAACTCGAGAAAAAATTTTGGATCGCCCATACTTACTCGATCAGCTGATCGGACATTTTGTATGGGGAGGCGATTTTTTTTTTCGAATTACGACCCATGTTCCTTGGGGAAAATTGATCAGTTTCATGAGGACTATGGCTGTGTTTTGGCATTATACCCCCTTTCTGTAACACCCTGTATATTTTTTAATTTAATAAATTCTTTTTTACTATTTCCTATAAAACATCTAGATGAAATCTTTATTACTATTACATCTAAGTACATTTTGCGGCTGTTTAACCATCTATTACATCTAGGTCACTAATGGGTTGTTTCAACATCTACAGACAAAAGTCTGAGGGATATTTTATACCTGTCACTGTCTAAAACGCCATGTTTTATGAAATAGACATAGGTTTATCTGGCAGTTAAATTTTATCTGCAGGTGGTCATACTGGCACTAAAACTGTAAACTACAAAGTATTTAGTAAAGCAAAGGTCATTGCGCAGGTGATCGACCTGTTTAAGTGCCGACTTCCTTGTTTTGAGGCTGACCGGCGCCGGCGCAGACCGCATGGCGACGGTTGGCTGAGATGCGGTTCAGTGGAGTAGCTGTTGGTTGTTTCAGTAATCGGTTAAATGAACTTTGACTTTTTTTGAGGAAGAATAAGGATGAGGGATCAATTTACTTACTTACCTATATTATATGCGCTGGTTAGAGCGACCCTGTAGTTTGTCATTTGTTTGCTATAGATTGTCATTTGTTTTTGTAAGGTGTCTGCAAAGGTGTATCACGGGTTTTCAGGATCCTAGAGCTTTTAAAATATGCCTGTAATAAGGTATTTCTTTAATACGTCTCTCAGCATTTTTTCTTACTTACCAGTTAAGATTTAGTTAACATTGCAAGCCCGCGCCGCCGTCATTACCTACCTACTTCTTCTTTTATCATTGACTTTCCACAGAATCACAACCTAATTCCTTCAATATTTCTTCCCAACCAACACTTAAGTTAGTACCTACATTATCACACAATACACAGCCAAGAGGTGACCATTATACCCCTATATCTTTTGCTACAGACTGTCTTGCAGTTCCCTCATTAGAAGTAAGTAGGTCTTTTAATTCCCCCATTAGAAGAGCCAGATTCCCAGATGTTCATTTGTTTTTGTGGGTTGGATTCCAAATTCGAATAGAGTTGACGACCCATCATTTGTTTTGTCTGTGCATGCAAGGCAACGCGTCTGCGTCTTTATTCTCCTTCCTCCGTCATTAACTTTGCTCACAGAATGACAACCTAATTCCCTCAACATTTCTCCCAACCAACACCTAAGTTAGTACCAACATTATCACACAATACGCAGCCAAGAGGTGACCATTATACCCCTATATCTTCTGCTATAGTCTGTCTTGCAGTTCCCTCATTAGAAGTGCCAGTTTCCCAGATGTTCATTTGTTCGCACGTCGCTAATCACTGATCAGCGGATAGTCTGATGTTCCCATAGTGTCAGTTGCGGAAGGTAGGCTTCTTTGTAAGGAAAGGTGGAGGAATAAGTTTAGAGATGATGGTTGAGTCTGTGTCTTTGGAATTTCAAAAACATTACTCTTTCTTTTGAATTTGCCGTAGTTGGGTAAAAATGATGTGTCTCTAAAACTAAAAATCACTCTTTAAGGTGAAATATAAACACTAAAGAAAAAAAACTGGTGTCTTATGTTTTGCTCAAACAATGCAGTCGCGTTGTTGATGATTTTTGTCATCTTGAGCGAAATAGGTGAGTTTGAATCATAGGAAGTGGACGGAAGTGGTCTCTGCCTACCTCGATGCGAGAGAAGCGTGACAAATGTACATATACGTATCTTAAGGTTTGATGTCATCACAGTAATACCTACTAAATATCAATTAATATTAATATTATTAAAATTTTGAGATACCTAGATGTCCTAATTTCCACAAACGATCTTTCTTCTCCGTCTCTCCACAAGTGAAGCTCGGAATAATTTTCCGCGTCCGTGGCTTGCGCCGCCGGCGCAGTAACTGTACGCGTTTAATGATACCCGCCGGCCGGCGCGCGCGTCGCTCCACGATTATACTCATTTCATACAAACCTCTTTGCCGTTAAAGTGTTAGTTACTTAAAATGTTATAGGAAATAGCTAGTTAAGGTTTACTAGTTATTCTAGTTTAGCTAGATGTTTAAATGAGTATTTGCACATTCTTGTAATTATACTGTTGGTCTGTGACATTGAGACTCAAGTCACATTTAGTTTATATTATCTATTTCATTTTTGTTTTGCTCATTTAAGTACCCATGTAAAATAAAAAGGAATAAATAAATTGATGTATTTTTATAGACTAAAGGTGTAACTATCAGATGAACATTATCCAATTTAAAAATATTTAAAATCAGAATAATTTCGAAACAAAATCACTTAAGTACTTACCTTATTCACATATTACTTAATAATTAATATATCCTAAGCTATAGATAACTCCTTTCCACTTGTCATAATCCAAAAATACTCATCCCTATTCAAAACAAATAACATTTTATAAATCTGAAAGTAAAATCGCACAAATAAAATAAAAGGTAGGGTAGGGTGACCACATTAAAGATGACCACTTGTCAAATGTTCTACATTCAGGTAGTGACAGGTACACCCTAGTCGTCTTGGAATGCCGTCGACCCACATGGGCCATGCCAGATGAGCCAGGTGGGCCAGTTGGGCTAGTTGGGCCACTATTTTGTTATCTTCTGACGGTCATCTGCCGCCGCCGCCACCTAGTCTAGTAGTTTCTGTTATCTCTATCTTTATTTTAGAAGCTTAACTACAGGTTGCATTATTAAACTTTAAAAATAGTATTTGAAAAGAGCAACCTTAGTTTTCTGCTAGATTCTTTTCTTGGGAAAATGTACATTGCGACGTTAGCCTACGAAAAAAGTATGGTTAAAACATAGGCATTATCTTAAAAAAAATTACTTAAGTAAGTATTGTGAATTATCCTACGAAATGAAGATTACTTAACTTTTACAATACAAATTCAGAACGATTAGAAAAGTAGTTAAAATAACATAAATTCATAATACATTTGTCACGCACGCCTCTTTCCCATCAGGGTACCTATCACATCACATCAGGAGAACTATCACAACGAAAGAATGTTTAAACTCATAAAGATAATATTAATAACTTTGTTGACTATGGTAGAGTTACCCGCAACATTAAACAACCAATAAAATATGTTGATAGTACGGTTGAAACTAAATACTTCTCTATCTTATTTTTATTTTTGTTTACATGTACATTTACTTTCTAAGAAGTGATGCGAGCTAGAGTATTTGATGTTGTGTTCTATAAATACGAATAGAGTGTATTTTACAGCTATTTTATAAGTTATAAATAAATGATATAAGTAGTTATTATTATGTTATATAAGACAAGAAATTAAGAAAATGGAATCATGAAAAGTCTTACTTAATCATTTTAAAGCTCTCCTACGCAATAGCGGTCGCTAGGTCCGGTCGTCGTAAAGTCGCATTGCATTAAAAAACTAAAAATCTTTTAGAATACCCTCTTTCAACCTAGCTTCATAAATATTTCTGTCTTCCTTAATAAAATCTTCACAAACGTACCTATACCTTGATTTCTTTTGCGAATAAATATTTAGCATGCTATAAAAATACACCTACCTATTGATACTCGAATATATACTCCCCATAAAATTCTTAACCAAGTTTTTACAAAAGACTTTCTCTCTGAAGGGTATAAAGATAGTGCTAATAGCATTTTTCTTCGCATAATTCGAATGATTCTCACAATATTCTCACGCGTGGACAATAGTTAGATGCATCTATTCGAGTATTTATTTGCAGTGGTAACAATTAGCAGGAATTGTGAGGTGTGAGGCTGGCTGCGTACTTCGCGAATCCTTTGAATACTCATTAGAGGTGAAATTGTGGTATAAGATGTGTGAGATCGCGAGTTTTGTTCGACCACCCGTAAAACGTATAATGAAACCTTCATATGGCATGTATCTTTCCTGAATTGGTGTTGAAAATATGATGGATTAAAAGTCTGTTAAAAAATGATTGAACACCAATAACAGTTTCATCCATCAGAGGTTGATAGATCAGAGGTTGATTGATAGGTTGATACTTACATAGCAAAAAAGAATATTCTTTGGACAAGGAACTTTAAAAAAAAAATCATTAAAGAAGTTTCGAATATGTTTATATTGTTTAAAGAGACAGTGTTTACCGCCATCTACATAACTCTGATTCTGTCATCCGCGCTGTCAATCATATACAGATCTATTGAGTTCGCTGGGCGGCCCTCCTTACTCTCCATCTATTTCTGCTGTGCGCCAGGACCTCCCATTCTTTGCTGAACTCGTCACGCCATCATCGCCTAGGTCTGCGGCGATGTCATTTATTAAATTTAAAACTTTTCAACAACAAACCTTGCACCACCCACCAAACTATAGAATAAAAATAAAAAGTAATAGTGTCCATCTTACGCCGATAGCATCCCATTTAGCGAGTCCGTCTTAGGTGCCGCGGAATGCGTTTACATTCCTCAGGGAACAAGGTACAATTAATTGGATATGTCACACCCTATATCCAATCCTGACTTGTTTATTATGTATTCTTTGAGAATTTGTAAAACGTGAGGTAATTAGCGGAGATTCTTTCTGTTGGAGAGAGGGTTGTGTTAAATCTTCTGACACTTTCGTTATGGAACCTAGTTATTGTTACGTATTGCTTACTTTGTCGTTGTAGAAGATTAGATAAAGACGGCTAGATATTTACTGGATAACAATTTTTATAGTCATTTTTTTAATTTAGTGTTACAATAGACACTTTTATTAGTTTATTTTATGCATAAACTTTACTATGCATATTATACAGGGTGTTTTTTAATTAGCGAACTATAGAAAAGGCTATGCATGTATCCGTAATAACACCTTTTACTATGGGATCAAGTTCGAAATCATTCAATTAATTTTGAACTCCCCATAGAACATGCATCAGCTAATTCATAGTATAGTATAGTATCTAAAGGGGAACAATATTTTTTAAGGTTTCGACCTCGGTCCCATAGTAAAAGTTGTTTGTTATCACGAGTATATGCATATCCTTTTCTATCGTTCACTAATTTAAAGTCACCCTATATTGCAACTCATATTCTTTTTGAAAACTTATTAAGATTTAAGTAAGTACGTAGTTTTTTTAAAGTTCTGGCTTATACAAGTCCCTTAATTCCTCTGCTGTATAATGCAACGTCCTTGAAAATAATCTCTTAAGGCACCTTTCTCTCCCAACATGGTTTGGATCGTAAATCCATAATCCTTATTTATGAGTAGGCTTTAGGCCGCACGATAAATCACTACGTAATTGTAAATACGCCTTAATTGTGAAGTATGGTTTAAAGAAACCATGAATTAGATTTGTTAGAGTACCTATTTAGTTTTTTCTTAAGGATTTATTGTTAGTTTCAGCCTGGCATACTCGCATTTTGAGTTCTTGTTTAAAATAACTGTCACAATCTATCAGCTAAACTCAACTTTTTAATTAAAATCCTGTCATACTTCTGCTAAATATAATAGGGTTTCTTAGTTGAGTGTTTTAACAGTGATTTTAGATCAGAGGGATTGCTAGAGTGTTAATTAACTTATTATTATTTGTGATAAGTTTTGTAGGGATAACAATATTAAATTACCTACTTACAAGAAAGTTTAGGAATCCAAAAGAACCTTATTTAGAACCTTAAGCAAATCCTCCTCTATAAGTAAATAAATTGAACTTGCAAATAACTTTAAACATCCTTCAATTCATCAATACAAATGTGCCCAAGAGACGACGGACGCGTCGGCGATTATCATAAAGAAAGTGGGTCCAGCCGCATGCGCCCGCGTCAGCGTCGCCATTTCTCCCAACCGGTGAAAATATAAGATAGTTGCACTCAACTGCACTTTTGCCTTCAATGCAGTTATGTAGGGATGCTCAACGCTATAAAGTTATATTATATATATACGAAAAGACAACTTTTGTGAATGACTTCAAAAACGTAAAAAAAGGATTGTAGGGTGTACCTAAGCTCCTAAGGTCACCTCAAATAAAATATTGAAGCTGTAAACCACAGATTGGAATGAATAGGTAGTCGACGTTAAAATTACCCTCCTGCTTTGAAAACTATGCGTCAAAGGCTAAGGCGTTGAGACGCCTTAGCGATAGAATACTTCATTACACCTATAGTTATCACTGTAATTTGTAAAAATCAGAATAAGACGGCACGATGTTTAATTACTTTATTAACATAATGAGCCATGCTAAACCCGTAATCGTTAAGGGCCAAACGACTTTAGTTAATGCTACAGTTTTGTTTAATAACTGTAACCGCCAACCCTAGCCTATCCCCTGCGCAAGCGCATACGACATTGGAAGCTAAGTCCGTCTCACCGGACTCATCTACTTACTATAATAACAACAATACTGATCTACTTGCCAACTTTCCTCAATCAGTGACGCTACATACTTTCCATTTAAGTGACATTTCGCTTTGGAAATTATATTTGGTACTTACTATGTTGTTAGTTCTGTCTCATATTTGATCTATGGAGTCATATATGGTCTCCCCTCTCTTCTGTTTTCCTTCAACTTGATGAGGGTATAGAAGTTGTGTCGTATCAAGTGCTCAAACGGACGTAGAATACAGCAGAGTGGCGAAAACTCCACCGACAAGAGTTATTTTTCTCTTATTTTAAGTATGATGATAATGATGGTGTTGTTTATTACAATTTCCTTTATCGAAACATACTTTGTGTTTGAATAACAAGTTCAGAGAAGCAGTCTCGGCCTACCCCGATGGGAAAGAAGCGTAACAGATATGTATGTATGTATGTAAAAAAGGTAATATAATGCTCTGATAAAAGTATGATGCATCTAACACCACTTGTTTAGAAATTATCATGAAATATTCACAAAAGCCTTGACTCTATACAGGGTGTAATAGAAAGGGGGTATAAAGCCGAATTACAGCGGTAGTCCTCATGAAACTGAACAACTTTCCCCAAGGAACATGGGTCGTAACTCAAAAAAAAAATTTGGATCGCCCATACTTGCTCGATCAGCTGATCGGGCATTTTGTATGGGGAGGCGAAATTTTTTTTTTAGTTACGACCCATGTTCCTTGAGGAAAGTTGTTCAGGTTCATGAGGACTATCGCTGTGTTTCGGCTTTATACCCCTTTTCTGTTACATCCTGTATAGTATACGTAGGTGCTATAGCGCCATAAAAAGAGTGATTCTTAATTCACGATCAAGGCAATACATCATCACGTTTCTTTTATAAGAAGCCACCTGTTAAACATTGTTATGCATAGCTTTGTTAAACAAGCGAAGAATTAGCAAACGGCACTAAGTAATCAATTATGCGCATAATTACGCTATTGTTAATAAATTACGGAACCCACTGTCTTCCCACACAGAGCACATAGACTACCTTATAAGTGCCCCTAACTTGAGTTGGATAGTTCGCTATTATCAGGTACATATAGCAATAGCAAGGTATTTTGATCACATAGGGGACTTGTTAAAGAATAATTATTGTATAATTGTTTGTGAATTGAATAATTAAATAAATAAATAAAAGAAAGGCCAAGTCAGCAGTACCCTATACCGTTTGATCAATGTGGATGAAGCGAAGGAAGTGTGTTAGGATGTAGCAAGTGGAGGGAAGTGGACTCTGCCTACCCCGATGGGAAAGAAGCGTGACAGATATGTATGTATGTATTTAGATATGTATGTATTTACTACGACTCCAAGTCTGATAATGTATAATATTTTCAGTTGTGTGTCGGCAGAGTGCCAATGTCATTTTTGACACATTTGGTCGCAATCAGAAAGCAATTGTTTAGAAGAATACTAAATTTGTCAAAAAATGCCATTGACACTCAACCAACACACAACAGAGGCTATTTTAAATGGGCATGACGACAAAATTTTTTTTTATTCCATCACATAGATTATTTTAAAATTTTCGACACGTATTTTTTCTTTTTTCTCTTAAACTAAAAATGACAAAGTACTTGGGTTGAAGTTGCTCGTGACGTCACTTCTCAGTACGATTTTAACCAGGAGTGACGTCAATACCCCCCACACCGTAACTTTGATGCTCTGTATCTTTATATTTATTTATGTATTTGATCAGGTAAAAAACGTGTTTCAAATATTTTTTAATAGCCTAAAAGACGTACTAATTATTTTTTGAATTTTTGAATGTAGTTATCATCCCCATTAGCAGACTTGGGCCCGAGCTGTGCAAACTAACGTATACTTGTGGTAGACGTCCAGGCATCTAATGAGTTACTGCGTTTATAGATTTATAATGGTGTATAAGTAGTGCGTACTGCGTATGTCTACCGTTAGATGCTCTAAGGCAGTTGTAGATGAAACGGTACGTCTTTGATGTTATAAATAATCTGTGTTTGTTATTGAATGAAGTAGCGATAGATCGTGAGGAAGCCATTTAAGTTTATAACGATTCTAAGTAAGCCAGAGCTCATGAATTTGATTTCCTCAAATAAAATTTTAAGAAACAATAATAATTGTTTATTTATAAGATTACTAGGTGCTGCGCGCGACTTCGTACACATTTATCATCATATCTTGAAAGACAATCATGATACCTCAAAATAATATAGCCTATGTTTTATTCTGATACATAAACTACAATATTGAAAAATTTGATCAAAATCTGTTCAGTAGTTTTTACGTGATAAAGTAACAAACATCCATCTATCCATCGGCATAAACAATTAACATTTATAATATTTATTTATTTATAAGATTACCTACATGATGTCGTAATACAAAGTTTAATGTAATATACCTACTAAAACTGATGACGTTTCATCGGATGACTCTCAAGCTAGAAAAGAAGCTGTTTTGTTGATGTTAAAGAACACAAAGACAGCTTCTTAATAATCATATAGGTAAGTCTTCTCACCGTCACTAGTTCATATGTTGACGTACCAATATTCCATAAGTACTACTTAATTGAGTATTTAAAGAAACCCAAAACAAATTGGTAATTTCTTATTTACAATAACAAAAAACTAGCATAATTTGTGCCTTAGTACCTACCTTCTCAGTACCCATTAATCTCAAACTCACCAAAACAGTACCCCATGTTTCCCTACTCTACCTATCTCAATGCATAGTACAACGCGCATGTCTCGCGCCGCACGCTGCGCCGGCGCATGGAGGTCGCGCGGCGGGTGTCAAGGCCGACTCGCGAGGTAAACAATGCCGCGTGCCGTTATGACGCCGGCCGTGGGTTCATTCCCGACTGGGGTATCACTGGAAAGTTAGAAAATAGTAGAATAAAATATTTGGTAAAGATTGATATGTAATACTAGAGGCTTCCCGCGACTTCGTACGCATTCGTCATATCTTGGAAAAAATCATGATATCGTAAAATAATATAGCCTATGTGTTATTCTGATGTGTAAGCTATAATATTGCCAAGTTTCATCAAAATCTGTTTAGTAGTTTTTGTGTGAAAGAGGATCAAACATCCATCCATCCAACTATCAATAAATCCATCCATCGGCAGAAACATTGATATTTATACCTAATATTAGTAGAATAGGATTAGCTAGGTGTACATATATTTTTATGAGCCATAATAATAGTTATTTAGTTTTATTTATAAGATTCCTTAGATACTTACCTATATCTATCTATATACGGTCTGTTTCACAAGAGTTATTCCTAAAAAGAAAGTCTACACCTATATAACACTATTTTAAAGCCATGCTATAAATTAAGCATCCAATGTTTCAAAACACAATAGGTACCCATAATTACAATCTTCCGAAGCTTAAACGAGCGCACGAACTATTAAAAAAGTAATGAGTTTAAGTAGATAATTTAGGGGAATATCTCTGGAATACAGCCTCAGGCGGTCTTCTAGCCTCTAATAACCCATAATCTTAGTTTAATTGATAGAAAGTCAACATATATCCCGACCTTAGCCATGGCCTTCCCTTACTAGTAATTTTTAATCTCTCCTTTCTGCTTTCCCGTCACACAGGGTCCCATAAATTACAAAATAATGGTATGACTTGCATATGATTAGAAAATATTAGGGTACGGACCTCACGCGACGACTGTTTTTGTATTTGGAACTTTTTCGTTACGTTTCTTGTAATTTCTTTCTAAATGAGATTCTCTTTGGTCATGGAGTATTTAATAGAAATATCATTCTAATTTCAAACTTGGTGGTCCCGATTATGACGTGACGAGGATATAAACAGATGAATCGGATAAAGCGTGGATGGGAAACTTCATTGTGCTTAACAATCTGCTTAGAAATAGCTTCTAATGAAATTGCGTACGTGACAAGAAGATAACAAGAAAAAACATGTGTTAAATAAATACATTTTTAATTAATACTCAAACACTCAAATGTTTATTGAAAACATAAAAACCTAAATAAACTTACAGACATAGGTCTATGATAATGTAACGCAGCTACAAACTTAAAAATAAATGAGATCAATAACAATATTGTAAAAAGTAATTTAGAATTAAATGAATATTTCCCTTATTTCCAGATGAGAGTGGAAGGGTAGCCAGCGCGGCATGGGGCAGGCGGGCAGTCACCCGGCGGGGGCCGCGCCGCCAAGAACCCGGCGCGCGCGCACCTTGCCGCATGAGCCGCTCCGACATGCGCCTAAGGTACGAGAAAGAACTTTTTTTGGGGAAAAAACACATTTATTTCCGTAGGGAAGACCAACTGGGGTCTCGGTGTCTTGAAGCTCAGACTCACGTCTATTTCAGGCACAAGTCTTACCTAAAATGAACCCACATGTGTCTCCAGTTATTTCAATCCTTAACTAGGTGTATAAGTACCTATACTCAGTAATACCTTGTAGAGAATTATAAATTTAATCAATTGAACATAAAGATGAAGACCACAATAATCTGTCAATTTTACCAAGAATACAGCAAATATGCCATAGCGTAGACCAAACTAATATAATAACGAAAAACAAAGTGACAATGAAAGTTACCTTAATATTAATATCAACTCATGATATTGCATCCCAACTTCCAGGTGCTGCCATCACTGACAGAAACCCCGCACCTGCGCAGTACGGACAACGGGGCCATCTTGCAGTCCGGCGGCACCATCAGCGGGAGACGACCTGCTTCCATTCTTGAGACTTCCAGGACTCCACATGGACATGTGGTAGGGAATATATCATTGCATTATCTAGCTGGTATGAAGACAGTCTTGGTGAAATGTTCTTATGCCTTAATACGGCTAAAACATCATCATCATCATGTCAGCTTATGGATGTCCACTGCAGAATAAAAGCTTCCCCCAAGGACCTGCACAACGACCGGTCACCAACAGCCGGTCTAAAACATACACACCTAATAATAAGCAATGACTAACTGACTGGAAAGTTTAAAAAAATCAAACAAGAGCAGAATTATTAAAGCTAGAAACAAACTCGTCCCATGTACGCAACACAGACATCTGCTCCATAGAAATATGATGACCAGAAACTCACTTGTCACACGCAACGTGGGACAGCGTTGCGTGTTTCTCTAGCGTAAACTTATGGTCTCTGGTTCTTTTCATGTCCATCCTGACAATAATCTATAAACTTAAACAAATTCAAACCAAAATTACATTCCAATTTACATGCAAATTAATCTGTTTCAGCATTCAAACGTGTACAGATCACGATCAGCCGGCTCAGGAGGCGGTCAAAGTGACGTCCGATCCAGAGAACGAGATCCTCTACATCGCTCGCATACAAATCTTGACCTCCGAAGTAATGACAGTGGCAGTATGAAACGATTTGGATCCGAACCTGATCTGAGGATAGAAGAGGAACAACAGAAACCCAAGTGTAACAGACATTTTAGGAAAAAGTATCGAGCGCCACCACCGCCCACTAATGATGTGAGTACCATTAAAAGAGATAGCTATGGAGGTATAAGTCTGACCACAAAAACTTTGAGATGGTTGCACCTATGAACGTCTAAACTAAATTGTTTTTGTCTTTTTCCAGCACCGCGAGGGTTCATCGCCCGATTCCAGTGACGGGAACGCGAGACCAGAACCCCAAAGAAAACTCCGGTTGTTCAAAACAAGAAATGAAACCAAAAAGATGAACGGTCACGTTGACATAAAAACGCCAGCATACAAGAACTCTTACCAAGAATACAAGTCTTTAGACTTAAATGACGCATTCGAGAGAAGATACAGGTCACCATGCAAAGATAAAGACCAACATCTCAAATATCCTGACAACAAAGATATGATGCAAACATCAGCCTCTTTAAAACGAGAGGAGAGGCTACTACAATCTAAACAAGACTTCAAAAAGTCAAGAATAGAAAAAGTAAGTGGATGCAGAGCAAAGACATCGAAAACAAACGAAACAAGCGAAGCGTGGAAAACTCCACTTCTAAATAGAAATTTCAGGTACTCAGAAAGATTTAGAAGAGAAGAAAGCGAACAACCTTTACTGAGGAGAGAAAAGACTTTTGACAATACGTTACTTTCTAGTGAAAAAGAAAGTGAATCTCCCAGAACTACTCATGAGAGCAGAATGAAAGCAGTAGGACAGCAATTAAAAGATAGCAGAGTTAGTCCACTAACGACTAGCAGCAAGCCTTTGAGAAAATCTCTTCCTTCACTATTAGTCAAAGATACTGAAGAAAAAGATGAATTTCAAGCGGAACTCAAAAAGGCGACAACTAGGCTAAGAACAGAAATAGGGAGTAAAATTAATGTTAGTGAAAACAAAACTAGTCAGAATGATAAAACAAGCGTACAGAAACCAAACCCAACGAAAACGGCGGCGCAGAGCAAAGTCAAAGAGTCTAGTCTTAAAACGAACAATGTCAATAATAAACAAGATACGAAAACGGCGTTAAGCAGGACTAGTCGGCCTGTGAATAGGGTAGCTGAAACCAAACCGAAAGTAACTACACAGAGTAACGTGACGAGGAATAATGTTGCAGTGAGTAAATATAAGTTTAATAGTAAAGAGAATGCCCCTAGCAAGCCAATGCCTGATAGAGGGCAGGCGTCTGGTAAAGAATCTACACCCGAACATTCGCCGACGAGAACAAAAGAACCACCGATTAATCAGACTTCTCAGGAAAAGTAAGTAAAAATTCATTTCTCATAATGGTATGCATATTTTTTGACTGACATTTTCATATCAAAAATAAATTTTTCAGACAAAAGCCATCCCCATCGAAGCAATTCTACTTCGGTATGATTGAAAGCAAGCAAGCGGAGTCCCGAGACCACCTCAAAGATTTCCCAGGCCTCGGCAGCCCCATCATCGAAGAGATCAGTAACTTCCATCTCATTGAGAAGAAGCTTCTTGGTTATCATGATGAAGATGCTGAGTTCGAAAAATTCAATGCTAAATTGAAGGAGGACTGCAAAATTAAAAACAGTGAGTATATTTTATAGGCTTTATATCTGGCATGGAACACAAAAGAAAATAATTTTGAAAAGGAGTCAATTTTAATATAATTTCTCAGCTCTTGGAAAACTTACCAAAATAATTAACATAAAGTAGTATAAAAAGTTTTTTTTTTTGTAATCAATAAAGCGATCTGTCTGTAAAGTGAACCGACGTGCAAGTCTATAAGGCGACTGATGAATGTGGATGAAGCGAAAGGAAATGTGTTTGGATCGTAGCAAGTGGAGGGAAGTCAGCCTACTCTGATGGGAAAGAGGCATTACAGATATGTATGTATGTAAAGTATTTCATTATCCTTTTGCAGTATCATCAGAATCAGCCCTATCTTCGGATGGATCAGAAGGTGAAGGCTCGGAAGGGTCGTTGGGCATAGCGCTGCGCCTGCGACCGACGCTACCTAAGAAACAACCAGCCATGCCGCGGTTCTCCCCAGCGGCTGCTTGGAGACAGCTTGCCAGTTTAGATGCTCATCTTGCCGCTGGTTCGTGGGTTTTATATCAAGATATAACAATTGCAACTTCTTTGTGCTTTATTTCTTGAGTTTCAACTACACTTCTTACTTTTCATTTTGTCTTTTTGTTTTCATTTAAATGCTTATGTCGATCAAAATATGTATCTGCTGTTCTGTTATTTTTTCTTCATTCAATTGGTATTTTGATCTGTTTTAAAATCTGTTATATCACCACCAATGAGTTCTTTCTCTAAGTTAAAGTTTCTTTTTACAGAAACCCAACCTCTAGCTGTAGAAACAAAAGTGTCTGCGGACATATCGCCGGAGTCATCGCCGAGATCTGAGCAATCGGCAGATAAATCCGGTGACTCTGGAATATCAGGGGATCACGCTCATAGCGATCATAGGATTGATTCGCCTGGACATCATGTAAGTATTGTGAGAGAGTTAAATAAGTGCTTGGGATAGAAATGAAGAAATAAGAATAAAAGTAATTCAGGATAACAAAAAAGAAATTATCAATTCATCATCTCAGCCTATAGCTGCCCACTGCTGAGCATAGGCCTCTCTAATTTCTCTCCATCGCGACCGGTTCTTTGTCACCTGCATCCAATGAGACCCCTGATATTCTAGGTCCTTGGTAATGATCAAATGGCAAAACTAGTTATCATCTATCATACGACAGATTATGTGGAAAGCACACGACTGTTTCTAATCTTAACTTACTAGTTAATAGGTAAGTAAGTAATTCATTTAATCCCCTTCGATTTTAGTAGGTACAAAATAAAAAATAAAACAAAAAAGTAAACAAAAAGAACATATAACGTAGGTACCTTATGCAAAAAAAATTATAATACAAGAAACAAGAAAACAATGAAAATACAAGAAAGAGATAGAACTGGGGAAAGGACTCCAACCAGCATTATGTTATGTCATTGTACAAGGACATGACGCTGATCATAACCATTTTCATTATTCTCTCAGGTCCCAGAAATAACAAACTCAGCAGTATGGACTCCTCAACAAGACCTTGGCGACAGCAGCTCAGATGGTGCTGGAGTAGGCATCACACTACATCCGCAGGGGATTGGAGTAGCGACATACAGCCCAGGAGCACAACCTTTCAGCCTGTCCCTGCCTAGGGATAACCAGGACAAGGTGAGGGGAGTTGAAGGAAGAGTGCACGGGATGTTAGATGGTCTTGAATCTGGGATATTGTGAATTCACTAAAAGAGTAAGAAATGAATAACGAAAGAATAACAAAAGAGTAAAAAAAGCGGTTAGGCACTACATCCGTTCCGAAATGATTAGTAGACATCCGAGATTGATTCGCAAACTATTCTTATGGATTATCAGATTGGATGAAGTGCACAATCTGAATGAAACCATATACAATTATAAAATCTGGAAACATAAATATCAAGCGACACTTTTACAGCTTGTTTGAGCTACAGCTCTGTAATCTCAAGACAGTATTCCAGATTTTGGACGCTTATACTATTTAATCAATAATGTTAACCATGTGACTAACAAGTAACAAAAGTATCATTAATTGTCACTAATACATTAATATGTAATAAATCACCTAACTTCCCGTGTACTTTGCTGAGGAGGAGTAAAGGGTTAATTACTTTGCTTCTTTCTCTGTTGTTTCTGTAACTATCACTAACAAATTAACATCTATTTTTAAAAAGTGGTCTTCTATTCTTAGACCTTTATAATTGTTTATTATATTTAAAGTTTTCTTCCACTGAGTCTTTTTATAATTTTCTATTCACATTATCTTCAATAAAATCATTGACTATCTTCTTTTATATCATTTGATCAACCAATACTTCAGTACGCATTTATCATCTCTTTCGACCTTCATCATCAAGATTTTCATCTGCATCACTACTTTTTCCATCTTATTCACCTCTCTCATTTAACCTTTATTCCTCATCAGCCCATTTATAACCAGAACGATTCAAACCCCGCGTAGTTTAAAGGCATGTCGTGCTTCTACGAATGTTTCCAGGGCAAGCAGATACAGCAGGGCTTCAATAGCTTGCAAAAACTGCGCAAATCTGTATCTGGGGCGCTTGGAGCTGCACTAGGCTCAAGAAGGTTTGACCTTGAACATGAGCCGATGTTGCAAGAGCCAGAACAGAATTGGTTCTTGACAAAGTCAGCGCCAAACTCCCTGAGTAACCCATTGCTGTTTCAACCGCCAATCAGAGCAAAGCCTTCCGTGGAAGAGGATATCAAAGAGGAGGAGACTTCGCCGGTGCCTGATAAGGTAAACAGTAACTACTTCAGCAATTTCAGTACCTAACTGTTGTGTTAGTCACAAATCTCAAATACTATAGATTGCTTGCACCGACGACGTATGAAACAGTGACGCTCAAGAGTTTATTAGGACAGATCATATCTTTTGTGTTGTTAATAGACACATTTTATTTAAGTTTTCTACTCGATATTAGACAGAAACAAAGCAGTTACCTTTGTTTATTGTTTACTGCAATAGTTATGCCATGGATAAATCCTTAGCCAATATTTAGGTTTGTCTGTCTTGCTGTAGGTAATTCTAAAGTTAACCACTATATTACCAACAGGAGGACATAACACCCTGGCGTGGGAATAACTCGTACCTATCGTGGGGAGGTCACGTGATGTATCTACCACCTGCCCCCGCTGCTCCTGATCAACCTCTGTCTATGCTGGGGCCTATTGATAGACCTGTTAGGTAAGTCGACAATTTTAAGCTAAAGACTTTTTTGACGTAGGTACCTACTTCGCTCAAGTGAAAGAAAAAATAACGTTGTTTCGTATTAAGAAGTCATACTGTTGGCAGAAGAAAGGCAAAGATAGCGTTTACTCCAACCGACAAGAGTCTGGCTCGGAAATTTATGAATGAAAGAGTTTTTTACAAACATAGGTACATATCTGTCACGCCTCTCACCCATCGGGTTATATACGTACAGAGACCACTTCCCTCGACTTGCTACGATCCAAACACACTTCTTTCGCTTTATCCACATTTATCAATCGTATATTGTCAATAGTTCTAAACCCCTCTCTCCTCTCCAGGAGCAAATCCAGCGGCTGTCTAGAAGTGGCAGCGAGAGCGGCGCGTGCGGCGATGGCGAATGAGATGCGGGAACGGGAGCGGTCCGCCTCGCCAGAGATTGCGCGCGCGCTTCCAGCCAGAGTTGAACCTGTGCATAGCGTGAGTACCTTAGTATAATTACATAATATACTTATAGACTTCGTATAGAGATATCTGTGTGGCACAGACTATGACGTTTGTTTTGTTATTCGTGGTTCAAATCAAAATAAAACAACAATAAAGAATTTAGTTCTAAATTCAAATTCTGAAAAACGATTAATTTAATAATTTTATTGATGTAGGTACGTACATGGAAATTAGCATTCGTTGGAATTCGGATTCGGTCGTGGTATTCGGAAATGCGATTATTACCGATGTGAATTCTTTATCACCATTTACCTCTGAACTACTTATTAATTACTTAACTGCATATTAACTAGGTACCCAAAACACCATAACCACTCAAAAACTACAACTCTATCTATCTTAATCAACCTTGATTTAGGCAATAAAGACAACATACATTGTTTTTTGTCTCACGAGCACTGATTTAAGTGGATTTTTTTCTCGTATCATTTACAAGTACAATAATGGTTCATTTCAATGTCACATACATACTTAAGTTTGAAGTTTGTATGACATTAATGCTTGAATCACTTATGAATGAGTTGGCGTTGCAGAAAAAACAGTTAAAAAGATCTATTAAACAAATATCCGTCTTCAGAAATAGGTTTAATGAAGGATTAAGCCTTAATGACTTTTCCTGCAACGAAATCAGTTGCTGTACCTACTATGTTTGGGTTGATGTTTCGGAAATGGCAGTTAAAGTGATTTATGAAACAATATTCTGTGTTCAGCTACAGGTTTAATGGAGGATTAAGTCCTTATGACTTTTCCTGCAACGAAATCTGTTGCTTCATGATTGGCATCGGCATGAATTTAAGGATCTAACTTCACGGCGACATAACTGCCTAATGATTTTGTACAATTTTTTTTAGGGTTCCGTACCCAAAGGGTGAAAACGGGACCCTATTGCTAAGGCCCGGCTGTCCGTCTAGCACCAGGCTTATCTCATAATTCTTTTTTTGCTCAATTTTATGTCTAAATATTGTCTTAACATTAGACAAAAGACATTTATTTTCAAAAACAGTACCTACAAAGAAACACTGTGTGTGAAAAATGCTAGTAATATAGTATATGATACGTATTACAATTATGATACGTATTTGCTGCTATTATTAACCTAGTAAGCGGCACGGAACTCTTCGCGTACGAGCCCGACTCGCACTTGGCTTCAATTAACTTAACAGTTCATATAGTACGTTAACTGATAAATCACATGTCAAAATTTAACATCAGCTGTTCAAAAAGAATCTCATTGTAAATTGTAACCTTTATAATTTAAAATATTCGATACAAATGTTATGCATTACTATGATTATTATTATTATCTGATTATTATTCGTCCTTCATCTTATTAATCTGTAGATGTTTAAGGTCAAGTTACGTTCAAATATCGACTTATTCATTCAATTTTATAAAAACGTTTTTTAAAGTATTTTTTAAGCCTTATCTATGCCAATTTACGATCTTATTTTGTTGATCATAATTATTACTAATTTCTTTGGAGATTATTTGTCTTTGAGTGTGTAAGATGCGAATGAAGTGTGTTTGGATCGTAGCAAGTGAAGGGAAGTAGTCACTGTCTACTCCGATGAGAAAAAAGTTTTGTTTGATATCTATGTATGTTTTTGAAGAGGAGTTAAGATTTACCATTCTTTAAAATCATAAGGAATCAAGACAATGGGGATGATGACTACATTCGAAAATTCAAAAAATATTAGTCCGTTTTTTAGGCTATTAAAAAATATTTATTTAAAAACACGTTTTTTACCTTATCAAATACATAAATAAATACAAAGATACAGAGCATCAAAGTTACGGAGTGGGGGGTATTGACGTCACTCCTACGTAAAAATCGTACTAAGGTGTGACGTCATGAGCAACTTTAACCCAGTGTATCTGTGTTATTTTTAGTTGAAGAGAAAAAATACGTGTTGAATAGTTTAAAATAATCTATGTGATGGACTAAAAAAATTTTTTTAGTCATCATGCCAATTTCTCCCAAAAGAAAACTATAAAAAACTCTAACTTATACACACTAAATACCTACCTAAGCTATTTAACCACAAAAAGTACAGTTACGTTCTCAAATCCTCTAATATAATAACCATCGCATTACCCTAAAAAACCAACCATTAATACAATAATAAAAATCTATCAAGTTTATAGCAAAATTCAATAGGAAACCGCAAACTGTCGCCAAAGCTAACTACTAAGCTGTAAATGATGTGACTCAACCTGTCCTCATCTCTTCACACGGTTCCCACGCTACATACAATGAGAGCTTTGGGTAATAGAGTTGTTAATAGTGCTGTGAATTTTTTACTAGTTACTTTAAAGTAACTTTAAAGTAAATATTTTTTTAAATTCTCCTTTGGCTGTTTTTATTATTGTTTCTCATTGCATGTAATAGTTAACTTTTATTAATTAAGTATCAATATTGTAAAGAATCATGCGCTCTTAGTTCGCTGTAAGTAAATAACGTTTGCGGTGTTCGCTTATAATAGGGTAGACGATCAGCTTTGTTTTTTACAAATGCCTGTTGGCAAACCAACAATAAATAAATAAATAACTGTGAAAATACTTATTCACATTACGAGATTAAATTATCAAAAATTTAAAATATTGACATTTTACTGAAACGTAAGGATAATTTAAATATTGCAAAATTATGTTTCTTTTATGAATCCTCGCACCGACTACGAAACTGTTTTACTGATTTATGTAAATGATATCAAATGCAAATAACTAAATTTCACGAAATAAATTTAAATATTACAAAATCTTCACACACCTATGCGGTGTTACTTTCGTTCACGTAACAGTTAAAAATTCTCAGTTACTTCATATCTGTAGTAAACTATAAAACTTTATAGTGTAGGTAATGCGTTATTGAATGTGATTTCTATAAAATGTGAAGTATCAACATATTATATTATTATAGTAATTGTATTAAGGTTGCCTGGAAGATATTGCTACCTAGCAATAAGGCCGCCTGTTGCTTCTTATATTCTTGTTTGTGTCTGTACTTACCTTATATCTTTGTGTGCAATAAAGAATATTTGTATTGTATTGTAAAATTCCTTCATAAAAAACATCATAGAAGGAAAAATTGAAGGGAAAAGGAAGAGAGGAAGACCCAGACGGACGTTCCTAGAACAGGTGAAGGAAAAGGCGGGTGTCATGTCGTATCAAGATGTTAAAAAGAAGGCAGAAAATAGGGAGGGATGGAAGAGGCTCCACCGACAAGAGCTTAGCTCTTAAATAAGAAGAAAAAGATTGTAAAATACAGTAAGTAGTTGAGTAGTATTAAAAAAATAAGTGAAAGTATTTATTCTATAAAATTTGAAATATTATAATACTAAAGTATTTTTAGTAGATAGGTACTGAAACCGCACAAAGTTTCTTCTCATATCATTATGAACATAATAATGATTTGCTTACTTTCTAATAATACTTAAGTAGTTGTTATTAGAATATATTCGGAACTATTTTTACAAACTGTACCAGATGTACAATACAAAAGAAATTTCAAATAGTATAGCGCATTAGTTAAAGGAAAGATAAATTTAATAAACACAAAACAAACCAGTTTCAAATTTTCTATTTACAATTAAAAGTACCAGTTACTAAAATACTACTTACAAAAATATCAGTTACTTAAATACCAGTAACCCAACCCTAGTAATACAGCTTCCGCGTTAAAGTCGTGGGCCCAATGATTTTGACTGAACACAATTTGATGCATATCTTGATCCCAGACTGAATCCTTGTTCTTTAAAACCCATTCTTTACTATTTCCGTATTTCTGCATACAATTACTAAATAAAGATGTAAGAACTTGTGACGTGGTTGCTAAATCCTACTAATATTAAAAAATGTCATGTTTGTGCCGATGGATGGATGTTTGTTACTTCATCACGCAAAACCTACTGAACAGATTTTGATGAAACTTGGCAATATTATCAGCAATATTATTATGTATTATTCTGATGTGCAAGCTCCATTAGAATAACACATAGGCTAGGTTTATTATTTTGAGTAGCACGTTTTTATTTTCTTTTCAAAATAAAATAAATGCATACGAAGTCGCGGGCAGCCTCTATAATTACTAAATAAAGAAGTATTATGTACTTACTCGTAATATTGTTGCTAATTAGTAAAGTAAAGATGTAAATAGGTACTTGTAATGTGGTTGCTATATTATGTACCTACCTATGTACGGTAACTTCATACACATTTATGGTCATATCTTGGAAAATATACTCCAATATCCTATTATCTACTATATAAAAATAAGTCGGGTTTTCCTTCCTGACGCTATAACTCCAGAACGCATGAACCGATTTCCACGGTTTTGCATTCGTTGGAAAGGTCTCGGGCTCCGTGAGGTTTATAGCAAAGAAAATTCAGGAAAAATTTCAACAGAAAAGCGGGAAAATCTTTTTTCACATACAGAACTTTGAGGCGGTACGAAGTTCGCCGGGTCAGCTAGTAATATTATAAATGTCAATGTTTGTGCCAATGGATGGATGTTTGTAACTTCATCACTCAAAAACTACTGAACAGATTTTGATGAAACTTGGCAATATTGTAGCTTGCACATCAGAATAACACATAGGCTATACTATTTTGAGATATCATGATTATTTTCCAAGATATGACGATAAATGTGTACGAAGTCGCGGGCAGCCACAAGTCTTTGAATAAAATATCCTATGTGTCATTCTGATGTGCAAGCTATAATATTGTAATGTTTCATTAAAATCTGTTCAGTAGTTTTTGTGTAAAATAGTAACAAACATCAACACATCATTCACCCATCCATCAGCACAAATATTGACATATTTATAATATTAGTACGACTTGAAATGTAGATGACCCGAATGTGATGTTATTTCGAAAATACTCTTTATTAACATATTCTTTAAGACGAAAAGTTTTCTTTCTTAATTAAATAAAACCTGAATTGGCCATTAGCTCCAAAATTTACCAAAAACACGCTAAGTAAGTCTAGAAAATTCAATACCTACTTTATAATTTGGTTATCCAAACATTAATGTTTACTGTTTATGTGTCCATGCTCTAAACGCTTTGACATTCCATTATGTCCTCTCAAACCATTACTTAGACAAACGTTCGTTTTGAATAACATTATTTTATGTACATTTCAATAGCTAGTTAAATAAATTGTTGTTTAGAAGCCAGTTTTCTAAGAAATAGGTTTTGAGTGCAGCCTTGGTATATTGACGGGTTTTTCATAAAGTAACTTTGCGAGCCAACCATGGATAAGTACACATACTTACATACATAAGTACTTATCTGTAACACTTCTCTCCCCTCGGGGTAGTCAAAGATAACTTCCTTCCACGTGCTACGAGCTAAACACACTTCTTTTACTTCATTCACATTCATGAGTCTCCTCATACATGCACGTCGGTTTAGGCTACTCTTGACTTGGTCTTTCTTTAACAAGTCCCTGATTTGATCGGGGTTCAAAAAAGGTTATCGCTCAACATAAAGCCAAAAATAGAACTTGGCAAATAAACATCACGATTCAAAATCTTATAGACCAATTAGTATTCCTCATGGAGAGTCCTTTATTGAGCCAAAACACTCGCCTCGACAAACATGGTGTACATTACATCAGGAGCAATTCGATCGTGACCCAGGAATCTCAAGGATGCTTGTAAACGACATAAACAATACACGATCAATGTTGTGATGACGTAAGTGGTTTCAGCTACCTTTGTACATACCTACATGGCATGATATTGAGTGTTTCAATACCCACCTACCTAAAGGACGTAAAAAAGTTTTCTCTTTTCACAATCGTGACTAAATTTTATCGCATAGATAGGTGCTGTTGCTGCAAATACAAATCAAATGAAAAATCATTGGAGATTTAAATAATCATCGCATAATTTTATAGTTGCATTGCATATCTGATTCATTAATAATTTAAAAAAATACTAATAAAATATATCTTTGCTAATTTGAACTCTCTATCATGGATTTTGAATAAAGCATGGGGTGACATGCAGATATATTTTATCAACAGGGTCTTATTTACACAATGTTTACTAAAATGGTATCTACACACCAAAGCCGCCAGCTTTTTTGACACTTTTTTGACATGACGTAAAGTCGCCGGCCTAGCTTATTATTAACTTTGAAACAAATAATGAAACAGTTACGTCAGTGATATTTAAAACTGCCAAAACATACGAAAACAATATAATTTAGAATTCAACCAGCACCAACACCTTATTATGAAGAATTCCCTGGGTCCCGTACATAATACGACACGAGACGCATACCGGATCGCTCTTGGATAGAAAATGAGGTATTAGCAAACGCTTACCTGAATTATAATGATACTGTAATGTGATTACTATTCTTTAGACGATTTATGTGAAAGATTGCCAAGTTTAGATGTTTAGATTGATTTTATTATTATTATGAGTTAGGTACTTGTTTTATCGTATTTGTTAGTATCTACGTAAAGGTGTATAGGAAGGATGGAGACGGGATTGGTCTCTGCCTATCCTCTTGGGAAAGAGCATAATAGTTATGTATGTTAAAGTTATATAGTTATTTAAAAAATAATAAGTTAATCTTTCACATCACAGAAAAAAAAGAACAACAGAAAATCTCTTGTGTCTGTGTTTATAATGGGTCAGTGGGATGTGAGAGGTTAAAAAACGCGTAATGCTCGAAATTCTATCCTAATATGAAACCCCGTTTAAGTCTTTTACTTCAGATGCGTGTGCGTCTATTATCGCAAAAAAATGTCATAAGTAACAGGCAGTTTTTTTACTAACAAAAGCATCTTCATTTCCTGCTTTTCAAATATGTTCTTTATTTTTCATAAAAAATACCTTGATATAATGTAATTATATACCTATCGATCTTCACAAACCTAATTATAAATATATCACGAAACTTGAATCAAGCGCATGACAAGGAAAACAAGTTTCCACTGCAGTTTTTCCTGAAGCGCAGTCACTATGACAGTTGAAGTTAGAACATCATCAAATCACGTGATTTACGCTGGTTTTTATTTACATTGCTGCTTCTTTACGTCGTTGAACTAAAAAACATGAAGATTTTCAAAACAAATTAAATAGGTAATATTTATTTCATAGGATTTTTACAATCGCTTGAAACACATTAATTTTTAAAGCTAATGGTAGATTTGCAAGGTGCAGCTTTCCTCAGAGAAGAATCTACCAAGAAACTCTGTTGGGTTGCTTTTTTTACGCAACATATTTACGTTTCGGCTATGGACAAAACGTCAAACTAAACGAACTAACGTCGGACTATCTTTAAACCTCGTTTTGTAATAATGAGGTTAATGTTTATCTTGTAAATACCGTCAAAGGAGTTCTATTAATCGAGTTTCAATTCACTTAAAAGTAAAAACTGTATACGTGTTCTTAAATTGAATTTTATATTCGTATTTACGTACTATTACATATTAACCTCTCACATCCCACTGACCCATTATAAACCCAGACACAATAGGTTTTCTATTGTTCTTTTTTTTCTGGGATGTGAAAGATTAAGTTATCACAAAAATGTATAACAAAACACGTAAAATTCTCGCGTTTTTCCATAGTAGGGATGTCACGCTTCGTTGCGTCTGCTCAACACCCGATTAGTAAAAATAAGTCTCGTTGGAAACCACACGCGCGCGCGCGCACCTGGCCGCTAAATACAGTATAGCACGCGCTTCTTTTTTTAAAATTCGAACCTTTTTTGTTTCGTAGTGTTGTGGCTGTTTGGATAAACGGTTTGTTTTGTTTTTATTTTTTAATTTACGATTTTGTTTTTTTAATTTTTTAGTGTTCTGAAGTTTTAATTTGTTTGTAGCTTTTTAATTAAGTATTTTGATATTAATGAAGTAAAAATATTTTTTTGTATCAAAAATAATGGTGATTAATTCGATTTTTATAACTTTGTTCATATCTATGTTTTTGCGTCTGTAGCTGTTATTTATTTAAATAAATTATAATTATTTTTTTACAAATCATCGTTCTCCTATAAACATTATCGACCTTCAAACATATTATCTAGGTTTTTAGGTTTAGACTTAATTTCCTAAAGAGGTGTAAAAGTAAGAGGTCTTGTATTAATTAAAATAACTATATTATAACTTCGATACGCTTGGTGGCTCGGTGTGTTAATTTTATATGTGTATTTAATTATTTTATGAACATCGTGAGTTTTATGAAAACAATTTTGAATATTTGATGTACTTATTTAAAAAATAAAACTCATATTTAAACAAAACTAAGTGAAAATAAGCAATTGGTTACAAAGAATTTAAGACTCATGTATTCGGACAAGTTAAGTTTTCTAATGCTCCTTTTTTAATTGCCTATTGTGTCCCACAGCTGGGAAAAAGCCTCCCCCGCATTCTTCCGTGCCTCCCTATCTCCAAGAGGCATGGAAGAATGTTCCTAATTTTATGGTTCAATTAAGGTTATAAGAAACCCATTGACCAACCGTATTGTTTACTCAAAGTAGATACGATTGTCAATTTGTCATTTGTTTTATTTGCACTGAAACAATAAACAAAAGACATTCGAAACTTTGAATTTGAAAACAGGATGCAAATCTATGTTAAACAGAATACTGCCAGGTATTTTTTAATTTAATATAAAAACAGGTGATAAGTCGGGAAAATAAAAATAAAATAGATACTATTTATGGAACCTATAAAAGAGGATCTTATCTTATCTTATCTTATCTAGCCGTTGTTGTCCCACTGCTGGGCTAAGGCCCCTCTCCTCCTTCTCCATGATTCTCTATCCTGAGCCGCCTCTGCCCAGTCAAAGAGGATCTAAATAAAAAAAAAATATACCTCCATTATGTTCCTACGTATTTTATTTTAAATTTCGCTAGAGGTAGTAAAAAATGTTTATTATTATAATAAACAATTATAATAAATAACTTTAACTTATAAGTAAAAATATTTATTCTTTCATGAAACTCTGTAACCCTCATCACGGCTTTTATTTATTTTTCACTCTGAAATATCTCTTTTCTCTTATAAGTTAAATCACTTATTTGCGTAAGTATTTGCGTCTTATTAGGAAACGTCAATATGTAGGTAGGTACCTATTATTATTTTTACTTCAATGCTAATTCTCTAGAAGTAAAAGTTCAAACGGTGAAAAAAGAAGTCTTGCTAGTTTATTAATAGTGATTATTACTTAAAATAAATAATAATGAAGATAGCTAAATATGTAAGAAAGTACGAATTTAAATTTTAATAATAAGTAGGTATGATATACGAATATTAATGTGCTGTACCTACCTTTTGTATAACTTCTCTTTTTTTTCTGTCGCTATGTAATATCATCTTACAATAAACTGTTAAATGATTAAATAAATAAATTCTATTTATTGTTATAACTAAAATAGTACATACATACATATCCGTCACGCCTCTCTCCCATAGGGGTAGGCAGAGATTGGGGTGGTCTTAAAATAGTACAACACAAGAAATAAAAAAATAGCCACAGGTGGCCTTATCGTACTTCCAGACAACTTTTATTTTAAAATATAAGTTGTTTGGAAACACATATGTAATCAAAATAAACAGAAACACATACGTACATATCTGTCACGCCTCTCTCCCATTGGGGTAGGCAGAAACCACTTCAACAGAAACTAACAAAAAACAAAAATTTCTTCTTAAACAGAATCATACTTAATTATTAATCGTATATTGTCTCAGCGGACGCTTAAAACAATTAATGAATAATCACATCCAACAAGGAAATCTAAATCCCTCGCGAATTCCAAACAAAAAACTGTTTTCTACGAATTCATCGCATAGTTATGTTATAGTATATCCTATGTTAAAGCGAACAGGAAATTCCTACGAATATCTAATTAAAACTCGAAGGATATATCGTCTAAATAGTTCGCATTGAGTCTTGGCTTTATTTCTAATTTTAACTGTTTTTAATTTTATTAATAAAGTCTGAATGTTTTTACTTCAAGCTGTAAAACGAAACATAATAAAAGTGCTTATTAAAACAAACGTCAATGTACGTTGCTAGTTGCTACTTTTTTTTTAATCTTTCACATTCCAGACAAAAAAGAACAATAGAAAATCTATTGTGTCTGGGTTTATAATGGGTCAGTGGGATGTGAGAGGTTAAAAGTAATTAGCTTTTACACTCAGCTTTTCCTTCAGTTATTTTTTGTCGTCGTAAGGAGACGCATACGTAGGTACATAGAATCTGTCGAGCGCCTCTCCCGTTGGGGTAGGCAGAAACCACTTCCTTCCACTTGCTACGATCCAAACACACTTCTTTCGCTTCATACACATTCATCAGTCGCGTCATACATGCACGTCGATTTCAGGTTAAAAAGAGATAAAGCCTGTTCTTTTGAGGGTTGATATTATGTATTCTGTGGTTATGATAATAAATGCATACGAATTCGCAGGATTAATAAATAAAACTTGCATTAAGGCTTATTCACATGCCTAACTTTATAAACTCAATCGATATTTACCACAGATTTTTACCAACTGCAAATAAAATAAATAATATACATAGGTATATAAGTAATTTATAATGCAGTTGCACAAGCTGCACCACATGACATCAGAGGCCGAGGTCGACAAGTGTCGTCTTCCAAGCAATTAGCAAATCAGTAACATGTGCCATATTATAATTTACGCTTGACATAATTTAATGCTTTTTTTATGCTCTTGGTATTATCTAATATTGATCATGAGATATTTGCTTTGTTTTAATATGCTGTACCTTTTGTATAACTTCTTTTTTTTCTTTCTCTATGTACTATCATCTTACAATAAACTGTTAAATAAGATGTAATGAAATGTTGACTATAGACTGAAAAATAGTAATTTAAGTTTTTGCAAACAATTTCTACCAATAGTATAAATGTCAATGTTTGTGCTAGTGCCGATGGATTGCGAGCATTTCTTAAACTCTTATGGTGTCTACACACCAAAGCCGCCGGCTTTTTTGACGGCTGACATACGTATGACGTAAAGCCACCGGCGACATACCGGCGGCTTTGGTGTGTAGATAGCATTACACTCAAAAACCACTGAACAAATTTTAATGCAATAACTTGGCTTGGACATCAGAATAACACATCAGCTATATTCCTCGTACTTTAAGACATTTTATAAATACGACATGACGATGATTGCGTACGAAGTCGGGGGTAGCCTTTAGTCTGAACATAAATAAAAACAGTTATTAATAAAATCAAGCATTCGTATAGTTTTTGCAAGGTTAAAGAATATTTTGTTAAGACTGAGTGGCGTACGAACTCGAGTATCATGTGGACATGATGTCATGACACCAAGGACGGTCAAAGATATTGGTCATTGACAAAAAATGGGAGTCATGTCTGGCTTGTTAGAAATATAATATTTGTTTTATAAAGTTATATAAAAGTTTTCATAAAACTTGACAAAGATTTTGTCCTTTTTCGATAAGTAACTAGTTAGAATTTTTTTTTTATATGGTGAACATATTTTAACTATAATCATAAATGTGTTTTAAAGTGTTACCGGTATTTTAATTAGAATATATGAGTACTACAATTATATTAGTAAGTTTCATTAGTTAGATACAATATTACTTTAATTGATCATGCTGTGTCTTTGAGTATAGAATATAAGGAGTTGCCCAATTTTTTTCATATACAAATGAGTTAATGACAGCGTGCCAAGGTTGGCGCAAGTTTTTCATAGTTTTCTTGGTAGATGACCTGTCAAACGATAAGAAATTCTATACAAAAAGGTAGCCATTTTACGCCAGACCAGGCACGCAGATCCAGACGGTATGGCACCTCCTTATATATTCTATACTCAAAGTGCTGTGTACACTACTTTGGGTTAGGAATGGGTATCTAGTCTAAATTATAAGATCTAACATTTGGTTTGACATAAATCACAAATTGTATGTTAATAAGCACTTTAACAATACGTCCTATTTCAAAATACACACATAGGAAGACGTACAAATCACCAAAACACATCAAAATAAATACGACACGCAAATACAAGTAGTTTTATTTAAAGTAAACAAATAACATACATGTAGTATAATATGATAATGAGGTAAGCAACAGGGTGCGGTTAAGTTAGCACTTCAAGTTACGTAAGGATGATCTACTCACGACACCTGATATGTACTTTAGAATATAGTTATAACTCTGTAGTTATTTATTTATTTAACAGTTTATTGTAAGATGATAGTACATAGACAGAGAAAAAGAGAAGTAATACAAAAGGTACAGCATATTACTAAAAGAAATTTCTTCCTGCAGACCCCACAGAGAGAGAAATGAAAACAAGAAGGCAGGATAGTCACTTAGCCTTATGTGTTTTTAAGTTATTTTGATATTTTGTTCGTAACTTGCCACAAATAGCCCGAGACTTCGGACGCATTTATCGTTATGTTGGAAAATTAACTCTACAATATTCTAAACCGTTATAAAAATCTGTTCAGTGGTTTTTGCGTCAAAGATTTAGAACAATCCTCACATCCATCCATATCCATTCTCATCTCATATCTCATCCATCCATCCATTGGCACAAACATTGACATTAATAATATTAGTAAGACTACCAGTAGCCTGCGACTTCGTATGCAATTATAACTATGTTTTGAAATTTTATAAGTTATCTTAAATATGCATATATGTAATTCAAAGGATCTATTTAATTGATTAAGTAATTACTTGAACTCAGGATTAAAAAATAACGACTAAAATTATGATAAATAAAGAAAAAATACACAAAACCAAGGTGCTACACTATTGTAAAGTTTCATCAAAATCAATTCAGTGGTTTATCTGTGAAAGTGTAACAAACATCCATGGAACGAAATATACCTACTAATATGTACATCGACACATATATTGACGCAAATATAGACTCTTATGTAATGTTTATATAAAAACTTATTGTGAATCACACAATACAATTAAAATGATAAATCTTTTTGTTCTTTCCGCGGTTCATAATTACTTTATTACTATTATTTTGTAAAATCCAATGTTTTTGTGTCAACAAAAAAACGTATCATTATTGAGATGATTTATTACATAAAAAAACTAGAACTTAATAGCTATTATATTTGTTAATTATGTACTTAAGCTGGAGATTACATAATTTTATTTCAATTTTATTGAGTATCCAAGTATTTTAAAAGAAGATGAGGCATTAAACTCTGTATCTTAATTTACTAAATAGAGGCTGCAACAAATTCGTCATCTTTTATCGTCATATTTTGTAAAAGTTACACGACATCCTATAAAAAAATTGCCTTTATCCTTTTCTGATGTGCAAGCTTCAATATTGTAAAGTTTCATTAAAATCTGTTCAGTAGTTTTTGCGAGAAAGAGTAACAAACATTCTTACAATAATCCATCAATTGACACAAACATAATACTTATTGTCATTTATAGTATGAGTAGGACTGGATTCTGTATTTTGATAAACAACCTAAACACCTAAAAATAACTGTGTACTAATCCTAATAGTATTATAAATGTCAATGTTTGTGCCGATGGATGGATGGATTTGTTACTTCATCACGTAAAAACCACTGAACAGATTTTTATGAAATTTTACAATAACTTACCTTGGACATCAGAATAACACATAAGCTATATTATTTGCAGATACTTCGTGTTTTTTTCAAAGGTATGGTGATAAATTCGTACGAAGTGGCGGGCAGCCTCTATATTATAAAAATAATTCACTACTAGAACTATAAAACATAAAATTCAAAATAATACTTAAAAAATATGTCTAAAACAAGCTTCTAAAGCATGCTGAAAGTTTATCACGTAGTTAAAAGGGCCGGTTACGACATATTTCCCGCATTTCTACGTGTCTACAGCTAACCGCTTGAATTTATATGATAAACGCACTCTTTGAGCAACTTTTATAGGTAGAACCATGACAATTGCGCAATATCTTTAAATGCTATGTGTTATTCTTATGTTCAAGCTACTTTTTTTTGTGTACCTACAATAAACAGAAAGGGGTTTTGTCGCTTGGACACGGCATGATATAATTATATAATGTATCATGATGTTCAGAAAATATAATGATGCTCAGAATATAAAAACACCTATAAAGGCCTTCTGCCTGATAGGCCAGCTTTCACCATACCGACGAAGGCAATTAATAAAGGTGCCCAAGGGGCAGCCAGTGCCGAGTTGGCACCAACATTGACACACATACATACCTACATACACATCCATCACGCCTCTCTCCCATTGGGGTAGGCAGAGACCACTTCCTTCCACTTGCTTCGATCCAAACACACCTCTTTCGCTTCATCCACACTCATCAGTCGCCTCATACATGCGGTTTAGGGTACTCTTGATTTGGCCTACATTGACATTTATAAGTATTAGTAAAAAGTAGAATGGATACTGCAGCAATACCATGCAGGTGTCTCAATAACCTGGTCATGTAATATAGTAACAACATTGTAAGCAATATATTAAAAATGTCAAACACGACAGAAAAGTACCGTTAAATGAAACTTGACAAATCGTTTAGTTTAACACCAAAAACGAGCTTCTATACGTAACTCTAAGGTATTGATTAAAGGTATGCGGTCATTGGTGCAACAATAGTCACGTGCTTTTGGGATAAGTCGAGTTAAGTCAAAATCATTTTATATGTTACATAGAATATTACGCCAAGGCTTTAAATATTTTGACATAAACTTATGTATTTAATTTAGACAATATTAAGAAGCATCCCTGCAATAAAATATGTAAAAACAAACTAGCTAAAACTACTAGTTAACATAAGTAGTACTATATTTAACCTAAAAATGTAAAGATATGTACAAAATATATGCTTTGATATATGCAGAAGTATAACTATATGTACAGTAGGCATTACAGTAATACATAAATAGGTGTTTACGACAGTAATTTATAGGTATATTTTTGCTGTAAATACAAAAAACCCAGGTAGTTTTTTAAATAATTCTTGACTGTGACATGCCAATAAAGTAAGTTAAAATTTTAATGTTTGTGCGAATATCTAGTGCCTAGTTGTCGTCTTCATGGTTATGTCAATCAATTTTAGAATAATTAACACTTTAGGTAAACTTTGTGACATAACAATAGACAAGTACCTTAAAATATACCTAACTACAGAAATCATCAAAAAAGAATACATAGATGAGGTACGTTCATTATTTTTATCTCAAAAATGCGAAATAGAAGTGTCACTTTTTGCGAAATTATATTTTCCATTTTTTGTAGACTCCAAGACGTCGAAATAAAACCACCCAAAAACACACATTATTTTAACTCAAAAATGCTAGATAGAGGATATATCTTAGTATTTGCGAGTTTATATGTTCATTTTTTATACACTCCAAGACATGAAAATGAAACCACACAAAAGCACGTCGCTCCTGAATTATTTTAATTTCCCCTAACACTTATTTGTGACGTCAGAAATAATAATCCTGCCTTCTTGCTTACATTTCTCTCTCTGTGGGTCTGCAGGAAGAAACTTCTTTTAGAAATATGCTGTACCTTTTTTATAACTTCTCTTTTTTTCTGTCTCTATGTACTATCATCTTACAATAAACTGTTAAATAATATTCATTCCAACCCAACGCAATAGACGTTAACCTTTAAATAATTTGTTTAATGTCTCTCGTGTATTGACTACAATGAACGAGAAAGTTAAAATTAAAATTCTATCAGCATTTCATATTTATTATCGCTGCCAATAGGAGAGTCCTCACAGAGAGAGCTGCCTCGAGAGCCAAGAAACTGGCCAATTAAAAGAGGCCCCTAATAACTACCCAACGCAATTAGGATAGCGAGGTCTTTCTTGAGTAGCCAAACATCTGCTTCACGAGGCTGCTTGCTCTGTATGGACCCACCATTGATAGAGTTTACTTCGATAAATGTTTTATTTTTATTACAACACATTTTTTAAATGCATTAATGAACTGCATATGCATGCGTTTTAGTCGTTATTTTTTATTAGGTCAATGACATAAGTTATTTGTTGTTTTAGGGTTCTGTACACAATAGAACTGGATTATAAAAACTATTTTAATTTGGTATTTATTTTCCTAGGTTATGTAAAGAGCATTTCTAATCCAACTAATATTATAAATGTCAATGTTTGAGTCGATGGATGGATTTGAGGATGTTTCCTACTCTTTCACGCAATAACTACTGATCAGATTTTGATGAAACTTTGCAACATTGTAGCTTAATACATCTGAGTAACAAATGGAGCGTAATATTTTAAAATATCATAAACATTTTTCAAATCATTTAGAGTCAATAATTGTTTTAATGTAAATATTTAAACTGTAAGAATTGTAAAACTTTATTTGAAAAGAGCAACCCCACAGAGTTTCTTGCTAGGTTCTTCTCTGGGGGAAACTGCGCTTTGCGAATCTAGCACTAGCTTAAAAAAGTATATTTTAATAAGTAATGTAACGGTTTCAAGAGCATTTCTTGTGCCTATGAAATAAATATATTTTTGACTTTGACTTTGACTTTGACAAAACGTGACAATAAATCTGTACGAAGTCGCCGGCAGCCTATAGTAATTCCGAAACCGGCCACAACTTTAGCTACCTTCACATCTCAATTAGCTACGTGTAGTAATCTCCACCGCAGTGCAACAAGTAACAATTTAACAAGCTGATCCGTTTGTTAGATTAACTAATAACTGCGCAACGTGGTGACAACCGTTTGCTATAACGGGGACTTTTAACTACTCAACTTTATGTCGACAAGTTGCTGGATAAGTTGTTAGATTTCGAGTTGAGTTGATTTGACAGGTGGAAAATTGAGTCTTTTGAAATTTTAGTTCTGTTAATACATACATTATATATACCTGCAAATGAAAAATGGTGTCTCTCTAGAATGTGAATTGTATGAATTGACACATTTTGGTATTCTCTTAACAGATAAGTTGACAGTGGACAGCGATCGGCCGTACATTTTATTACTTTACGCTATAATTGGTATTCTACTCCGCAATGTCACATGAGTGGCAGTTCCAAACGGTATTCTCTTCGCTATTTGACAGTAGACAAAACCCTCTAGAGACTACTAATCGACTACTAATCGACTTTTAATCGACTATTAATCGTGGCACTTAAGAGAATACCAAATTTGTGACATATTGCTGTCGAATGTTTATCTGTTGGCTATAGTTTGGTCGCTTAACTTAATTTAGCGGAATTGCTACCCTGTTACGCCTCTCTCCCATTGGCGTAGGCAGAAACCATCAGCGATAAACGCTTTGTTAACTAAAAAAAGCATGGTGTTATCTTACATCCTAGTAGAAGCGTCTGTTGTTGGATTTAAACCGCATTTTTTTTAACTAAAAGCTTCTAACTAACTACACCTAACAATCATAAAAGATTTTGGCTTGTATTTTATCTAAAACGAACTTATGCTAAGCATAAAGTCTTAACATTGGCTTATGTAGAACATTCCTAAATGTTTTGTGGCGACTGATGAAAGTGTATGAAGCGAAAGAAGTGTGTTTGGATCGTAGCAAGTGGAGCGAAGTGGTATCTACCTCAATGGGAGAGAGACGTGACAGATATTTCTGTACCTAAATTCCCTCAATCACCTACCTTTTCATTTAACATAAGGCTAAGTACATGATTATTTATACTTAATTATATGATATTATATTTATATAGGTAGGTATAGTAATTCGTACCCAACTCAATCATTCAATACATCAAACTTGCCATATTAGCATGAAAGCGATGGTAATGATCGATAGTTTCGTCGTTATGCATTCTGATGACGGATATTCATAAATTATGATTATTTCCAATGATCAATTGAAGTTTAAATATATTCGTTTTTATGTGACTTTTGATTAGCTTATGATGAAACGTTAAATACCTTATTTAAATAAGATAGTTCCCTTATGATTTTTGAACAAAAAAAGACATTTACATTTGTGTCTCATATCCAATAAAGAGGTAAAATATAGGTAAGTTTCGCAATTCAAATGAAAAAGTGTCACTTTTATGTTGGTCGATGAACTTTTCATCTTTGTATATGTCTATTTTTGATTAGGTAAACAAATAACATCTATCAGAAGCTATCTCTAGCCCTTATGTAATATGTAGATACCTACAATATTTAACAGCTATTGCAAAATTACTTTACTTTTTACTACCAATCACTTTAAACTCAATTTTCGTGTAAAACCGCAGTTTTTAACTTACCTTCGATCCAATGGTTATGGATATGCTCGTACCCATTCATCGGTTACCGATTATAGACCAAGCAATAACGTATTTATAGTAGTTTGTGTTGTAACATGTAATGAACGATATAAACTGTTTCCGTATTTCCGAAAGCATTAATTTTAATGGTTTAACATAACTAAAACATAAAGTTTTTAATTAAATGTTTTATATATTTGAATCACGCTTGTTTCTCTTAATAGCAAAGAGAAACTGCATCTTTACCCTGCTTGCTTTAATCTAGTCTAGGTACTTTCTTTCACTATATCCATATAATTTAGAAAAGAAGTTATCTATACGTAGGTAGGTATATTATAAAACTGACACGTAGGTATATTTAAAAAACGTCTATCAAACTAAAACTAGACTATCTTTCTAGCTTTTCAAAAGAAGGTGTTAAATAAAAAAAATATTATTATTATTTTATTTTTAGTATTTCTTGTTATAGGGACAACAGTAATACACCATTTGTAAAAATTTCAACGCTCTAGCTATAACGGTTCGCGAAATACAGCCTGGTGACAGACGGTCAGACAGACAGCCGAGCCTCAGTAATAGGGTCCCGTTTTCACCCTTTGGGTACGGAAGCCTAAAATTGTAAAATCTACCTCGATTTCGAAATAAAACCAAACTGAAAGTACTGTTATCCTAACTAGGGTACTATTTGCCAATACGCAAACAATATGGTGCTTGCACAGATGTTTGTCTATAACAGCTGATTCTATACAAACATAGGTACTCATGATTGGTAGATAGAAAAATATTTTTAATTTCGTCGACTGTTTTATTTTAATACTGTGTCTGGAGTTTGCAATAAACGGGTATTGGAAGGCAAAATATTGCTGCGCAAAGAATTTAAAAGTCTAAATGCTAGTAAAATGATGCTTTTAGTATTTATATTGGTTTACATACGACACAGAATGCTTATTTTGTGTAATATTTTCATACGTAACTGTTCCTTCTCTTTTTTGTACAATGAAAGAGAACATAATGTATAGGAACTATTTTATTCTTATTTTTAAACGATGTTCTTCTAAAAAAACGATTGCCTGTTAATACTGAATCCAAAAGAAAGAAATTAAATGTATTAACCACCTTAAATTAATTCTAATTATTTAACAGTTTATTGTAAGATGATAGTACATAGAGACAGAAAAAAGAGAAGTTATACAAAAGGTACAGCATATTTCTAAAAGACATTTCTTCATGCAGACCCCACAGAGAGAGAAGTGATAGCATGAAGGCAGGATGGTCACTTAACCTACAATAAACAATAAATGTTGTTATTAATTCTGTTATTGAATTAAACCCGACGAGGGCACGGAAAAACTAAATAATTAACTGTAAGGTTAATTGTAAGTTTACTTTTAATTACTCATTTAATTATTAAAGTTTAACGTGTGAATTCCATGTAATTTACAAAGAAACTAGTGTTATGACTGTGTATCAAGGATTTTTTGGTACTTAACCAGGGGCCCAAGTCTGCTAATTCAAAATAGCCTCAGTTGTGTGTCGGCAGAGGGATAATATTGTAAATTTGCAGACTTGGGTCTGGGACCTTAAGTAGTCTACGTTATAGAAGTTAGTACCTACTTTTATCAAAAGCGACAGAAATATCAAATATCTGTGGCATGGCAACATAACGTTTGGATATGTCTTGTCTAAATAAATAAATAAATAATACCTAGTCCTACTCCAAAGGTTGTCTGGAAGAGATCACTTTTAGTGATAAGGCCGCCTTTGCGCACAATGTTTTAGTTTTAAGTTGTATTTGTATTTCTTTGTGTGCAATAAAGAATTTCTATCTATCTATCTATCTAATATTCGTATCAAAATTGACTCTCTTTTTACGAATACGTAAAATGAAACGTTTATGAAGCGTAGGTATTTTGTAGAATAGGTGGCCTAAGTTTCAGTTAATTTGTGAATAAACATTCTTATTCTATTCGTAATACGACGTAATCTCCCATTTCTCACACATATAACATTCAATCATTGTGACACGCAATTTGAACTAGAACAACTTATTAGGAAACCTGAACAAATGCTTACACGTCCATTATTATTTGACCTGTCGCTTCTTCATTTCATTCTCATAACATAGCTCTGTTTAATTTGGCTTAGAAAATACAAGTGAGAAGAGACCATTTTACGTAGAACCAAGACGTATACACGATTGTTCTAGATGTGGAAGGAAATAGAAAGTGTCAGAGTTATTTTTATACTGGTGTTGAGAAGATGTCAACCTGCGAGGACGCTCAATTGTTTTCATTTTAGTTTGGAAATAGTTTTGGTGCTGTTTACACAATATTAACAAGCGTGTTTCATATTGTATTGTTAGAGGACCCTTGAGTTTGTTAAGGAAATTTGGTAATAAGAGAATTAGTTAAGGTAGCCGTTACCTAATATGTTTTCAATGTAATGTTTTTAGTTTTGAATCCTCTAGCTAGTGTGAATATTTGTTATTCTTTCACGCAAACACTACTGAACAGATTTTATGATTCTGATGTATAATAGCTTATACATCAGAATCACACGTATGCTAATTTAAAGATACCTTTTTTTCCTAAGATTGGAAAATAAATGCGTGCGAAATCGCGGGCAGCTAATAGTCTATCAAAATATCAATTGGCGCAATCGCAGTCCACGTTTTGTTCTAATTAACAATAGCAAAGGTATTTAGGATAGCCCGTACCACCCCGTATATGGAGGTACTTCCTTCGCATTGTGTCCCATAAAAGAGCAACCTTGGTAGACTGTCATACAATCAGCAGTGTCAATAGGTTCATCAACATGCTTTATTCAAATGGTGTTGGTTTGATGCAGTGACTATTTATTGACATACATATCTATCTATCATTTGTGATGCTCCCTGGCACTACATTCGTATCTTCAAGATTTAATTGGTACAAATTTTGAAATCAGTGATACAAATAAGAACAAAATCCAGGCTATTTTGCACCATCTTAAGATGCAAGACCGGTCGTTGTGGAGATCCTTGGGAGAGGCTTTTGTCCAGCAGTGGACGTCCATAAGCTAACATGATGAAGATGTAATAAATCCTCCATCTTTGATATCTTAATCACTTTACTTAATAACATTTTCAATACAATAGCTTCATTGTAACTGTAGTAACTTTAAGTACCTACACATTTCACATTAGAATCAATTAAATCCTGACATCTCGTATTCAGTAAATAACACCTTGATCTTCTCTATAATTCTATACTACATCTTATTTTCTAACAGCCTTCATTTTCGTGCCAGGGAGTATGACACTCTATAACGCCTCTTTCCCATCGGGGTAGGCAGAGACCACTTCCCTCCACTTCCATCCAAACACAACTCTTTCGCTTCATGCACATTTTTCAGGCTCCTCATACATGCACGTCTGTTTAGGGTACTGTTGACTAGGCCTTTCTTTAGTAAGTCTCCGATTTGATAGCGATACTTAAATACGTTTGCATTGGCCTTCCTCATACATTTTATGGCATGCTTTGTTCTATAAGTATTTTTAGCCGGGTTGTAAAGTTAAGTGATTTTGACAATAGTTTTAAATAAAAGAAATTGTCTTGGTACGTGATACGTACTACGTGACGCGATAGGTACCTGCAAGAAAAGTCATTAATTAATGATGGATGAACTGAATGTCAAGATAATTGATGTACTTACAGATTTACATTTAAAAAAACTTAACCATAAAAATTACGAATTCCTACACATCCATCTCATCAGAAATACAAAAACCTTCAATAACACGTTCCCACAAAACATGAAAATGCTCGTATCAGTATGTGCTAAATGATTCAATCATACTACAGCTCCTAACTCTCAACTAGAGTCTCCTCTTCTATGAAGGTGCACACTTCTGAAGTACAAAGTTAATTCTTGCAAGTAACGATTTAATCAACATGCAAGTACAACTCGGAATATTTAACTAGAGTCGTCGTCTCTATTACAGTGGACATTGTTGGAGTTTCTAGTTGATTCATGCAGGTTGTATGAAGTCTTTGTTTCACATGGACGATCAGTGTTATCAAGATAGGTGTTTATATTTTTGCCCTTCGCACGGCCACTCAACTGAGACTGCGCGTCACGATTCATTGAGCCCTGTATAGAGTTGGGAAGTGCATATGTCTTGTCTTTGTTAAGTCTAAAGTTTTATTGGGTTTCCCGCAGCACGTGAAAATGTTTTCTTCAAAATTATTACGCTTGTAAATAACTTTTTAGATATTTGAAAAAATGATATCTTAAATTAATACAGCCTATGTGTTATTCTGATGTATAAGCTACAATATTGCCAAGATTCATCAGAATATCTTCAGTAGTTTTTGCAAGAAAGAGTAACAAACAACGTCCTTACATCAATCTGCACAAACATTGACATTTATCTATAATATTAATATTAATATAAACTTTTCGTTAAAGTTTGCTTCATTCATCAACTCGCCTAGCACATCATAATCATCATCAGCCCTAATAATGTCCCCACTACAAGGGCATGAGGCTACTCTCATACGAGACTGATAAAGCATAGCATAGCACTAAGATGAATGATGATATGCTTCAACATCGTCGTCAGCCCTTTTATTAACCTCTCCACTACAGGGGTGATATAGCATAGCACAGCACATCACTATAAAAAAACACAGTACCTATATTAAGGTACTTCCGAAGCTGCGCACGAGTGCTTCAAAGATACGAGATATATTTTGCGTGCCCAATCTTGATGCACGTGATCACCTCTAACTACCAGTTAACGTTTAACCGAGACTTAAGATCGCTATCAAACGGTTAAAAATGTCGACGGATTATTGAAGGCCTTATGAAGTTTTTAACGTTTTTTTTGTTAATTGTTTCCGGAGTTTGCTGTAATTGTGAGTTTTTAAGTTTTCTAGAACGATTCAGGATAGGTGAACCACTTAACCTACTAATACATATTATAAATGTCATAATATCTCTGTCTATAGATAGATTGATTGATGTGAGAATGTGTGTTACTCATTCACGCAAAAATCACTGAACTGATTTTGATGAAATTTGGCAGTATTGTAGCTTACACATCAGAATAAGACATAGGCTGTATTATTTTGAAATATCATGTAAATTGTGCAAGATACGACGACAAATGCGTACGAAGTCACGAGCAGCTTCTTGTAAGTAAGTACCTACCTAAATAGTCAAGTTAACTAGTAGTTTTATGTAAAATATTTCACAAAGTAAATGCCCGTTTTACAACCTCCATATATCAACAAAGCTCTGTTTAATCTGGTTTAGAAAATACAAGTGAGAAGAGACCATTTTACGTAGAACCATGAAGTATACACGATTGTTCTAGATGTGGAAGGAAATAGAAATTGTCAGAGGTATTTTTATACTGGTGAAAAAAAAATAAAGTAAATTCCCGTTTCACCACCTAGATACATATAAAATTTAACTGAAAGATTGTAAAACAGGCCCTTAATCCCGCAAATATCGAAACGACATTAAGTTAACCTCACATTCGTTTTACTGATTATCACACTTTATGTGCCTTAGAAAGTAAGAGCTTTACGGTTTCTTTGTGTTAATAGAATCGAGTTTGTGGGTGAGAATAGTGATGTGTAAGCACATCATCATTTATTCTTTCAGAGTCACGAGCAGCTTCTAGTTAGTTTATAAAATATCAGCAAAATGTTACAAAAGTGTCTACTCGATAAGTCGAGTAGATAGAAATAGACATAGAAATGTTACAAAAGTATCTACTCGACTTATCGAGTAGATACTTTTGTAACATTTTGCTGATATTTATAAACTAACTAGAAGCTGCCCGTGAGTCAAAAATAATAAATATGCTTATGAAAAGATAAACGAATAAATGATAATTTAATAATAAGGATTTATCGTCATATCTTTAAAAAACATGATAGGTATCTCAAAGTAATACAGTCTATGTGTGATTCTAATGTGTAAGCTACAGTATCGCCAGATTTCATCAAATTCTGTTGAGTAGTTTTTGAGTGAAAGAGTAACAAATATCCTCACATCTATTCCTATATACTTTAGGTAGTTACCTAGAATACTAGAGTAGTAATAGAGTAGGTATTCTATTATTTTCTTCCGAAGAACACCATCCGATTACCACAAATACTAACCGGGTAAATAACTAACTAGTAAATATACTAGGTTAGTATTTGTGGTATAATTCGCTACTCCCATCCCTATCGCCACTAATTTGAATGATGCTCTAAGACGCGCGTATTCAGAGCGTGTGAACATTAGATTGTAAAGATAAAGTGTACTCAAATATACTTTAAATTTAGTTTAAACCATTCTATTCGCGTTTAACTCTAGTTAACATAGAGATCACATGACTCACTACAGGAAGGTATTTGTTACATCTTAATTTAAATTTAGTTTAGTAGTGAAAGTCTAACTTAAAACTTTTCTAGGCTTTAGATAGATTAATGAAAATTACTACTTTATTGTATAAAAATAAATATCAAAGAGTAGTTATGATTTAATTTTAGTAATAGTACATTACATATCAGTCACGCCCCTTTCCCATTGGGGTAAGGCAGATACCACTTCCATCCACTGGCTACGATCCAGACACACTTCTTTTGCTTCATCCACATTAACCTCATACATACTTACACCAGTTAAATAGAAGAGGGAAGATGATAGGGCACTATTGTTACGACATGACAGTTTCTTGAGAAATATCATTGAAGGAAAGGTTGAGGGGAAGAGAGACAGAGGAAGGCCGCGCCATACTTACTTCACTCAAGTAAAAGAGTATCAAGAAGTAAAAGCACTGGTAGAGGATAGGCCTAAATGGCGAACACTCCACCGACAAGAGTCTAACTCTTAAATTAAATGATGATGGTGATACACCAGTTAGTTTTACTAGTAGTACCAATATAAAATGTTTGTTAATGATCATCATTATATGAAGGAAGCTCCAGTTACGCATATTTAGATAACCGCCGCCAGGATGTTACGTTAGTTATATGATTTTTGAATCTAGGGCATCCGATTTACGCAACTCGGCCTTAAATACTGTTATTATTTTATTTAAATTGAAATTTAATTTATGTACGTACTTACACGTTTGGATGAAATGAAACGTAGTACGCAAATCTGTTCTTCATTTATGTTTAAGAGCGTCGCTCTTGTTGGTGTAGACTTCGCCACTCTGCTCAATTCTTTGCTGTCCGTTTCAGGTGAAACGCCATAATTTCTATTCCCATCTAAGCCATTATAATAAATTCAAACTCAAAAAAACGTTATTCACCAATATACCTAGAATTGAAATGCGCCTTTGATAAAAAAAGAAGCTAATGCTAGATTCGCATTCACAAATTAAAGAGGTAGTATTGACTATTATTTTTTTATTTGCCTTTTTTTAAACAAAAAGCTATTGCTAGATTCAAGGAAGCAGTTATCCCCAATGAAGAATCTAGCAAGAAACTCTCATCATTATCTCAGCTTATAGCTGCCCACTGCTGAGCATAGGCCTCTCCAATGGAGTTCCAAAGTGACTGATACATTGCCACTTGCATCCAACGAGACCCCGCGTTTTTAGGTCGTCAAGAAATTCTATTGGCTTATAATAAAAATAGAAGACTAGGCAACCTATACAAAGAGGTTTTTAATTCTTAAAACTAGACCATTGGAATCTATTGGCTGAGTCAACAGAACCGTTGCCGAAATCATGTTAGTTCGTTTGAGCAAATAAAAGCGATTCTCTTTGCTTTGACCACAAACATGGACTATTTACCTCCTTGGGTTTCAAAATACGATACCTCTATTTACCGTTTGATTTGTTAAGAATTTCTTATAATGTACGAGTATGAATGTTTTAAAGTAAAAAAATAGTATAGGCTGAACTTTTAGTACAGTGAAGGGCATTTCCAAATACAAACAAATGCTAATTTCCATGTTCTTAATTAATAAATACTTTTTAAGTTAGATATAAGTTATTATAATAATTTTGTTGTACATAATGTAAATACTTTGTAAAATAATAAATTTTATTTTTAAACACTTTAATCAGAATTTGAATTTAGAACTTAGAAGTACGTTACTTATTGTTTTGTTTTGATTTGAACCACGACTGAAAAAATAAACGCCATGGTGTGTGCGACAAAGATATTACTACCTATATGAAGTCGCAATAAGCCGATTGCCTTTTCCAAAGATCGATGTGCATTCTTTATCGTCTTTACTGCACCTTTTCGGGAATCGAAATACATTTGTTTACTTTTCAAGTATCACGGATGGAACTGTTCCTTGAAGGATACTGTTTGTTTTTTTAATCCGGTTTAGTCTTTGTCTTTGTCAAGGACTGTTTATTCAATAATGTTTGAAGAGGTTATTTGAAATGGTTTACCAATGTTTTGGGTCAATGCCTTTAGATTTATTCATGGACTGTACATTTTTACTGCTATTGGTTATTTTAAGATCGAAAGTATAAGAAAAACAAACGACGGACGATACAAGTCACAACTGTTTTATATTATAAAAAAAAGCTTGAGGCTGTCATACGTTAATCCGTTTACACCACAGTACTCGCACGAGTAAAGCAATGTTTTGTGTAGAAGAGAATTAGTCTTAATATTCATACCTAATCATTGCTTGACCAGTGACGAAGCGATGTATTGTGGCGCTGATAGGTATGTGATGACCCTTATTATTGAGCGGTAGATACCTACTGAATTTTTAATAAGAGTTACCGGTGGTACTTCCATATGTCATGTCTGCCTCTTTCCCATCAGGGTACGCAGAGACCACTTCCCTCCACTAACTACGATCCAAACACCCTTCTTTCTCTTCATCTACATTTATCAATCGCCTCATTCATGCACATCGGTTAGAATACTCCTGACTTGTTCTCTCTTTACATTTGATCGAGACTTTCAGTACATAATGACGCAATACTTCAATGAATACTAACTTAATTCCTTCATTGTTACAGCGAAACACATCAGCTCCAGGCCGTGGTAAACGCTTCACCTTCCAATCGACAGTACGGCAGTTAGAGAGACGAAGACTGGCAGAGAAGCTGTCCAAGGAAGCTGACCTCAAGGAGCAACAGCGGCGCACCGAGCTGGAGGCCATGAGAAGGTGGTTAAGCTCAACTTAGCTAATTACTATCATAGAATCTACATTTACTTGCTAACTGTATAGTAAGAAATTAACTGTCCTAGAATATAACCTACTCATAAAATGTCTAAAAAGAACATGACTACATGTTTTAATGACATCCATAGAAAATAAAGCAGGTTACTTTAATGACATAGAAGGAAAATTACCAAGGACACCTAAATGATTCTTTGATTATAAGCTTCTTTAATGAAATTTTTCCCTTAATCTCTCAAAATTACGATATTTTGGACTAATGCTAAAAATTCGAATGTTTCCAGAGTGGAAGAAGAGTTCCAGCGTAAAAGAGCGAGAGAGAAGGCCAGCATTAGACAGCAGCTGCGATTGGTGAGCAGTGGGGCGTCGAGTATGCCGGCATCTACACAACATACTAAGGTAGCTATCAGCCTATTACAAACAAGAAGAAAAGAAAAGTTATAGAAAAGGGAGAAAATGAAAGAAAATACTCTTTGAGGAATAAGTTTAGAGAAAGTCTTAGTTTGATGAAGAAAGTTTGTTTTTTAAAGAATGTCAGGAACTCGATAAATTTCACCTTTCCGCTTACTCAATCATTCAATTGATTACTCATAACGAAGAAGGTTCGCTAATACACTGTTTCGTCGACAGGCCCTAAGCGCCAAAACACACGGTGAAACGCAACTGCAACGCAACTGAAACGAAACGTTTCAAACTAGTTGCGTCGTGTGTGGTTTTCTAAAGAAGTCTATAGCAGAAACTTCGATGCAACTCAAAAGTAACTAGCAGTTTCAGTTGCGTTGCATTTGCGTTTCACCGTGTGTTCTGGGTCTTACCTTTCTGGACGAATGGCCGATGATAAAGTGTGGAATTAATTGTATGTTATGTACTAACAAATACCACCTTTTCCAGACAAGAGACGAACCAGACGGCTCATGTCGCGAGTCCCCCGCTCCAGAGCGACCTCGTGATGGCAGACAGAGACACAGCAACGCGTCTTCAGAGATTAGCGGACGCAGCAATAGCACTACTCCTGTAAGTCTTTATATTGACTTGCCATGATTTAAATGGGTTTGCGAATAGTCTTGCTAAGGATTTTTGTTTGGTAGAAAAGGTGTACTGTCCCAACAAGAAGCATCAGCAGATTTTCTGACGTGTACATATTCAGTTGACTCTACAAAACTTCTTACAAATTATTAATACCTTCATTTAATTTCATTAATGATGTATTGTTCTTAATACAGAGTTTAAAGTTTAGAAAACGTGTTACCAATTAAGCGGACTAGGTCGAACAAAATCATTGGATATGAAAAGGGGTGCTTTTTCTATAACTAAGAGAAGAATGCTATAAATAAATGATTGTGACACTATGCGATCCTTGCAGGTGGAATGGCGTGACAATGAAGTGCGAGTGTACCGCGACTGGGCCAGCGGATTTACAAGCAGTGCGTCGCACGCGCATCCTCCTGTCAGCGCGCGCATGCCCAAGTCTACGCACGTCGTTTATAATGGCAAGTAAAATCTTTAATCTAGGAATTGTGGTTAGTAGAGAAATATAGAAATGTAATAAGGGGGAATCTGTTTTATCTTTGTCTTTTTGCATTCGAAAGACTTTTATTTAAAAAGTTGAGTTACAGTATTTTCTATGCTAAAGAAATCACTAAGCAATGTCCTCCCCCCTACAGCTACAGCAGAGGTAGAAGCATTCAGCGGTTCCCCCCGCTCGGACAACTACCGGCTGGAGTTCGCGCGGGGACGCTCCCCCCGCACCCCGCGCCCGCCCCGGCTGCTCGCCGCCAGAACACCCTCGTCCAGCGGCTCGGAGCTCAGCTTGAGACAGCCTATTAAGATCAGGTAGGTCTTTGATAGCTGGTTTTATAGGTGGATAGATAGAAATCTTTATAGCACAATAAATACAAAAAAAAAACTACATGAAGAAAGGAGAGACTACAAGCTAACTACAGAATGTGCAATGGCGGCCTTATCACTTATCTCTTCCAGATTCCCTTCGAAACATGATCAGCAAAAAAAAACTGATTTCATATACGTATTAAGTTCTTTTATAACTTAATTGATTTGACGAAAGGATGTAAAAAAAGAAGTTGTTGATTTTTAACACGCTTTTTTAGGCATAATAAGGATCATTAGGGTAATTCCAATGCTAATAAAAGCATGATAAAGCATTCAGCTTATTCCTTTACCAGCGCTAAAATATAAAAAGCCAGAAATTAAGGATAAATGCATGTACCATATAATAAGTAATTAAAATATAGTAACTGCCGTTAACGCAAAATTTTGACTTTTATAAAAAACCGTTAGAAAACCGCTTTAAAATAACCGGAAAGCTACGCATCTATAACATCGGAATGGGAGCAAACGGAGTGGAAGGATTTGTTGCTACGTATCTGTTGATTTCTATGGCACAGAAATGTTCGTAGCTTTCCGTGTCATAGAAGGCTTTCATGCAATCCTTCCGCTCTGTACGCTCCGATTACGATGAAGTAGACACGTAGCTTAAAACAAACCAGTAAAGTAGACCCAGTTAACCATTGATTATTGTTCCAAGGTGGTGATCCTGTAGCGCTATAGTTAACCACTAACTGCCAAACATACAAGGTGAGTGCTTGGTTACGCTTGTCCGGTTTTATCCGGATTTTTAGTAAATAATTAACGCGCGTATTCATTGGCGAGATTTAACTGCAACCATTGTTAAAAAAAACGTAATATATCTACGTGGTTCGCGAGCATACAGCGAACGCGATACGAACGGCTTGCAGCGAGCCGACTGTATCCTGTTCGGTTACAGTTACAGCTCGTCAATGAATAAGTGCATTTAGAAGTGTTTTGGATGATGATGGAACAATCATTTACGCTATGTTGAATAATGGGCATGATGACTAAAAAAATTTTTTTAGTCCATCACATGGATTCTTTTAAAATATTCAACACGTATTTTGTCTTTTTTCTCTAAAACTAAAAATGACACAGATACACTGGGTTAAACTTGCTCATGACGTCACACCTTAGTAAGATTTTTACGTAGGAGTGACGTCAATACCCCCCACTCCGTAACTTTGATGCTCTGTATCTTTGTATTTATTTATGTATTTGATCAGGTAAAAAACGTGTTTCAAATATTTTTTAATAGCCTAAAAGACGGACTAATTATTTGTTGAATTTTCGAATGTAGTCATCATCCCCATTATCTTATTTATTTTGTTTTATTTTCTGAATCAACATAGGTAGATAGAAAATACAGTGTTCATCGTTGTAAAATGAAATTCCCATCCAAAATGCTATTTAAGAATAATATCAAAATTATTTGTACATAAAAATAATTGTAGTTTTAAATAGTTATAGTACCTATAGTTGATCATCATACAGGGTGGAATGTATTATAAAAAGACTTCTATGTTCGTAGGAAAGTGATAATTATTACTTAATAGAATATTTATTAGAATACCAATCTCACTTGTCCAGAAAAATATAGCCTTCAATTTAAAAAGGCAATACCTAACTTTGAGAACATATGAGACAGTGCTGATATTCTTTTTCTTAAATGGTATATTATCCCGAAAAAGGAATTCATAATTGTTCAATTTGTTGATTATAAACACCTCCTCGCAGAATTCCACCCTGTATCATTTATAACAATTAGTACAATTCGTTAGCCCGTAGTTAGACTAGTAGAGTTTGAATTTAAAAGCATGTGTTCTTAGATAATTTAGATAAAGCTTGCATGAAGATAAAAAGAAAACTGCTTTTCTTTTATAATTAACTAATGAAGTCTTATTTTGTATTTTTCTTGCGTAGGTACTTACTTATTTTCTTTTTTTAAATAATTAATATTTTGACCCCTCCCCTTACCCCGCAACAGTGAACCTACAAAGGAAGAGCCTGATATCCTGGAAGCCGAAGAGCCAGCCATAGTGCCTACACTCCGACCTTCTGGACCTGCGCGTGCGTCGATCGCTATACGATGAGCTACTTAAATCTTTATATATTTTAGCTATTATGTGTAAATTTGGTATAATTTAGGTACATATGATATTATATAAATTATTACTATATATACTAAAATTTTAATAATACTATCGCACCATTTTTCATATTTATATCAACTTACATGTTTTAATTGGAGCCACATAATATTTGAATGTTGATTGTGGAACCCCATGAAACGGAACGACTAAAAATGCAATTTGGAAACTAGCAACATCGAAATTAATAATTTCTTGATATGTTCAACAAAATATGAATTTCGAGTAGACATGCTATGTTAACTTACCACCGATAGTGGCTTGAAAATGAAAAATTATTTAATCTTGTAGGATGGGTTTGACATCACCTAAGACAGGCTTTTGAAGCTAGGCTGGCTTCACATTAGCACAGATTACCTAATAGTTACTACGTAAACATTAGGTCGCAGTCCATGCGACTGCCGCACGCGCGACTGTCACAGTTTAGTATGGAAATTGATAGCTGACAGACGCGCGCGACTTTCGCTGCTGTCAATTTCCATACTAAACTGTGACAGTCGCGCGGCAGTCGTACGGACTGCGACCTAAAGTGAAGCCAGCCAATGCTAGATTCGCAAGAGTTTTCCTCAGAGAAGAATCTAGCAAGAAACTTTGAATCATGTCTTGTACATTCTCTACTTTCATAATGTTATTTTAGCAAATACCTATCTAATTTGTAACACAACCTTACACTACTTTATACCCTATTTATACCACTTTAATATAGCCAAGTCATTTATCAGTGAGCTTTTGAATAGAAGCCACGAAATGGTGAAATCGTCGACGAAGGGTGTGGTGGCACAATGGCGTTTATAAAGACAGATTTGGGTCAGCTGTGGCACTCCTATAAGAGGGAAAACGTTTATAAAGTATACTTTGGAGTATAAGTATTGTATGCTTTAGTTTATCTCTAAAAGAAAAATACTTGCAATATAAGCAAGAAAGGTTAAAAAAATGACGAATTATGATTTCATAAATGTTTATATCTTGAACACAGGTTAATTCTTTGTAAAAAAAAAGTGACTAATGGATTTTTATATAAATACTTTATTTTGTACTTTTTCAATAATTATGCATTATAAATTATTATTAATATTTTATAATACATCAATGTATATTAAAATGACTCCGACGAGTGCTTTAAATCTATCTGTATAAAAAGTTTATAATATGATTATAAAACTTAGATTAACATATAATCGTAAAAGTTATATAATAATTGTAGAATACCAATTACGATATAATTATAATAATCAATGCAATAGTTTACGTCTTCCGTAAGAGTTCTGGAGCTTTAATATAGACTAAACTAGATTTATTTAATTTCAACTGTTATTGTGTTCTTGTGAAGTGTTTTTATATAAGGATAAAGTAAGTAACTTAATTAGAATAAAAAGAAATCAATTTCTGATCAGAAGAACAACAAAAGTCAATTCTACGTGTCGCGGTTGAAACGCGGGTAGCTTTTTGGTAAGTTTAGTTATCAAAATTATTTTATCTATTCATTAGAAGTTTATCCGCGTGCATAATATCTATTACAGTGTGTAAGAAACCACATGTATGGCTTCTTAAATAACTGTCATTTTCGAATGACCAGCCGAACCGCTAATACTGTAGCCACGAAAACGCACGTAGAGCCAATATTTAAAAGTAAAATAGAACCACAGTCATATAAATTTTGTTTTTCCTCATTGAAAGCATAAGCATTAAGCATTAATGTTCTCTAAATCTTTGTATATTGACACTTCACGCAAATACAGTACATTCTAAGGCCGGTGCTGACAATACGTATTAATTACAGATACAGCCTCCAATGAGGCTTTACTTCTAAGGTTTAATAATGTTGTGGAGATATGTGTTTGTTCTACGATCGTTGGGTTTTTAATTAACTTTTGTAAAAATACTTCACATTCGGCACAGAATGCTACTCGAGTAATATCGCGTAAAAAAATAGTCAGCCCAATTAAGCTCCACCTTCTCTCTTGTGTGTCTGTTTTTAGTTGTGTTAGTTGTAATTCGGTTAAAAACTATACAATTTACCAATTATTGTGTGTAATTGGTAAATTGTAATTTAATACAAGGGTAATTATTTTTTTAAATGACCATTGTGACAAAAATGAAACAAAAATGAAAGTGTTACAAAAATAAAACTTGTTAAAAAAATAACAAAAATTAAATATTAGGGCTTACTCACAATGCACACTTTATCTTTTACTCATGTATTAAATGTCATGCAATGAAATGAAACACAATACCAATAATCAACACAAATTGTATTTTTTTTTATCAATAATGAAATCAATGAAGTCACTATATAAACAACAGAAAACAACAAAAAAACAACATAAAAGATTATTCTCATTAACTTAAAATATAAGAAAACATAATTAAACAAAATATTTCATTGACATAATAAAATAGAATTAGTAAACATTTAAGGAACATTAAAATACTGTCTTTAATTATGCTCCGATTATAATGTTTAAATTAGTGGTCCACATTATAGTCACCGATGTGATTACAGCTTTACTTCATTTTTGTAACGTCATATTTGTAACGTTATCAAAAATCGTTACAAAAATGAAGAAGCAACATTGTTTGACAATAGTCTCAAATAGTTTATGCCAACAGAAATCTCAATGAGTGAAATCACCGTGCATTTTTATAAAGATACATAATAAACTATTCCAATAAACAATTAATGAAAAAGGAGCCGCTTACCTGTGTATTTTGACAAACAACACAAAATGGATAAATTAAAACTGGAATTTTTCCGGTCGACAAAAAAACACGCGTCGTGCACTTTTTCACACAGTAAACGAAATGACCGATTCAAATTCGTTTCTGGCGTGCCATTGACTCGTTGAACTGCTAAGTGTTTCTTTTTCTAGTTTTCAATTATTACCAGATTTATTCGTTACAAAAATGATAAACAAAAATGAACAAAATTTCGGACGATGTTTTGTAAGTAAAAAATATATATTTAAAATTATTTAAATTAAATAATGTATACTGAAGAAATACGCTTTCACTGTTGTCTAGGCGATATATTCACTCATTATTAAATTAAGGTTCCAGTAACTTTTTTAGGTCAAATTTTGTAACGTATCTCGTGAAGAGGACAAATAATTTTGTATAGGGACCATCCGAACCCACCGAGAAAAAATTTGTATTATTTTTTTAATTGTAATATTTAATACATAAAACTGTTTAATTCTACTAGACAATACAACATTGTACAATAATAGGTACTTTTTTGATACTTAAAAGTATATTTAATAAAAAATATCGCGTATGGACAATTTTTTTCATCCAAATGGTCATTTTAAAAAATAATCACCCACAAACATGTCATAGATGCAGTATTTTCAGTTTCAGTACAAATCAATAGCACATAATAATTTATGAAAACAACCGTAAAAACTATGAAAAAACACCATGACTGTGAAATGTCTCTATCTGACCCCCCTTCCCCCCAAACACAAGGGTGAACGTTCCCCTTGTAAATTCACGAGCTCAATTAACCTTTACCGGCCATCAATCATACGCCTTCATATTGGTGTGTCTTTGGGACTACTATGAGGTATTTCAGTTTCGTTTTATGTGTACCATAAATTCAATTCCTTTTTATTTCTCAATAACTTACGCGTAACTAGGTACCTACTGCTGGGCATAGGGTCTTTACTTTCCAATTTGTCTCTTATGTACTTTTCTTTTCAAAAAAGTTGCTTAATAACAAAACACACTTAAACTTTAAACTAATGCAATGCAATTAAATGTCTTTGAAAACATACCTACTTTTCGTATGTTATTGTTTTTTTATGACTAAGTAATTCTATAAGTATGAGCTAACCTCTTAAAACCTTTTTTTAAACTACAACCTATTTTAATATCTCCTTTTCTAATTAAACATACTTACTTGTTGTCATATTCTCGAAAGAAGTAACGCTGCAACATCATATATTTTCATGCCTTATGTTACCTACCATTTATGAACCCCTCAGTAGCCCTACAATTCGCATAACCATACCCAATGCTATTTCCTCTATATTACATTAACTGGCTACCTGGGAGCGGTATCTAGGTTACCACGTGACGGTGGCCACGCGACTGGTCGATTGCAGGTCAGTGCGGTTAACTCGTAAATTGTGTATGGGGAAGTTAATTTCAATTGTTTCATGGTTCTAGGGAAGAGTGTGACGCTGTAGTCTAATTTGTCGTTAGTTGGATTCGAGAGTATCCAACCAACGTGCGATGAGGCGACTTATGAATGTGGATGATGCGAAGGAAGTGTGTTTGTGTCGTAGCAAGTTGAGGGAAATGGTCTCTGCCTATCCCGATGGTAAAGAGACGAGACAGATATGTACCTATATATAACACGTTGGAAATATCTGCGGACCTCGCTGGAATGCGCTTTCCCCCGCGCTTCCCCCGTTTTCGCCTATCCAGTACCGTGACGAGTACGTACGAGTTGCATGACGTCATCAAGCCAGGTCCGCAGATATTTCCGACGAGTTACATGTATTTTTTACCGGAGAACGTTTTTCAAATGAGCCGAAATTAAAAGGAGAAAGAGCTTCATATAAAATTATAAGCTGCTAAAATCTCAGTATAATAAAACAATACGATATACAACTAGTGGAATTAAACTCTTAAAGGTTTAGAGACTAAATTTTTTTATCTTAATAAAATAAGAAGAAGGGATTGTTATTAAAACATTGTAAATAGAACAAACACATATTTACACACATTTTGTCAATATATTTTCTACTTGTAATTTTCTGGTGCAATATACAGTAAATAAATACAGTCTTAATTATGTAATTAACATAAATTAATTATGATTATAATTAATTCTACTTAAATACGCTCAATATAACGAAAGATTTTTGTAAATATAACTTAGGATTAAATATTGATTAACGATTATAATTATTTAGAATTAAAATAGTTATTAATTTGGTCAATCTAATCTAGTAATATATACTCAAGATATAACGAATCTGAATATTCCATAATTATAAAACTGTATATAGAATTATTTCTATAAAATGGTGCATGTATATAAAATTATGTAAGACATTGTTTATCCCAAAAACAATAAACATTTATATTTCAAAATGTTACATTTCATTTCATAACCCCCTCTTTACTGCTTTATCCTTTCGCTGAAATGTCAGGACCATTTTAAAATGTCAGGTGTTGCATAAAATGGCATTTGACAAAGTACGAATTCACGTAAATGTTACAGATTAGCTGGTACTTTTTAAAACGTCAATGCACAAAAATGAACCAATTTTTCATTTAATAAAAATATCTGCATAAGGCTGATTCTCAAAAAAGTGGCACCGCTGAATTAAATTTGCATTTTTTTTTTAAGTTTGCGATTTTAAGTTTCTGACTTCAGTTATCGCTAGATATATAGACCAGTATTCGATATCAAGTGGAGGGAAGTAAATTATTTAAATAGTTTAGGAAATATAAGCATTTAAAAGTACTAGGCGTCCAGGTTAATGACTGTGATGACAGGTGAACGAATATCAGGATCCAGGTTATTGATAAGAAGTGCAGGATACCGACAATCCAATACAAAATTAGTTGAAACTATCAGCGGGTTAACGACAATGTGCGCAGGTTCATAGTTTAGACAAATAAAATACAGTTCATTTAGAATAATCAATAACATTTATTTTAATTATCTTTAATATTAGCCTTTTCAAAGTACCTCTTAGGCTATAACGAAAAATAAACAAAGCATAATTCTAAACTTTTTCCAAATAATTATTAACGAAATCAAAATTTTAGTGAAAAGAAATTTGATTTCAAATGCCTAACAATCCGTAAATATATCGCAAGTACTTTAGAAGAAGGGTAAACAACCCAATTGGTTAGTCTTTTGTTTAACACTAGCAGGCTAACGACTTACAGGTGACCGACAATTTAACGGTTTTTTTACAATTACAAGGAAAGTATTTGGTTTATGCCCGTAATATGTTTTGACAAGAAATTAAACACCAATTTACATAATGCAAACGAATTTGATCACATCAACTAGTAAATAATTTTTGACTTTTGAATGGCAGAACAAAGACAAAATACCTGTTACAAACTCCCGCTCGCCGAATATTTTTATTTTCCACGTCGCCTACAATAGCTATAAACACGTGAACTTGTAACAGGAGCTGGCCGACATCTGGACGCGTCGATTCATGCAAGAGGGGGCACGGGAGGTAACATAGTGCTTACTCTATAGGAGTGTTCGTGCGGTGGCAGAACAACGACAAAAACTATCTCGGACAAACTTAAACTGCATTTATCTACAAAAATTTGTATTAAGAGCAGTTGTAAAATACTAAAATTATAAATATAGACGGTATAAGTAAGCTACGTAAAGCACTCAATATTTTTTTGGTTAATGTTTTCTATTTTATTTTTAACCTCAAAGTTCGGTATCTGGCGTTGGGACACGTCAAGTGAACGACAAAACGTAGTTACAAACTAAAGTTAATATAATATTATACATTTTATTTACTTTTAATTACTAGGCCTCGATGTAGAAAGTGTCTTTAAATAATAATTGATAGTTTAAATACGATTAGGACGTACTGTAAAAAAAAAGTTCTAACATTAATTGATTGACAGGTTGCGGTGCCACTTTTTTGAGAATTAGCCATAAAATTAAATTTAAATATCTTTATACAGAGTGTTAGGAAAAGTGAGGAAAAGAAAATAATGAAATTCTTAATTAAAAATTAGTTCAAAAAAAATTTTCTTTTTTCGTGGAATGTGTTCTACATCACTAACACTATACTTGGTTAAAAGGAAAGTGATACTTTTCCTAACATTCTGATTACACCTATGAATACGGTATCTACCTATTTTTTACGCATACAGGTACCACTATCATAAGTTATCACCGTCATGTCACACACGCGTGAAATTTAATCAATCATTTGTTTTGACAGAAACAATAATTTCGTCCGGCCATCACTGAATAAGAAATGAACGTTAAAATTATTTAATAAACATAATCAATCACTTAAAATATTCATTGCTGCTTTTGTTCATACCTCATTTAGAAAAGTGGATATTCTGCTAATTTACAATAAATACCTATTCTCAGCTGTGGCAGTGTCAATGAGAGTGTCAGTGACATGTTTTGACACATTTGGTCGTAATCAGTGTAACCCATTGTTTAGCAGAATACCATCATCATCATTTAACTGAAGAGTTAGACTCTTGTCGGTGGAGCATTCGCCATTTAAGCCTATCCTCTGCCAGTGCTTTGACTTCTTAATACGACAATATTTGGCAGAATACCAAATGTGTAATGTGTGAGAGGAAGAGGAAGACCAAGACGTACTTACTTCACTCAAGTGAAAGAGAGGATTGGCGTCGTGTCGTATCAGGAAGTGAAATTACTGGCAGAGGAAAGGCAAAGATGGCGTTTACTCCACCGACAAGAGCCTGGCTCTTAAATAAATGATGATGACCAAATGTGTCAAAAAATGCCATTGACACTCTGCCGACACACAACTGAAGCTATTTTAAATTAGCAGATTTGGGCTCCAGAAATGGAAAGGCTGAACTTTCACATAAACTTTGTTAGTTTGGGCATGCGCGGTACTGCAAATGTTTGCAAAGGCATATTTGATTCAGTTTGATCGCGCGCTTTCAAGTCCAAGCTGGTTTCTTGTGTTCTAGTGAGGAAGGGAGTTCCGCGAAGTTATTACCAAGTTGCCTTTTAGGTAATTTCATTTTAATCGAGTGCTTGTTTAATTTGTTAATAATAGTTTATTGCAAGAAGATAGTTAACAGAAAGAGAAAAAAAAGAAAAGTATTAGAAAAGGTACAGTATTCTAAAAGAATATTCTTTCTGAAGACTCCACAGAGAGAGAAGTGAAAGCAAGAAAGCAGAAGTTTTATTTTATTTATTTATTTAGAGTTCTAGTTTTAAAAAAGGTATAGTTTATTCATTTGTTTTATACATTTAATACTGTATATTTACAATGTTTTTAATATTAAAAGAGCATCGTAGTTTCAAAAAGCTGCTACGCGTCGTAGCAAAGTTCTACGCCTTGAACACATTGACCATATTGGTGAGTGTTTATTTATGAATTGGAGATATTCATGAATCAGATAATCTTTTTGATCAATCTATATTCTTTTTTTTGGTCAGATATTTTCAAATATACGATAAGATTTAGGACTTTTGATTTATGACATTGCAAATTCTGATTGTTAAATAAACTTTAAAAATCCAACTCTTTATAGACATCAAAAACCCCAGAAATCTAATAAAAACCGTGACTCCTCACCCCCACTACGGTGGCCTTTGAGGACGTGCCGCTGGGCTCCGGCGGCGGCGCGCTCCCGTCGCGGCAAGCGCGTACGCACCCGCCCTTCATAGAGGTCACGCCGCCCAAGGCCACAAAGATGGCGGCCAAGGAGGAGAGGGTGGTAGAAACGCTGGAAGATCGCGACCCTAATAATTTAAATCAGCATGTACAGGTGAGATTGATTTGATTTAATTTACATAATGAACTAATGAAATAATTTATTTAATAGGTACCGTAAGTGATAATTCTGACTCTGACAGATAAAAATTCAAACTCACAAAAAAACTTACTTTGATAGCATTCACATCCTTTTTCATAAAACAAAAGAACGAGCAAATTTTTTAAAGACAGTTCGAATTTGATAAATGACGAAAACATTGTCGTGAGTGGACATTTATTTAAAGCAAGTTTAGTGTTTATGTTGTGTTATTGCTACCTACTCGGCTACTAAATTGACTTTTATTTATATTAAATGATTCATCCAAAAAACACATAAGACTACGTACCTAGCGTTAATTTATCTGTTGTTTATTGCAACATAAATAAATAAGATACGAGTAGGTAATAAAAAAGATTTCTATAACATCCCGAAGTTACCACGAAAACTGAAATGAAAAGTGAAAACTCTTAAAGAAAACCATGCAAATTGTAACAGAAATAGACTCGTTCGTCACCGGAAACACATTTACATTAACACCGGTTCTACGAGGGATGAAAAGGTCATACGACTGTTGAATAAAGGCTGTTTTTACAGCATAATGTATGGAAATTACATACATGGGGATTTAAGAGTTTGTGTTATGAAAACGTTGATGTGTTAAATGGTTGATTGAATAATGTTTAGAAAGAACTTAATTGTAGTTTATTAGGCGATGTTTTCGGAGAATTTTCTTTTGATGGAGTTAATAAAGTAATAGGTAGGTTCGTAATAAATGTCAGGTAATTACATTCGTACGTACATACACACATATCTGTCACGACTCTTTTTCATCAGGGCTTCCCGCCACTTGCTACGATACAAATACACTTCCTTCGCTTCATCCACGTCGATCAGTCGCCTCATACGTATATGCATGTCGGTTTAGAGTACTCTTGCTTGACTGTAGACTCTTTCTTGGCAAAAAAGATAATACATGCAATATTCATGAACATTTGAACATGAACATGAACAGACACTGTTCGTAAAAATTATTTCTTTGATTATCCTGCGAAATCGTCGTTTCTATTATATTATTTATACGTACAAGAAGGTATTTGCAGTTTAATGATCAAAATTGCTACACAAAAACGACCTTAACCAAAGACATTTAGGTAACTACAAATGAACTAGGCTACGCAAACTAAATACGTCTAGGAAATAATGAATTACTAATGTAAAAAGTTGAAATGACCCAAATTTATTAAGAACGCGTACTCATAGTTCACTCGTAGCAAACTTCCGTAAAAATATTATAACTTCGAACACACTCGAGTAACCTACTGAACGCTAAAAACAAACATGCGACTGGTTTTCATGGAAATAATTTTCAATAATTGCATAGAAGCGATACATAGGGACCTAAATGCAATGTAATTTTGTTACATGTGGAAATTAGTATTTTTATATGAACTCAAATTAATCTATCTACATAAAAAGACAATGCTATTTTATAAGGGTCTCTGCTTCTTCCTAAATTATACAACTCGTAGTAGGTTTTTAAAATGGGACTCTACCCTACTAGTAAATGACAGCTTATTAACATTGTACCCACAGTACATCACTGGAGGAAAAGTAATGGAAAATGAAAGATAGAAGGAAAACAAATAAAGGCTTTGGAAATTAAAAATAATCGTTGCTGAAAGTATCAAGAACTCCACGTTTCTTCTATCGATTTAAACTTATTACTATTTTAGTATTTACATACACTATTTATTTTCCTCGAAGTCAACGTCCGCAGCAATCAGCAGTCATATTACACAAACAATCATTAGTATCGGCCAAGCTACCAGCACGATATACACATAAGAGCTAACAAGGAACCCCAGTTGTGAGAACGTGCATAATAATGAGGTGTCAAGTTTAGTTTTGCAGAGTATAGGTCACGAGTAACATAAAAGTGGCATTTTCAACCCCTCGGTTGTGTATAATATGTATTATTTGTTTCGGAATTATGTATAGTTAATAACTGCGTCGAGATAATAGCGTACATAGACATACATACATACATACATTGGGCATGTATGATATGTATGACTGATGAGTGTGGATGAAGCGAAAAAAGTGTGTTTGGATCCTAGCAGGTGAAGGGAAGTGGTCTCTGCCTACCCCAATGGAAGAGAGGCACATATACTATTTTACGTTAAGTAGGTATAATTACTTATCTAAGTATATAAGCTATCATGAAGTCACATTCGTTGGCAAAGCAAAGCCTAAGATAGCGCTTATTCCCCCACCAAATTTCTGAACCTTCAGCAGAATTTACTTTTCCAACACTAGAAGCCAATTTATTAAAAAAAAAACATTTTCAACGTTGCTACAAAGTTCACGTCTGTCCGTCAACCTTTTTGAGAAATAAGAAGAAAAAAATCGAAATACTATAACTTAGATGAGTTAACTCGAAACTTAAGTTGATACGTGCTTCTACCATTACGGGTATCAAGTTAAACGTTGAGGGTTACGGTCGCGTGACCATCGGCCGGTCATTGTTGTTGTACGATAAATTGCTTTCAAACTAATGAAACAGTGCACTGTAATTTAAAGTGAGGTTTTCATATTTTAAAACGGTTTTCTTTGTATAGGTATGTAGTATTTTTTCTGTTTATGTTGAATTCTGTAGTGACAAAACTACGATTTCTCAAACAAATAGTAAATAACTAAATACGAACTTCTAGCAGTCTCTGTTTAGTGTTAGAGTTGACAAGTTAGCTATGACTTAGCTTCTTTTCGTTTCATTAATTAGAAATGCTCTTAAATCTATCACGCCTCTGTCCCTTTTGGGGAAGGCAGACACAACTTCCCTCCAATTGCTACAATCCAAACACACTTTCTTCGCTTCATCCACATTCATCAGTCACCTCATACATGCACGTTGGTTTAGGTTAAGCTTCTACAATTTTCAAAAATCTTTATGGTTTCAAGTACCTACGTAATATAATACAACTTCCAATCAAGAAGGTTCCAACTAAATCTAAGTCAAGTCCACAATAACCTTGGAATCGCGTCCTTGAAGTTATATCTATTGAAAACTGTAAATATGATTGAAATAGCATTGACACACTGACATCGACCGTTCGACAATGCTACAGTATGAGGCTCTTTAACACGACATGCTAGTTGTCTATCGATTTAAAGCATTATTTGCTTACAACTAAACTATTGTGACGTGGAAGATTTTGGTTTTGTTAATTGAAATATAAATAGAAGAAATGACATCGAACATATTTGTATGAAGCCTTGTAGGTATAGTAAAATTTTCGGTATCAATTACACTAAACATCCCCTATTCGAGCTAGTATGGAGAAAAAAAAGTTGGCAGCCACCAATGAAACTAACATCAATCGATAGAGAAAAATATTATAAAACGATAGTATTTTGAACAAATGTCGAAAGTGATATACTTTCGGAGATATCGAACTTTAAAATTGTTACATGTGACCAACAAAATACTATCGTTTTTTAATATTTTTCTCTATAGATTGACGTTAGGTTTATCAGTGGCCGCCAACTTTTTTTTCTCCATACTAGCTCGAATAGGGGATGTGTAGTGTAACTGATACCGAAAATTTTTACTACATACCAATATGTTGGATGCTCTTTATTGCCATGTTACATGAATAGGTCTTATAAGTAGGTATGAGTAACAAACATGGAAACGAATTGGGCACTGCAACAGAATAAAACATTAAAGATCCGTTTCGCCACTTATAGATAAAATTTAACTGCCAGATAAACCTATGTCTATTTTATAAAACAAGACGTTTTAGACAGTGATAGGTATAAAATGTATTCCTAGAGATATTTTGTATGTGAGTGGAAATCGGGCCCTATAACCAGGGCCGTCTTAAAGCATGCTGGAGTCCTTGGGCACACAAGAAATTGGAGGCCCTTCTGTAAAGTAAAAAACGCGAATTATACCTAAGTACTAACATTTTTATAAGTTTAATCCATGTTTAATCATTATCGATATATTAATAGCTTTGTATAAGTATGCCATGGAAATACCTTTGTACAAGTTTACAAAGCGAAAAAAAAGTATGTAAGAGAAATTGTAGGTCTTTCGGGGCCCCTCTGAGAATGGAGCCCCTGGGCATGGGCCCCGCGTGCCCTTATGGTTAAGACGGTATTGCCTATAACATGATGTAGTATGGGGATCAAGTATTCAGGGCCCAAGTCTGCTAATTTAAAATAGCCTCAGTTGTGTATGGCCAGTGTCAATGGCATTTTTGAGACATTTGGTATTCTGCTAGATTGCTTTCTAGATTGCGACCAAATGAGTCAAAAATGACTTTGACCTTCTACCGACACACAACTAAAAATATTGTAAATATTTTATCAGACTTGAGCCCCATATGGGTAGAAAACATAAAATTACTTCATTACATTTTTATTAACAGTTTTCTCTCCTATCAGATAGTCTGGGACGACATAATCGGCGAGCCGGAAGGCGCGCGCAGTCCTGAGTGCGCATGGAGACTGAGCGCTGCGTGTTTCTCTCGCGCTAGAAACTGGTGTTATACTGTACTTGCTGTACTAATTGCACCGCCATGTGCCTTACTGCTTGGCTGTGGATTCGCTTGTCTGGCTTTTGAGGTGAGAGAAGACTCGGAATATTTGGTGATTGATTACGGCCTAATCACTCTCGTATGAGAGAAGGCTCGTGCCCCTGTAAGGTGTGATTAGCTACCATATTTATCAATGGTTTGATTAAAGAACAAGGGTGCCAACTTTAGCTTTCAAATTAGATATAAAGGGGTAGAAGAGATAAACATGTAGATATACTTGCTAACCTGAAAAACTGTCAAATGATTTCTTATAGACGTAAAATGTAGAGATTCAAGATTTGTTCGTCCGTATTTTTAATTCCAGTAATTAGAGGAGGGTTAAACTGCATAAAAATAAAGAATAAAGAATTTATGATTTAATTATTTTTTATTATTAAGCTGTTATAACGCAGTGCTAGGAAAAGACTTTTCCGGCATTCTTTCATCTTTGCCTATCCTTGGCTACTTCTAGCCAGCTTGTCAAGTATCCAGATCGTTGCGTTATCTCTTAGGCCGGCCTATTCTTTATCTATTCTATATTTAATATATTTAATTAATCTTACTAACCTTTGTTTATTTTCTTCAGCAAATCTGGTGCACAGGCCCATGCATAAGATGCTTGAAGATCTACTTCGCGTCTTTACGTACAATGGTGCAATCCTGCATGGCGGCCGTTGTGGTGCCCACAGCGGAGGCAGTCGGCCATCTTTGTCGGCACATCCGAATCAATTGGCGGCAAAACGCGCCAGAGGAAAAAGATTTGTTGGTTATTTAGTTTTTTTTCTATTTGGAAAGGCTGTTTGTGGATATTTTTAATGGTTCGACTGCCTGTTTTTACAATACCTACTTAGTTTTGTCGTATTTTTGTGTAAATACCTACGTAAATAGGTTTAGACGTTTTTGCCCCAAGTTTAACAACCATCTCTCTACTTTACTACTGTATTAAATACTTAATAAATACATATTAGAATCCTGAATATAAAATGATACCTACTACCTTACTTTACAAATTCCTTTTTTCTCTTGTTTTATTTCCGTATTTGTAAAGAGTTTAGAAATATTTATAAAATAAATACCATAAAGTGCCTTTTTAGGCCAAGTTGCTGTAATATTTTACTTTAAAACCTCATTTATTTCATCATGTTTGCAACTGGCTATTTATAAAATAAATTATAAAAATATTATAGGATTATTCGTAGTTTAAAATACCTTCTAACTTAATATGTGTGTGTTTAAATCTTGTCTTCGTAATTTTCATACTTAATAGTATAATTAGAGATATTTTATACCTAAGTCTCATTTTTGTACAAAATATAGATTAGTAAAACACTTTGTTTCCTTTTCAGTGATTTTTAAGTCTAAGGACTAATTCAAATTCATACTTTTAATAAAATTTAAGAAATAATGTTTTGACTTTTATTTAATACTTTTACTTAGCAGGAAAGAAATAACTATATTCAGATACCCGCCTACTTTCTTTAAAATTTGTTTCCCTTAACTCTGATAAAGTATATAGGTAGGTAAACACATACATATATATCGTCGGTGATACTGCAAAACCGCTAATCTACAATTTGCAGTACCGTAACTACAACCTGACAAATTTTTCAGGAGACAGTACGGGCGGGCGCAAATGACATCCATGTATGCCGCGGCACGCTAATTTTAATTTCGCTATTTCTTGTAGTTACGCGGTATTGCAAATTGTAGATAAGCGGTTTGGCTGTATCACCGACGATATCACGCCTCTTTCCCATCAGGGAAGTAGATGCCACTTCCTTCCACTCGCTACGATCCAAACACACCTCTTCGCTTCATCCACAATCATCAGTCCCCTCATGCATGTCGGTTTAGAGTTTAGAGCACTCTTGACTAGACTCTTAACTTGACTATTCTTTAAAATTTGTTTCCCTTATCTCTGGTAAAGGATATTCAGTTGAGCAAGTCTAGGTACCTACTCTTTACAATTTTTCGCGGAAGTATGCGCGAGTTTTCCCGTGCTCTCGTCAAAAGTGGTCAGTTGGAACACCGTGGGGTTTTAGCCGGTGGGAGTCCGGCATAACCCTCCGTCCTTCTCCGCGACGGAGGGTATCCATAATGGATTACCCCACGTAAAAAAAAAGGTACTCTTTACAATTTAATTCTCTTAACTTTACATTTTCAGAATAGGTAGGTACTTGCTTTTCTTAATCGCAGGTCAAGAGTTCAAATACCTACTAGTTCAATTAGCCGAACTGGCTTCAACAAAGCTATAACCCCAATAAATGCGCCTATCAAGCGACCGGCCTCTTTACTCAACCCTAAAAACTAGGCTGAATGGTCAAATAGCACGCTATTTTCATGTCGCATAAAAAAGTTGTGGCGTTAATTAATTATTTTCTTGATTACAATTACATTTTATGTATTCTGTATAAAGGAATAAGAAATTTCTGAGACATGAAGCACCTGATTCGCTAAGTTGATATTTAAAAAAAAAACAAGAAATTGTTGAGACCACTTGGCTCCATGCAAAACAACCTACTCAAACAAAACTATTTGCTTCATTAATATTTTTTTCAAATGAGACTGTATACCTAGGCACGTTTACATTTTATAAAAATAAAACTGGCATAAAGTTAAAAAAAACATAAACCAACGCCATTTAAAAATAAATCTATTTCTTTTAATTTGTAAATCAAAGGGCAATCAAAAACTTTTTTTGCAGCCAAAATGGCCATTTAATTTTATAAAACAGCCATACACTAGTTTGCAAAAATTTTATAAATTGGAATTCACTCCCGTAAATTCGAATTTTAAATCATTTTGTGTTCTTTACCTTCGTTTGACACTTGTTTTAAGAAAAAAAACCGGCGGGAAAATGTTTTGCAATTTTCATTGCAGTGCCTAACTTTCAATCTTTTTAATTGTTGTTTCGTATGAAAGAAAGTTGGTTAATAGTTAAAAATGAATGAAAATTCATCGACTACGACACCAAGTGTTGCGCAGGCTTCCACAAGCGCTAACCCAGGCAGTAGTGGAAATACTGGAAATCAAAGTTCGTTTGTTATAGCACGATGTCGAAGGTATGTTTGTTGATTTTCTTATAAGTAATAAAAATAAGTAAGGTAGCTATGATATTTCTAGAAACTTCTAAGTATATTTTGTGGGTAGGTACTTTCTTTATGTTCCAAAGAAGTTTCAAGATAAGTGACGCATATGTTTTTTATAGGTAATTTGGATTGCGTATGTATGGTAGTAGCAAAATTCACGGGCATTCTATCCATTACGAAATAAACTTTGTTTTAGAAACCGTGAAGTCACTGTCAACTCTGATTCGAACGATAATCACGAAACAACTGAAGAATCTGACATTGAGGAGGTAAGTAAACTGTTCAAGTAAATAAGTTATTTATAAGTAAAATTCTCGCATTAGTCGATTCCAAAAAACATTACTTTTACTTTTGTCTTTGCCGTAGTCCGGTAAAGATGCAGCTCAGTGGGGTACCGATTGTTAGGTAAATATACTATGACACATTGACCGCTTGCCCTTTTGTTTATGCCTGCTAAGTACTTACCTAACGGCGGGTGGCGGGTGTCGTGTCGTATCAAGATGTTAAAAAGAAGGCAGAGAATAGGGAGGGATGGATGACGCTCCACCGACAAGAGCAAAGCTCTTAAATTAGAAGAATTAGAATTAGAATAAAAAAGAAGAGAAGAAGAGAAGTACCTACCTACTGCCTTCTAATATATGACTAATTGATTACTCCCCTAACACTACACACATTCCAACAATTCCGCAATCAATTAACATTTGATCATTAGTAGTAAACTACCTATTTAATGGCTCATAAAAGCATCCCTATTAACTAATAGCTACGCACGTCACCGGATACTTTGGGGCGAGGTAATTAAATGTGTTCTATGTCATGCTATCTACAATAGGCATGTCGAAAGATTTTGAAATCCTATTCCAAAATGCAGATACACATTTACTGTTTACAACAAAAACTTTATTTCGGTATTTAACTAATGTTTTAAGAAGATTAAAGCCATTTTTATAATTATTTTTAAATACTGCGTGAAAACAGCTCTCCGTGTCATGGCGTCGCGTGTGACGTCACACTTTTGTAAATGTCAAATGTGTTCCCGCCCGGCTAGACAACAAAGTAAACAAACGTTTCGTATTTCTTGTGATAAAAATGAATTCTAAAGTTTATAAGTGGTGTGCAGTACCTCTGTGCAAAAATACATCAATAAAGACACCCAACAAGGTGTTTGTTCATGTCCCATACATTAAAAAAATAAGAGATACATGGTTACAGCTTGCACGGCGAAACCCGAACGAAGTAAAATTAAATTCGTCACTTTATTTCTGTGAAGATCACTTTGATGTGAGTATGTTATCATGTATTGATAGATTTTTAACTTCATGTTTGACGTGAAATAGATGAAATGACAATAATAACAAATAACAATAATAACAAAAAAAATACAAGGCGGTTTTCACGTTTCTAAATTCGGAGGAGCAAAATTCTTTATTGGTTGCCAGGAACTCGCCCAACATTAGCAAATCGATCCTGGGCAAATTGGAACTGTTTGCCCTGATAAACCCTGGTTCCATTATAATAAATTTGTAGTTATTCACAAAAATAAACAAAAAGTAAATCCTAGCGTACAATCAGTCAAAACAACACAGTGATGTTTGTTTACATGAGTATGACGTCATGCGCTGTGATTGGCGTTTCAGTCAAAATGGCCGATTGCAGTATTTTACTCTTTTATTTTATAGAAAATCTTGTTAATCTCAATTTTTTAAATAAAACTAAAATAGTTTTTTGAATCCTTTAAATGTGTATTTTCCCCTGAAATCATTAAATCTTCGATTATTTCATAGTGTCGTCACGCCTATTATGGTAAGAGGCAGGCTATTAATTATAAGACGACGACGTAATGGTCATTATAAACTGTCCTGTGGAGAAAATTCATTATGGGGAATCATTTTATTTATTTATTTATTATCATTGCATTTACAATACAACAATACAAATATTCTTTATTGCACAAAAGATATAAGGTACAGACACAAACAAGAATATAAGAAGCAACAGGCGGCCTTATTGCTAGGTAGCAATATCTTCCAGGCAACCTTAGGGTAAGAAATAGCGAAAAATAGGTAATAAAGGTTGCGGGTTGTGCAAATAATACAGAATACATACATAACTACATATACATACATTTCACAATGTATAAAGGTATAATAACAAATGGCGATAAGTACCTACTTTTCACATACCACACACTTATATACACATTGCGAACCTTAAGGCAAGTTAAGGTAAGGCAAATACAAACTAGTAGTGTGGTACCTACCTTTAAGACGCATCTATGCGTTAAATAATACGAATAACAATGTCGAATACGGTATAGAATAAATATTTAGTACTGCTTCCGACAGAGGTGAGTGGAAATATTTCAGTGAGTCCTATGTCCAGCAGCGGACGTCTAAGAGCTGATAATGATGTATGGGTACTTATATAAGAATTTTAGCCAAGGTATAATTACATGCAAAGGTAGGTACCTATAAGTCAACGACGACGTACGAATCTCTATCATATAACAAAACATGTTAAAGATTTAAAACAATCTATAGGTAAGTAGGTAGGTATATATCCGTCTTTACGATTGTATCTGGATGGATAAATACATTTATTTGAGCGTGGAACTAAAACTTAAGCTTACAATGAACCTTTATCCTTTATTTCAGAAGCTCCTAGTCGTATACAGTCGGCAAGGTAAACTAGGAGCAGCATATTACACATTACAGACAGGCGAGGTGGGTCTAACTTATACGTAATTACTAGTTTTTACACTCGTGAATTACATATTTAGTTTGTCACGCTAATGATGTTCATTTGGTGAAGTCATATTACCCTCGGCGTTAATTTAATTTAGCACAATACTTGGTATAATTTAGGCTAACTTTGGTAGGTATAATAGTTATTTAGGCTGGGTACTTTAGATGTGTTTTTGATAGTAATTACTTGGGTATGGCATGGCCTACAGCTATCTATTCCCTAGGAATTCATTCTGAATTTATGTTAATGCAAGTAGATATTATCGTTTCTTTTGGTAGGTTCCTAATCCCATATTTCAAATTTTGAATGAAGAGTTTTTTCTATCACGTCATCTCAGGTCATTCTTACTCTATCAGCTAGTTTTGCACAAGTTTAATATCACATTATTTCTTAAATACATTTTATTTCCAACCGCAACATGGGACCGCTACCGCCAGATGGACCGACCACCTAGTTAAAACCGCGGGGACTCGTTGGATGCAGGTGGCAATGAATCGGTCGCCGAGAGCCATTGGAGAGGCCAATGCTCAGCAGTGGGCAGCTATAAGCTGAAATGATGATGAAGCCGATGTCCCATATCTTGTAATTTAATTTAAACGAATTCTGGTTTACCAAACGACATAACATAAAACTCCACAAATCCAGCTATACATCCTAGACGAAATAGTAGACAGACCACCGGAATACCAAATGTTCCTAAACCTATACCGCCAAGTGTGTCCAGCGAGAATACTCATAGATGGAAAGATGCAGGGTGCGTTTGTGAAGACAGTCAAACAAACTGTGTTTAATGGGGAAGTGAGCGAGGGGAGATGTCGATTGGTGTTTGTTTCTGCTAAGGATTATAGTAAGTTTTTGAAACAATTGAATTTCGGTATAATAGGTTGGGGAAAAAGTCTTTTCGCATATAGTATGTATGAACTTGTATTAAAATCTCTTTGGCTATACCATTTGTATCTGGCTGGTTTTGGTATCATTAAAAAGTTTTAATTTTAAAGAAGGCACTTCCAAATTCAAATCAGGAATTTGTGTGATTTTCATTTGTTATTGTTGTTGTTAAAATGAGTGAATCTAAAGAAGAAATTCGATACATTTTAAAATTTTACTATAAAAAATTTGTGATGTTTATGGACCTAATGCAGTATCTGTGAGAGTAGCGCAAGTTTGGTTTAAGCGTTTTCAAGCCGGAAATTTTGATATCAAAGATGCATCTCGCTCTGGTCGCCCTGTTACGGACAAAATTGATGCCATTTTTGAAAAAGTGGAGCAAGATCGGCATATTAGTAGTTACGATGTAGCTGAAGAACTGGCAATTGACCACAAAACGGTTTTGACTCATTTGAATAAAGCTGGGTACACTAAAAAGCTCGATATTTGGGTGCCTCATGAGCTCACTGAAAGAAACCTAATGAACCGTGTACTCATTTGTGATTCTTTATTACGACGTAATGAAACCGAACCATTTTTGAAAAAGCTGATAACTGGTGATGAAAAGTGGATCACATACGACAAGAACGTGCGAAAAAGATCGTGGTCAAAGGCCGGTCAAGCTTCACAGACTGTGGCAAAACCCGGGTTAACTCGCAACAAGGTAATGCTGTGTGTATGGTGGGATTGGAAGGGCATCATTCATTATGAGCTGTTACCGCCAGGCAGGACCATCGATTCAGAACTGTATTGCGAACAATTGATGAGATTGAAGCAAAAAATTGAGAGAAAGCGGCCAGAATTGATCAACAGAAGGGGTGTGGTTTTTCACCATGACAACGCTAGACCTCACACATCTTTAGCCACTCAGCAAAAATTACGAGAGTTTGGCTGGGAGGTATTAATGCATCCGCCGTATAGTCCTGACCTTGCACCTTCAGATTTTCATTCTGTTTCGGTCTCTGCAGAATTCCTTAGGCAGTGTCAGGTTAACATCACGAGAGGACTGCCAAAACCACTTGTCGCAGTTTTTCGATCAGAAGCCTCAAAATTTTTACACCAATGGGATCATGTCACTACCAACAAGATGGCAAAAAGTTATGGAACAAAATGGCACCTACATACTTTAGTCAAATGTAAATAAACTATAAAAAAAAACTTTTTGAATTTTCATATAAAATACGAAGAAACTTTTTCCCCAACCTAATATTTAGTTTCCTTTCTATTTTTTTTTTTTGTTGATTTACCTGTTATCATATTAAAGAAAGGCCAAAGTCAAGAGTAGGTAGGTACCTAACCTAAACCGACGCGCAAATATGAGACGATTGACAAACCTGAATGAAGCGAAAGAAGTGTGTTTGGATCGTAGCAAGTGGAGCGAAGTGATCTCTGCCTACCCAATGGAAGAAATGCGTGATAGATATGTATGTATGTTTACTATTTATACGCCTTTTATTATTTCCTCTCCAGGTTTCGAAGCATGCAAACGCCGAATCTTGTATCTTTGTCTACCATATGAGCCCGCACATTGCACTGACGAAGAAAGAACATTATTTCTCCGCACCGTGATCGATTTCAACCAAACTCAAAGTGTGCATGCACTAGGAGCATTACTTAGATATCTGGATCTAAACTGGTCCAATTTGAACATGGATATGCAGAGCAAACCCCAGTTTTTCAGCTTGAGGAAGATTTCTTTGTAAGTTCGCATTTTTCTTTAGGATAGACTGATGATGATGCTGATGACGATGATTGATTATGACGATGATGGTGGTGACGATGTCCATGACGATAATACCGACTATGATGATGATGACGAATTGACGATGATTATGATGATGATGACGAATTGACGATGATGATGATGATGAATATGATGATGAATATGATGATGATGACGAATTGACGATGATGATGATGATGAATATGATGATGAATATGATGATGGTGACGAATTGACGATGATGATGATGATGAATATGATGATGAATATGATGATGATGACGAATTGACGATGATGATGATGATGAATATGATGATGATGACGAATTGACGATGATGATGATGATGAATATGATGATGATTATGATGATGGTGACGAATTGACGATGATGATGATGATGAATATGATGATGAATATGATGATGGTGACGAATTGACGATGATGATGATGATGAATATGATGATGAATATGATGATGGTGACGAATTGACGATGATGATGATGATGAATATGATGATGATGACGAATTGACGATGATGATGATGATGAATATGATGATGATTATGATGATGATGACGAATTGACGATGATGATGATGATGAATATGATGATGATTATGATGATGGTGACGAATTGACGATGATGATGATGATGAATATGATGATGGTGACGAATTGACGATGATGATGATGATGAATATGATGATGATTATGATGATGGTGACGAATTGACGATGATGATGGTGATGATGATGATGAATATGATGATGATGACGAATTGACGATGATGATGATGATGAATATGATGATGATTATGATGATGATGACGAATTGACGATGATGATGATGATGAATATGATGATGATTATGATGATGGTGACGAATTGACGATGATGATGATGATGAATATGATGATGAATATGATGATGATGACGAATTGACGATGATGATGATGATGAATATGATGATGAATATGATGATGGTGACGAATTGACGATGATGATGGTGATGATATTGATGAATATGATGATGATGACGAATTGACGATGATGATGATGATGAATATGATGATGGTGACGAATTGACGATGATGATGATGATGAATATGATGATGAATATGATGATGGTGACGAATTGACGATGATGATGATGATGAATATGATGATGAATATGATGATGGTGACGAATTGACGATGATGATGATGATGAATATGATGATGAATATGATGATGGTGACGAATTGACGATGATGATGATGATGAATATGATGATGGTGACGAATTGACGATGATGATGATGATGAATATGATGATGAATATGATGATGGTGACGAATTGACGATGATGATGATGATGAATATGATGATGGTGACGAATTGACGATGATGATGATGATGAATATGATGATGAATATGATGATGATGACGAATTGACGATGATGATGATGATGAATATGATGATGAATATGATGATGGTGACGAATTGACGATGATGATGATGATGAATATGATGATGAATATGATGATGGTGACGAATTGACGATGATGATGGTGATGAATATGATGATGAATATGATGATGGTGACGAATTGACGATGATGATGGTGATGATATTGATGAATATGATGATGATGACGAATTGACGATGATGATGATGATGAATATGATGATGAATATGATGATGGTGACGAATTGACGATGATGATGATGATGAATATGATGATGAATATGATGATGGTGACGAATTGACGATGATGATGATGATGAATATGATGATGGTGACGAATTGACGATGATGATGATGATGAATATGATGATGAATATGATGATGGTGACGAATTGACGATGATGATGATGATGAATATGATGATGGTGACGAATTGACGATGATGATGATGATGAATATGATGATGAATATGATGATGATGACGAATTGACGATGATGATGATGATGAATATGATGATGGTGACGAATTGACGATGATGATGATGATGAATATGATGATGAATATGATGATGATGACGAATTGACGATGATGATGATGATGAATATGATGATGAATATGATGATGGTGACGAATTGACGATGATGATGGTGATGATATTGATGAATATGATGATGATGACGAATTGACGATGATTATTATGATGGTGACGAATTGACGATGATGATGGTGATGATATTGATGATTATGATGATGATGACGAATTGACGATGATGATGATGATGAATATGATGATGAATATGATGATGATGACGAATTGACGATGATGATGATGATGATTATGATGATGGTGACGAATTGACGATGATGATGATGATGAATATGATGATGAATATGATGATGATGACGAATTGACGATGATGATGATGATGAATATGATGATGAATATGATGATGGTGACGAATTGACGATGATGATGATGATGAATATGATGATGATGACGAATTGACGATGATGATGATGATGAATATGATGATGAATATGATGATGGTGACGAATTGACGATGATGATGGTGATGATATTGATGAATATGATGATGATGACGAATTGACGATGATTATTATGATGGTGACGAATTGACGATGATGATGGTGATGATATTGATGATTATGATGATGATGACGAATTGACGATGATGATGATGATGAATATGATGATGAATATGATGATGATGACGAATTGACGATGATGATGATGATGATTATGATGATGGTGACGAATTGACGATGATGATGATGATGAATATGATGATGAATATGATGATGGTGACGAATTGACGATGATGATGATGATGAATATGATGATGATTATGATGATGGTGACGAATTGACGATGATGATGATGATGAATATGATGATGAATATGATGATGGTGACGAATTGACGATGATGATGATGATGAATATGATGATGAATATGATGATGATGACGAATTGACGATGATGATGATGATGAATATGATGATGAATATGATGATGATGACGAATTGACGATGATGATGATGATGAATATGATGATGAATATGATGATGATGACGAATTGACGATGATGATGATGATGAATATGATGATGAATATGATGATGGTGACGAATTGACGATGATGATGATGATGAATATGATGATGAATATGATGATGATGACGAATTGACGATGATGATGATGATGAATATGATGATGAATATGATGATGGTGACGAATTGACGATGATGATGATGATGAATATGATGATGAATATGATGATGGTGACGAATTGACGATGATGATGATGATGAATATGATGATGAATATGATGATGGTGACGAATTGACGATGATGATGATGATGAATATGATGATGGTGACGAATTGACGATGATGATGATGATGAATATGATGATGAATATGATGATGGTGACGAATTGACGATGATGATGATGATGAATATGATGATGATGACGAATTGACGATGATGATGATGATGAATATGATGATGGTGACGAATTGACGATGATGATGATGATGAATATGATGATGAATATGATGATGATGACGAATTGACGATGATGATGATGATGAATATGATGATGAATATGATGATGGTGACGAATTGACGATGATGATGGTGATGATATTGATGAATATGATGATGATGACGAATTGACGATGATTATTATGATGGTGACGAATTGACGATGATGATGGTGATGATATTGATGATTATGATGATGATGACGAATTGACGATGATGATGATGATGAATATGATGATGAATATGATGATGATGACGAATTGACGATGATGATGATGATGATTATGATGATGGTGACGAATTGACGATGATGATGATGATGAATATGATGATGAATATGATGATGATGACGAATTGACGATGATGATGATGATGAATATGATGATGAATATGATGATGGTGACGAATTGACGATGATGATGATGATGAATATGATGATGATGACGAATTGACGATGATGATGATGATGAATATGATGATGAATATGATGATGGTGACGAATTGACGATGATGATGGTGATGATATTGATGAATATGATGATGATGACGAATTGACGATGATTATTATGATGGTGACGAATTGACGATGATGATGGTGATGATATTGATGATTATGATGATGATGACGAATTGACGATGATGATGATGATGAATATGATGATGAATATGATGATGATGACGAATTGACGATGATGATGATGATGATTATGATGATGGTGACGAATTGACGATGATGATGATGATGAATATGATGATGAATATGATGATGGTGACGAATTGACGATGATGATGATGATGAATATGATGATGATTATGATGATGGTGACGAATTGACGATGATGATGATGATGAATATGATGATGAATATGATGATGGTGACGAATTGACGATGATGATGATGATGATGATGATATTGACGATGATGATGATGATGATGATGATATTGATGAATATGATGATGATAATCCAACCCCCAGATCAGACATAGTAACAATAGACGACGACACATACCGCGGTCTTCAGATCTTCAGCTCGATCTCCCATCCGAGTGGGTTCAAGAAAGGCGTGCAAGGGTCTAACAAGGAAGGGCTGAGTCTCTTCCACGTCTACAGTAAATGCTCGTCTAAAGTTGGGCAGAGTCGAATGAGGTAGGTCGATAGATTCATTACTTAGTTATTTATTTATATTTACACGTAATTTACAATTTTACCTTTTATATGTAGTTCATTATTAACTTTTCATTAACCAACGTGCATGTATGAGGCGAATGATGAATGTTGATGAAGCGAAAGGAATGTGTTTGGATCGTAGCAAGTGGAGCGAAATGGTATCTGCGTACCCCGATGGGAGAGAGGCGTGACAGATATTTATGTAACTTTTCATTCCAACTTAGTATGTCCTATGAATATATACATTTAGTATTTACAAAGTCGCGGACAGCCTCTTGTCTGCCTATAAAACTGAACAAATATTACAAACAAACATGATTCAAAAAAAGAAAGTTAAATAACTGTCTTTCTACCTCCAAAAATAAATACAAATATGATCTTCACCTTTAGAGTCCTCCTCCAACACCCTAGTAAGGACTTACCTACTCTTCAACGCCGGCAAGAGGTAGTACAATACTTCACGCGTCCTCAAAGTGACACCGTCATGAGGAACATGTGCTCATCGCTGCGGTACATCAAGAACGTTAATGTTAGTATAAAGTTGCTAGATTTATTGTCCAGCTGATTGCTTCATCGTTATATTAAAGTCTAGGGTCCATAAGTCAGTTTTATCCCTGTTATACAAGTGTAACAGAAAGGGCGTATAAAGCCGAAACACAGCAATAGTCCTCATGAAACTGAATAACTTTCCCCAAGAAGCATGGGTCGTAACTCGAAAACATTTTTTGGATAACCCATACTTACTCGGTCAGCTGATCAGACATTTTGTACGAGGAGGCGAAATATTGAGTTTTATGAGAGCTGTTGCTGTGTTTCGGCTTTAAACCCCTTTTCTGTTACACTCAGTATACTTATAAAACGTAAGTAGGTAGGTATGGTCTAAGCACACAAAGATTGTGTAAAATAGGCATATTTTAGTAATGATTTCTATTCCCTTAAATTTTGCTTTGCTTTATAATTTACAGGGGATACTGGCCAAGATTAAGGCTCTATCTGCGAAAGCATACCAATGGAAGTCACTGTACAATGTAAGTAGCCTTTTAGTATAGGTATTAATGGTTAAGAGTACCCTTACTCGACGTGCATGTAGGTATGAGGCGACTAATGGAAGTGTGTTTGGATCGTAGCAAGTGGAGGGAAATGGTCTCTGCCTTCTCCGTTGAGAAAGAGGCGTGCGTGACAGATATGTAGGTATGCATGTATATACCAATTTTTAATAATGTAAAACTTTTTTAGACACTATACAACGCAGTACTGATTTGTGAAATGTGTGAGAGCGCTGGAAAAGTGGGGGAATTCATTGAACAGTTAGCTTCGTGCGATAACAACAAACTATACGAAGTAAGCAAATCGTAATAAAATCTGTAATTCTGATTGCTTTAGTCTTTTTAAGAAAATACTGTAATGTTGCACATATTTTACGATAGATGGCGCTCTACATGAATAGGATAATCGATTTTGATCTTTCAAAATCTGAAGGTAAATTCACCGTGAAAGCTGGAGTTGATCCTGAACTAGATATGAGTAAGTTCATGTATGATTCAGTACTTTTCTAATTTACTATCGCCTAAATGACCGTCTATATTTTTTACTGAATTTTTGTGCCTAGACGGATGTCCGCAGGTAGGTACTTGAGGTATGTATGAGAAAGTTTGAAACTCTTTCGCTAATAAAATAAAATAATACCTAAATAAACAATCACTAAACATATTCTGATAAAACTTAACAATATTATAGCTTGAACTTTAGAATAAAACATAGGTTATATTATTTTAAGATATTACGAAAATTTTCCACGATATCACAATAATAACATAAGAAGTCGCAAGCAGCTTCAAGCCAATCATAAATTCATGTTTTCACAGAGAAGCAAACAATGGCATCCCTCCACGAGCTAATGTCAGAAACGGCCAAGGTAGAGTTGGAGCGCCTCCCACAATTTGTAGAGGAATGCACCATGCTCTACATGCCACATTTAGGATACCTACTTGGAGTCAAAACCTGGGCTGATAACCTTACTATGAGCCAGAAGGAACTGCCTGATATGAAATTTATGGTAATATTAATTGACTGCTGATTTTGTGCAAGATAGGTTAAGTCAAGAGTACCCTAAACCTGACCCTAAAGACTAGAGTACCCTGAAGACTGATGAATGTGGATGAAGCGAAAGAAGTGTGTTTTGATCGTAGCAAGCGCAGGGAAGTGGTCTCTGCCTACCCCGGTGGGAGAGAGGCTTGACAAATATGGGTACAACGTTTACTTTACTTATTACGAGTGACAAGTTAAGACAGACTGTCCGATTGTTTCAGTTCCAAAACAACGACTACATACACTACAAAAGCAAAGGGTGCGAAGGTAAGGAAAATCATAGATCACCTTATTACATAAGATAGATAAAAGTAAATAATATGTATATACGGTCGAAATGAGAAACCTCCTCCTTTTTTTGAAGTCGGTTAAAAACTCTGAAAAAAGACAACGTGCAAGTGCAGTGCAACGTACTATGCAATGCTTTATGATTATGGCATAATTTATCGTTTTACTATGTTTTAGCAGTTAATTTTAATTATGTTAATTGATACAAAGCTCCCACCTAAGATCCCAAATCTTTCCCTAGAACTAGACGTGATGATAGGCGACACTTATCCCGAGATAGTTGCGCACGAGACCCGAATCATGATGCGTCTCACTACACTCATACTTGATAACTTGCATACATTAGCTTCTGTGATTGACAAGTGCGCTGAACTTGACTGGTAAGTATATTACACTTTTAGAAAGGGTTAAATAACTGCTACCTTTCGGATTAGTGTAGCTTAAAAAAAATGTACCACTTATATTTTTATCAACAAATTCAAGTGCAGTAGGTTTGCCTATGAAATAAAGATAATTTTACTTTGATTTTGAATGTAATTGCCACGATCATTGCCACGCATGTAGGTGTTCGTAATTTAAGTAACTAAAAAACATCTGGCAAACAGAGAACATTACCTTTTTATTTAAAAACCTTTCAGCCCCGAACCATATTCTAATAAAAATATTGATTTATTTCCGTAGGTATTGTCACGTAGGTTCATTCCTCTTTCCGTGTTAAATTGAAGATCCAACCACCAAAACACACTTTTAAACACTTTTTCAGCCTAATAGCAATAGCAAAAGTATCAAAAGAATTCAACTTTGTTCGCCCTACGTTAACAACTGATAAAATAATTAACATAAAGCAAGGAAAACATCCCTTGCATATAATAACATGTGACAATTTCGTACCGAACGACGCACTGTCGAGTCAAGAGGCTGGGTTTGTGAAGATACTTACTGGGCCTAATTCTAGTGGGAAGTCTGTTTATATGAAGCAGATTGGTAAGTTATGAAACATTGTTCAATGATTAATTTGGATAACATCCAACTTGTGATTTGCAATAAACGAATTCTAATTCTAACATCAAAAAATACAATACTAATATGACAAAATGTTTGTGCCGATGGATGGAATGATATGAGGATGTTTGTTACTCATTCACGCTAACAGCTGAACAGATTTTAATGAAACTTTACAATATTTTAGCTAACACATCCTTCCTAAATATTATAATTTCCCGTTTCACCATCATTAAAATGTAGATAACTGACAGATAAACCTATGTCTATATTCATAAAACATGACATTTTAGACAGAGACAGATATAAAATATCTGTAAGATAAATTTTATCTGTAGAAAGTGAAATAGGCCTTAAATATCATGTTTCAGCCGATAGATGGATGTGAGAATGCTTTTTAGTATTTCGCACAAAAACTACTTACTAGAGAATTTTAATTAAACTTTACATTGTTATAGCTTATACGTCTTTTTTACAACACATGCTAGCTTAGCATGGCACTCCGTGAGAAGACGTTGTCATGCGTTTGTCACGCTTACGTCTCTGTCTATAGTTTGAAATGTGATAAGGACAGCATGCGTGAGATAATTGTCGCGGCACGCCATGCTAAGCCCCCTGTAAAAGTGACTCTATAGTTATTTTCCAATGGATTGTATGGATCATCTATACCTGAAGCAATTCATAGTAAAAAAACCTGTGGAGTGCAATAAATGATTGAGTATTAAACTTTCTAAAGTAGGCAACAACTTTTTCTAGGTCTGATAGTATACCTAGCACATATTGGAAGCTTTGTCCCGGCGGAGTCGGCCACTATCGGTATAGTCAGTCACATTTACACTAGGATACAGTCCACTGAATGCGTTGCGGCTCATATGTCCGCATTTCTTATAGATCTTAGACAGGTAAGTTTTTAATTTAGATTTTAGCTAGTCTTTCTGAATATGCCTACATATCTTAACTCTTACGGGTTTTAAACAATGCTAATGTAAGGTCAAAGTGTAACTCCGTATTTTCTTTTTTATTCCTATGTGTGACGATAAACTGAAACCAAGCAAAAATCTGATACAATCGACGGCATCGATCGACGTTGATCGAAGTCAGGGTAACTTTAATCGATACGACGATACTGTTCGACTAAGCAATCTATCGCTTGCCGGTCGATGCCACCAGTCAATGTTGATCGATAACTCCCACTATACCTATTCTATCAGTTGTTAAAGCAGCTCGATCTACGTCGACTATTCCATTCTACCTTCGATCGTTGGTCTGGTAGAAACTATCAATCGATGTCGACTATACCATACTATAGGTACTATCGATAGATTGGTGTGGTAACACCCTAAAGTTTTCACAAACTTCAGACGAGATATACCAACTTTCATATTTATTTCTGTTACGGAGAACAGACAAACATTTATAGTACTTAGCTAAATAGAGAAAACGATGCTAATATTAAACCAATTTCCCTATTTCCCTAACTAGATGTCCCTCGCCCTTCAAGAGTCGACCTCAAACTCGCTACTAATAATCGACGAGTTCGGTAAAGGCACATCGGAAGTGGACGGGTTGTCCCTCCTCGCTGCCTCTCTCAACACGCTACTGTTTCAAGAGGACCGATGCCCGCATGTGTATCTATCCACGCACTTCTTAAATATCAAGAAGTTTACTGTTAAGTCGCCGATTTTGAGGTTTTTGGTGAGATTATATTATTGAAGTTATTAATCAAATAATCGAATAATAAATTAAATAGTGTTAACTTAAGCCAATTGTCCATGGAACCACATGTCATATACAAGTTTTAGTCAATAGATGATTGCAAGACGAATGCTTGCATCTTGGGTTGAAACAATCAAATCTATATCCACCTTAGAATGTCCACGAAGCGGCTGATGCAACATTAACGCGACATAATACATTGTTTGTTCCCACTTTCTTCCTTTGTAATTATTTGGAGTAATTGACTTTTAATTGCCTGATTATAAAATATTCCTTTAAACTAGGTACTTACCTATAAAAAGATCTACCTACGCGGCATGTGGATATATAGCTAGCAAGTAAACTTCACTTTTTCTTATTCCTACCTACAAATAAACATAACCCTCCATATACCACAACAATAACACTTCCTTCACTTCATCCACTCTAGCGATTCGAACACATAGTACAAGACGGCGAGCCAGTGTTTCTATTCCGCGTTTGTGACGGTACCGTGTCATCTTCCTTCGCGTTACAAGTGGCTGAGGCGAGCGGGATAGCTAGTAGGGTAGTACGGAGAGCTGGGCATGTACTTGACGCTGTTATGGTATGTTTTTAACACTTTTTTACTACTACTTTAGTTATGTAGAGATAGTTAAGGACGTCAACTAACGTTTTTATTATAACAACATTGATCAAGTGGATAAGAATTCAGATTGGTAAATAAATCCTACTATACTAAACGCAAAGACTCGTGGCGGACGAGGCCATAAATCACTTTTATAATAGAGATGCGCACACGCAGACTTGCAGAAATGTAGATATTATAAAATTTAATTGTGTTGCTGCGTATGGATAGATATGAGAATGTTTATTGCACTTTCACGCAAAAACTACTGCGTGAAAACTTGGCAATAGTTATATATAACTTATACCCACAAAATAGCTCATAATTATATACTATAAGTTTTAATTAAGAAGAAAACTCACAATGAGTTTTCCAAGATATGACGATAAATGTGTACGAAGTCGTGGGCAGTCTCTAGTAAAAAAATAAAAAAATAAAATTATCTTTTTGTTACAGAACAACAAGTTACCTCAAGAAAACAAACGCATTACGTCAAAACTAAGATCGTACACCGAAACAATGAAAGCCGAACTTCTCACAGAAAATATTTAATAAAATTCATTCAAATAAATATAGCAATACGACACTCTGCTTATCTAACAACAATATATTTTATGATAATATATAAAATTTGGAATATCAAAAGAATTATATGATTCTAACATTAATATGTTAGTTTAACTTATATCTAAGCTAAGCTGGAATGCTTTATACACATCAAATGATTATCTACACATATAATACGCAATTTATTCATTCACGTGCAGTAATATGGTCTTTTAATGTTTGTGACTTTATTTCTTTTCTCTTGTGCGTACATAATCGTTTTCATTAACATAACAAATTAAAACAACAACATAAATAAAAACAAAGACGAATTCATGAAAAAAAATAACTTTAAAACAAAATTATTACATAATTATCATAGGTATCTCTCTACTATATATTTTTTATTCTGTACGACCCTGTTTGTTTATTTGCACGTATTATTATTTTCAGATCGCATATTTAAAAATGGCCGCGACGTTATCATTTACCTGTTAGTTGAAAAAGCTTAAAAAATTGAAAAATAAAGAGCCCTTCTTACCCGCCAAGAAAATCTTTAATATCTACGTATTAATATGATAGTAATCAATATAGGTAGATTATTAAACTCAACCGAATGGTTTCACTTTGCACGCATAAGCGATTATTATAATTTTTCCGATAGAATCCAGTTACTTCTAATATATTTTTTCGTGTTTAAATTATCCCTAAACATAATATAACAAAACATTAGTCATTCAATAAATGTATACCTGTCTACATAGATTTCATTTGCTGCATAAGTTCCTCTAGAGAGAGCTCGGACGCCGCCACCGCACCTCCAGTACTTGATTCCGGGGTGCTGTTGTCTACTGGTATACTGTAGGCTATCTGTAAGGATCAATATTATGTGATATTAATTAATACACTCATATAGTATATCTGTGTCACGCCTCTTTCCCATTGGTAGGCAAAGACCTCTTCGTACCAATTACTACGATCCAAACACACTTCTTTCGCTTCATCCACATTCATCAGTCGGTAGATATTCAAATTGGTGAATATTTTGTGCGGTAATCCTAGTCCTGGTAATATTATAAATGTTTGTGCCAATGGATGGAGGTGAGGATCTTTGTTACTCTTTCACGTAAAAACTGCTAACCAGATTTTAATGAAACTTAGCAATTTTATAGCTTATACATCAGAATAACACTTAGGCTATATTATTTTAAAATATTGTGTAAGTTTTCCAAGATATGACGATAAATGTGTACGAAGTCGCGAACAGCGTCTAGTATTCGATAATTTTGATTTTAGATGATAGGTTAATTAATGTAAATTATTTATGGGGCATTACGCAATATTATAATGTACATTAGGTAATGCACTTACCTGAACACCATCAACTAATGTCAAATTGGTGGTATCTTCTTCTGGCACATGCTCGTCAACTAAACTGATTCCTGGAAAAAATATAATTATTTTTTAAACATACATTATTATGCTCTTTCGGATCTTAGTCTTCAAGATCAAAAAATACGTTTGTACATTTGAATAAATCAAGAAACACAATACAAACAAAGCAAGAAACAGACAGACCCTTCGTACACAATGCTTAATGACATTTGCTCTATAAAAATAATATGAGCCTGGGTCTACCTTTAAGCCAAAAAATACATACCCCATTCATTATCAGCATGCACAGGCCCCTCATCCTCTTTGACTTCTGTGGCCACCTCTACAACAGGCTTTGCTCGGAACTCTGCCTGTCTCGCTCTACAGTGGCTGTCGTCACATTGCGGGTTGGGCTGGGAACATTGTTATACATACATATCTGTCACGCCTCTCTCATATAGGGGTAAGCAGAGATTTTCGATCCACTTGCTAAGATTCAAACACGTTTCTTTCGTTTCATCCACACATGGACGTCGGTTTAGGGTACTCTTAACTTGTCAGTTCTTTAACTAGTACAATGCTTTAAAAAATATTATTTAATGAAGTGCAATCCAAATACGTAATGTAAACGTGAAATTAAGATAATTTGAGTTTTATTTTAAATCTTTGTAATTTACAAACATGTGATATTACAAGATTTTACTTCTCAGGTTGAAAACGCTTATAGCTTAAATAATTCTATTGGCTTACCTTTAAACTCATAGTAGGGAAGAAATCCGTTAAAGCACTGTATCCAAGATAATGGCTGACGTTACCAAAATTGAGTAAGTACTTCAGAGTATTTTGAACTGAAACGAGATAATTTTAGTTGTTTAGGCGCGCTGTTGCTCGCAGCCGTCGATTTGTATGGAAAAACCTGATCACATGCGTCTGATGCTGCGAGCAACGCATAAAACAACAGCGCGCCTTATACAACACAAAGTAAGTAAGTAGAATAAGTAGTAGTACTAAGTATTTTGAACTTGGATTAAAAGACGACGAAGTATATAAGGCGACGAAGTATATAATACAACGAAGTATATAATATATACTATAAGATGACGAAGTACATTATTTTAGTAAGTTAAACAGTGTTTACCAAGTTTATACCAGTTAAAACTTACCTAGAAATCCAGCAACAATCCCCATAGTGGTTGGCAAACTGGCCGCACACACACCTTCTCTCTTCAACGTCTTCTCATCTATTTTAGATGCTACTACCAGAGGTGGAGCACACTGGAACAAAAATCACATCATTATGTGTTTGAAATAAAGAATATAATAATATTATTTCAAAATCTAAAAAGAAATTTACTTATTTTTCAGATATTTCAACGGAGGAGGGTAAATGAATGTCTATTACCCTCCACCGTGCTACAGCTGAATATTGAAGGAACAAGTATTTGCGATGGAACATAAACTATATGGTAAATTACTCTTTAAGTTCTACTACTAGAGGCTGCCCGCGACTTCGCATCCATCCATCCATGGCACAAACATTGACATTTATAAATTAAGCAAGCACATCTTTAAAAACAGCAAATAAAATACATCTCAAAAACTCACAGCAAAACACGCAGTCTCGCCCGGTATAATAAACTGTATATGCCCTGACACAGCATTCTCACTGACACCGGATTCAAACCAATGCTGGTTCAGTTCATTGCAGGCCGTGTTGATTGCCATACGGGCTTCGAAGTTGTCCACACAGCTTAGGACTAGGTCTACTGGGCCTGAGGTTAAGCTGCCTGTGCTGAAATGATGTGTGGAAATTAATTTGTTTAAGTTTACCACTGAAATAATCGTTTGTATCATGCAAACTACAGTCTGTAGGATGTTTGTGTGTGTTGTTGTCACATCACCACAAATACATTCTCCTTAAAAACAAAATTAGATTTCGTACTTTGAATCATTTTTTTTTATGTTAGTCAGATAGATTTTGTTGTTTAACATTCTTTTTGCATTAGTTGGAGGATTATATTCTACAACATTTTCTCTAGATATTCTGTCATGTATGTAGTAGTAATCATTATTACTACTTTTGTATTAATATCTAGAAAACCAATAGAAAAACATACACTCACCTAATAGTATCACAAAACTTCTGAAAGTTGTCAACTGTGGTGATATTATAATTGTACGCATCAATAGCTACGTCGGGGTTGATGTTTTGTAATGTGGCAGCTGCAGCGTCAACCTTACTGAGCCCGGCTTGGTGCGGTTGGAAGAACAGACGGTTCATGTTGGCTAGCTCCACTTTATCATAGTCAAATAGGATCAACTGAAAGAAAAGAGAATTGCCAGGAGGATTTTCTACTATTCTAATATAATCGTTCTGATTACTTTTAAAATTTGGTAACTCCTTAGGATACACTTTTTAGAAGATGGGCAAAGGTATTAAGACCTTTGATTAAGACTGACAGACAGACAGGTATTAAGACAGACAGATTTAAAAAGAAAGACAGATTTAAAAAAGTGTCATTCATGAGAAAGTGTTTTATGACAGGTACGTCTGACAGACATCTGATGAATGTGGATGAAGCAAAGGAAGTGTGTTTGGATTGTAGCATGTGAAGAGAAGTTGTGTGAGGTGTGTGAGTTGGGGTAGCCCAATGGGTGAAAGGCTCGACAGGTATTTATGTAAGTATGTATAACAGATGCCTTTTACAATCTAACAATAAGCTAAAGATAGATTCCATACCTTCCCAATCCCACACCTAGTCAACATTTCAGCAGTGACACTACCAACTCCCCCCACCCCCACAACGGCCACAGACAGCTCTCTGATCTTCTCATAGTTGTCTACAATCCCCATACGCTTTAGCGCCATAAGACGACTGAAACAAAAGCATTTCTATCTGATGACTCTTTAACATGACTAAAATGGGCAGCTATCAACAAAATCACATTATTAAATATAGGATAATGATGCATTAGCTCGTCTATTTAACTTGTTTTCTAAGAAGATAATAGTTTGAAAGTGATTCATAGGTGTTTAATGACGAAAATTAGAAACATATGCTGCAAAATTAAACAATTTGATAAGCGATGTTTAATATTAAAATATAGGGAATATTGTTAAATATCCAAATAACTATGACTATTAGATGTATTTATATTAGTTCTCAAGTAATTTTATGAAGAAATATCTAGAGAAATCGTAGAAATACCTGTAAGGATTGGAATCCACAACTTCTGAAGACATAACATCAATTTTCTGCCGTGCTGGCGCAGGGTTTCCTTGTACCGAAGCTAACTTTGCTTCCAGCTCCTTCACTTTCTTCTGTAATTCCTCAACAGTAGCCATTTTCAATAGATTTCGATAGAAAATTAATTAAAATAGACTCACGAAAACACGACGACCGAAAATTCAGCTTCTTTGTTGTCAAATTTTGCTGTCAGTTAGACGTTTTGTGCCACGGATTCGAGCTGCGTTCAAAAATACCATGTTCGCAATAGGATTATTATTTAAGAGTATGTATATCCTTAAGTAGAGAAATTCTTATTCAAAAAACTTCTAATTGAAATTCTTTGAATATTTTGTTAAACAAATAGCTACCATAATTCTGAGTTAACTTATCATTTCAAACTATTCAGAAAAATGGCGGCAAATTTAAAAATAAAGGCGAATTGAGGAAATTTTCACTACATTACCCACAAAAATACTCTAAGCAGCTACTGTCTGTTTCTTTAAGTATTGGTATTTTACTAAGTGACAAATAAAGTTATCATCTAGCTAGTAAGTATCACCTAAGAATGTATCGAGCTTTTAGGCAATTCGAACTCATTCATTACATAGATAGCTATGTACCTACCTACCTACTGACTTACCTACCTAACTAACTTCATTAAATAGGCCACAACTTAAAAATCACCTTTAATTTATCTAATTAGGTAAAGTAGGTATCTACATCAACATAAAATCTTGATACTGTTGACGATCTACCTATCTTAAGGTGTTTGTTTACTTATGCACGAATTACACAATATTACCTTCATTTCGGCATTTCATTCTCGATTAGATTATCAAACCAAACAAGTTTTCAACAAAATGTTCCGGCTCTGCCCAACAAACATGAAGCCCTTGTAACGCTACCAAATAACGGAGGACGCATGACTCAACGACCTATTAAATGATCACGGGTCATTTGAAAATACCAGCATTACAATTATAATGTTATTCCATTCCACCTTTAGTAAAGCTTTGAACGCGGCCGGTGCATGTTGGCTGTTAAAAAATAACCGCGAGTTCTATTTATTTTTTTAAAAGTTTTCGAAGTTTCTTTTTATAAAAGTGATAAAGTTTTTGTGTAACATGAGATTTTATTTAGCATTTAGGGTTTTTTTGTAATTTTTGGACTAGGAGATAATAAAGGTAAGATATCAAGATAATTTATACATTTTATTTAGAAAAAAACCTGACGTCAAAATATAATAAGACTTATGGTACACTACTCATCCCTTGTTTAAAGCATTCCTTTAAATTTTAATAAACTTACTTACATACTTATCTAATCAAATATGATTTAATACTTACAAATTAAACCTGGATTACTTTGATCTTACTTTCTCAAAGAAATAAAGAACACACAAGTAAGTACCTATACTAATAATTAGGTAGATACAAAATTAAGATTTCAACGTCAAAAACAATTTTAAAAAACGTTTCTTTATATACGTTACGGGCAATGTGATTAATTGGGCATTATGCATAATGCCCAATATAAGCGGGCAATGTGATAAATACTATGCAATTAATCAAATTGCCTGGGCATTTTGCATAATGCCCGTCACCTATTGGGCAGAGTGATAATAAACTTGTTTCATTACTTTTTTATTTTACATTGAAACCTTATCTCATCTAAACCTAACTGAAAGTCAAATAAATGTGTAGGTATTATGAAACTTAAAATTCTTACCATTTCTTCATAGGTTAAGTTGGGTTTTAGTTTAGGTTAGGCCATTCCGGACTTTGATTGGTCAAAGGGTGACGTGACATGCGCTGGTTTCCCTAAAATACTTCCTAAATCCCTAAAATACTACTTCCCTAAAATATTTTCGGAGTTCGGAAAAAGTGGTTTATTGACAGTATGAAAAGAATTACATTTTAAAATATTAACGGCAAAAACCTTTAATATTAAATATTGAATATATTAAAGTCCATATTTAAATAACAGATTGCAAATAAACTCTCAAATCGTAACGGACAAATTACTTTATGATTTTTGTCATGTCATATGTGGAAAGGGTTGATGGTTGGCACATGCGTTGAGACCTGTGTGAAGGTGCTGCTGTGATGGCCGGTCATGTACCTATGCGGATTCTATCAAGCTAAGCCTTTACCTTTTCAGCTTCCCATTTACTTACCTATACCTTGTTATGGATATTGCAGAGGCAAATTTGTTATTATTTGTTTATTGATTTAAGCTCTATTAAAATGTAAATTTTAATGTTTAATTTGTAAAACTTAATTTGAAATGAGCAACCCAACAGAGTTTCTTGCCAGGTTTTTCTCTGGGGACATTCTTGCGAATCTAGCATTAACTTTAAAAAATAACCCGTCGAAAGTGTTGTCAAACCTAACCTACAGGATTAAAAGAATTTTCATTTTCATTAAAATTAGAAACTTAAAAAAATCTTGTAATGCCGAAATTATGAGCATTTTTTTCCTTTAGGTACCTATGCAGCACATACGTAAAGTTTCTAAAAAAATACGAGATGCCAAATTATTTTTCTACTCTACTTGAATAATCTTAGTAGCTAAAAATGTAAAAACCTAAATTCTACCTAAAGCAATGACATAAAATTAAAAAAAAAAATGTCCACTAATATGTCTCTGACAACGTTTCAAAAGTTTGGCGACTTTAGAATTATCGCAAACTACAATTATCAAGTTAACGGACTATTATTATCAAATTGCCCAATGGTCTTTGGGCATTATTCATAATGCCCGGGCAATGTGATAAATAGCACAGTTTAGAAAGTAATTAATCACATTGCCCGATACAGCTGGGCATTATTCATAATGCCCGGGCATTATGCATACTGCCCGCATTAATCACATTGCCCGTAACATATATAACGCAAAAGCGAAAACATATTGCATAACCAGTCTCAAAATAAAAAACAGAAAAACAAATAGCCAAACCTATTTGAATTAATACTTATTTTTGATAGTTGGCTAGCGATCGTCAACTGGCCCGCAAGTCCACACTCACACGAGGCCCTATAGCTAACTTTTCAAAGAAAATGACTACTAGATAACTGACAGTAGAAATAGTGTTCTATTCTAAACACTAAGCTGTGATAGATTTGGTGTAATCATGGGGCATATTGATCGATCACAGAGCGTTCTTAAACGTGGCGCTTACAGAGAATCTAGCTTTGGGAGGTGAGATTAGTTGCATTTTCCTTCTCTTGGCTATACAGGTAGCGAAACGATAGTAGATTCAGATTAAAAAAAATAACGTTCAAAAAGCGTACTAATTTCGGAATACTTAGAAATCTTTGACTCTTAAAGCTGGGTACTGTATAAGATACATTAGATGATAAAAAATATGCAATAGGTTTATTACTTGATATGACAAAAGCGTATGATACCGTTCAACATAATATATTATTAAATAAACTCCATGGTATAGGCATACGAGGATGTATACATAAATGGATAGAATCTTATTTAAAAAATAGATTACAAATTGTAGAACTTGAACACTTTAATAAAAATACACGTGAAATTAAACTAGTCCGATCTAATTCTAAAATAGTAAATGCCTCTATACCACAAGGTAGTGTTATTGGTTGTCTTCTTTTTTTGATATATATTAACGATCTTCCAAAAATATTTACTTAATGAAACTTGTATACTTTTTGCAGACGACATTTCTTTATTAATGACTATTGAAGATAATAATAATTTAAATGAAAAATTAACAGCAATTTTTAATAAAATAACAAGTTGGATGACTGACCACAACCTACAATTAAATTTTTCTAAAACAAAATTAATGACATTTTTCCCACACCAGAAACAATCGTTAGTAATCAACTTCTTATATAACAGTGCAAATATAGAAGTAGTAAACAACTTTAACTTATTAGGAATAAATATCGACACTCATGTAAATTGGAAGCATCACATTCAAAACTTGTCTAAAAAACTATCACGCTTTTCATATGCCTTAAAAGAAATTAAAAAAACCACTGATCTTAATACTGCTCTAACAGTGTACTACTTATGCTTATGCATATGCGTGGCTTTCCTATGGTGTTATTTTATGGGGAAACAGTAGCGATTCTCCTTCTTTATTTACAGCTCAGAAAAAGTTAATCCGAATCCTAGTGAACATTAAACAAACTGATAGTTGCCGACCTTACTTTAAAACACATAAAATTCTCACACTACCATCAATATATATTCAAGAAATTTGCAAATTTGTTAGGAATAATAAACACTTTTTTAATACCCGAGAAGAAAACCCCACTAGATACACATTGCGAAATACAAATAAATTATTACTTCCTACCTCAAACTTGAACTTACATGCCACTAGTCCCTATGTTATGGCTATAAAAATCTATAATAATCTACCAAAAGAAATAATTAATGAAAAAAATGATAAGATATTCACAAAACAATTAAAAAACTTATTATTAAATAAATGCTATTATAATATTAATGAATATTTAAATGATAATAAAACAGATAACAATATATACTTATCAATATTTATAATCTATAAGGATAATTATAATTAAATAGAAATAGATACCTAAATACCTATAAAAAAGAGAAGCCTCCCCTCTTTCATTTGCGGTGCCCTATAACAGGGTCCATAATCCTTTTCAATATAATTAGCTGTAAGCTGTTATATATTATGTAAAGTTTTATGGAGCAATAAACCATTGAGTATTGAGTATTGAGTATTGAGCTGTAACCATAACAATTGCATGCACTGTAACCAACAAAAATTTAGTGCGTACGTTGTTCTCTTATGCTTCGCGAACGAAGCTACTGCGAGCGCATACTTAGGTACCTATTTGGCTACCGTGCACGAAACGGTTAGACCCTAGTTCGAAACGTTTCGTTTCAGTTGCGTCGTGTGTGGTTTTCTAAAGAAGTCTATAGCAGAAACTTCGATGCAACTCAAAAGTAACTAGCAGTTTCAGTTGCGTTGCAGTTGCGTTTCACCGTGTGTTTTGACGCTTATGGTTACAGCTCGCTACTACCCTGCTTAAGTCACGACAGTCTAGGACCCACAGAAACAACATTAACCATTGCCATATCTTGTCCCAGCAACCAAAGATGCAAAGGGCGTCATCGAGCACGGAGCGCACGCCGCTCGTGCAGCCCACCTACATGTTTGAGTCCAGCGTTTCGAGGAGATACCAGAAACGCCTGAGGAACTTCCAATGCGCTGTTTGTATTACTTTAATGTAAGTTACTAGTGCTAAACATTATCACCCCCCCCGCTGTACACGTCCGTTTTTTTACTGGACTACGTTGTCCGTTATGTTATTCGTCTCGCACCCAAAAACTCGCACCAAAGCAAAGCAGAGCAGCAAGATAAAAACCTGGGTGCGAGAACACGAATAACTCTGTCCGTTTCGCGGTGGTGTATGGTTTATAATGGGCGTGTGTACACGCACCGGACATCCATCTGGCAAAAAAATATATGGCTGCCGTTTTTTGACGGTCCGCCGTCCGCTAAAAAACAGACAAACAGACTACAAGCGCTCTAACGCTCCCTCTACAGGGGCATAGACCACTAGGCTCAAGTCCTACTACGAGACTACTTTTCTTCTTCTTTTATTGATGCCATCTCATACTTGTGATCACGATATTGTAGCTCGGAACAAAGTGTAGGTTGTAGGTACTGCTCATAAAAGATTGATTAGGCTGTAAATCCACGAGGCTAATTCAATCACTCATCTATCAATCATTTTTCAATTGTAAAATTTGTTTGAAACCCAATTAATTATTATGAGCCAATTCTGCAAACTACTAAATACGTTTTCATAAGTAGGTAGGTTGCCTACTAACTTATCAATATTACTTAATTAGTTACTTAGGTATTAAATGTCTTTGAATAGTAAAATGTCAAAGCTTCCTGCTTGAGAAGGATTCGGCATTTAATAAAGGGTTGTTGCACCGATAAAGAAAAAATAATTCGGTCACGAGCGAGATATCTGCTCAGATAAGTAGATACACAAGTAATGAAGACATTAGATTAGTCAAAAAAACAAAATACAAATTGACCTTCCCATTCAAGTCGATCATGTAGGTCGATTGATAGGTGACAGTTTTCTGCGACAAAAGTTCCTTTAGATATCATTAATTGAACTATAGAAGTCGACAAACTACTAAATGCAAATAGGTAGGTAGAGTTAAATCGACAGAAAAATAAAAACAGTTTTTTTTTAAATGGAAACCACCGTTGCAGATTTCGCCAATGTTCATTGTAATAAAACACTTAACACGGGGCTAACACTGATGACAGGTGTCAATCAGTACGTTGAAATTCGCCCATACTAATTCGAACGTAATCAACTCTCGAAAAAGTAAAGGCGACTACCCGTACCGCACCGATACCTCTTTTGTTTATAGCCCCCACTTTAGAAGACAAAAAGACCTTTCTACAAACATATTTGTATGTATTTTAAAAAGATCCTTTAATTGGGGAGGTTGGGGAGGATCAGCAGTGGGCAGCTATAGGCTAAAATAGAGGGATAAAAAGAACCTAGATTCCCTAACCACCCCTTTCTAACTCCACAGCCACAAACGTATTATAAAAAGAACTTAAATTGGAGAGGCCTATGCTCAGTAGTCACCAGCTAAACCTAGACTAAGATGAATGGATGGATAAAAAGAACCAAGATTCTCTAACCCCCCCTTTCTACCCCCAGGGCAATCCTCGGCATAGCGCTTCTAGTAACAGTGATGTACAATCTCGACGGAGATTTCTCAGATGACAACAGCACAGCGCCAGTGTCACAGAATCCCGTACCTATACCTATAGTGTTTGCAAATGAAACGACAACGGGTCCTACTCTTGTGTTATCTTTATCGGGTAAGTTTTTAAACTTCAATTTGTAGAGGTTTACGTTTTTAATTTTAAATGGCAAACGGCAGAGGCCATTCAGCCTACTGCGTTTCTAAAAAATAAAGTATTTTTCCTGCGAATCGAAAATGATACCACTTTCAAGTTATTTTACACATACATATTCGTCACACCTCTCTCCCATCGAGATAGGCAGTGCAGAGACAATTTCTCTCCACTCCACGATACAAACACACTTCTTTCGCTTCGTCCACATCACTTCCAGATTCTTGTCGCCTCGTACATACACGTCGGTTCAGAGTATTTTTAATGTAAATTCAGCTTAAAAATCTAAAGTAAATATTTGTAAATTTATGAATAAATCATACATTTAGGGAGGTATTAAATTTAGGCTATGCTTATAACTTTTTATTTTTAGTAGCACCTAGAAAATTCGAGCTTAAATATTATCTATACCTTCAATTTCCAATAAACGTTAGATTTCTCATAAATAAGTAGATATCTTTTAATAAGCTACGATCTGAGGAAGCTCTGAACTCAAAAAATTTAAACAAAAAAGCCTACTCATATTTTACGGGTCTTGACGACCTTGGTCTATCTAGTTACCTATTAGCTAATGTCCGAACGATTTATTTTTAAAAAGCTAATTCTGACAAAAGAAAATTATATGAGTATCTAGTATATTTCTACTCGTATATCAATTTCAATTTATTTTATAACTAAACTATATCATAGACGCGGTATTGATGCATTTTATTATCATCGTTGTCGTCACTTTCAACACCTTTGGAATCAGAATCATCATCCCCTACGTATAGTCTATAAGTCAACATACGTAACCGCGTGCGAAAGACTCTTACAAGAATGAAACGATAAATAGCCCTAGTACTTTCGAGCGTAAGTGTACCCATGCGCGAACACGTGATTTTCATTTGTTTCTAAAGTTCTTTTTACGTGACGCGACCTATAAGTACCTAAGTCAAATGCATATAAAAAAGAATTAACTTAGTCTAATTAATGTAGGCGCCAAGCAATAACTGCCAATAACATAATGATGCAACTGGAAATTTACAAAAAACGTTTAAAAAACGTTAAATTAACCACGAATTAACTACTAAGTAGGTAATTTTTTATTGGCATTTAATTGAACTTAATTATAACTGAGTTTGAAGAAAAGTCATCAAAGCTAAAGATTTCATTACTCAATACTCAATCATTTATTGCACTCCACAGGTTTTTACAGATCTTATAAATAACTTAAAGTACCTACCAAATGTGGACCCTGATTAGGGCACGGCAAATTGTGTAGCAAAGCTACGAACTTAAAACTAGAATGAGATCAGTTACAACAATACTGTAATTACTTAAACTTAAACATATTTTAAAATTTATATTCTAAGTTAAAATTACTAATTGTTTGAAGTCATTACCAAATCAGAAGACAACAAAAAAGACATAATTGCAAGTAAAAAGGCATGTATTTGGCGATTGATGTATATGGATGAAGCGAAAGAAGTGTATCTTATCTTATTTAGCCATCTGTATCCCAATGCTGGGCAAAAGCCTCTCCTATCTTTCTCCAAGACTCTCAAACCAAAACCGCCTCTATCCAGAAATTCGTAAACGAGTGCAATAACATACACCATTAATTTCTAGCATCAAAAAGCAAGCCAAAATATCCAGACCGAAAGTTTCCACCAACGAACCTGAATCTTACGGAGACAGCACCTGAATTAGAAGTCATCACCAATCAGACATTTCCCTTGAAAGGTAAGAACCCTCTTAACGTCCCCACTACAGACACACGAGCCTACTCTCATACGAGAGTGATTAGGCCATAATCCACCACGCTGACCTAATGTGTGGATATATCAAATTATCAATATTTTATATGTCAATGTTTGTGACGATGGATATGAGTAAGGGTGTTTGTTAATCTTTCACGCAAAAACCACTGAACAGATTGTGATGAAACTTTGCAATTTTTTATTACATGAGAATAACACATAAGCTATATTATTATTTTAAGATTTAAGTTTTACAAGATATGACGATAAAGGCTGCTATTTCGTTGGTAAACTACTAATTAATTGTATTACTTTTCTTCTGTAGGTACGTGGTTCCTTAAAAAAGTCATTAAACTGTTTTTTTTTCAAAAATGTACCCAAGATATACCTATTCGTTTCGAATGAATCTGTTTCTCTTAATAGTGTTTATCAAATTCCAACACCCACATTAACTTGGTGAGCTGTTCAATTAAAAAAAAAAACTCGAAAAAGCTATAAATAGGTATAAAAACCTTTAACTATGCTAATTATTCAAAAATACCTATTATTAATTTGAAACTAAAAACTTGATGCTATCTTTTAAACGACTTTTTAATATAAATAGATATACAGGGTGTAACAGAAAGGGTATATAAAGCCGAAACACAGCGATAGTCCTCATGAAACTGAACAACTTTCCCCAAGGAACATGGGTCGTAACTCGAAAAAAAATATTCGCCTCCCCATACAAAAAGCCCGATCAGCTGATCGAGTAAGTATGGGCGATCCAAAAAATTTTTTCGAGTTACGACCCATGTTCCTTGGGGAAAGTTGTTTAGTTTCATGAGGACTATCGCTGTGTTTCGGCTTTATATACCCTTTCTGTTACACCCTGTATAATTATTCACATATTTTAATTCAACTGTTTCAAAGTTAACTCATTAATCTTCTATCGACAAAGCAAAATTAATATTAAGTATCGAACTACTCTAATTTGTTTCTCAAAATAGAATAAGGCAGGTACTTACAACATTCAGAAGAATCGTCCCACAAATAGGTACCTAGGTACCTACTTTTTAGATTTTCAACACTAACTCAAAATAAATCTTTGAAAAAAAAACCAAAAGATCCTATTGATTTTTTTATTGCACCATATTTTAAAAAAAGAATCATCAAAATCCATATGCATGGTCACAACACAATAATAATAAAATTTACGCGTCGAATAGAGAAATCTCCTCCTCATTTCTTCTATCGGTTAAAAATTACTTTACATATGTCTATAAAAATAATTAGGTGCCGTTTCGCCACTGACAGATAAAATTATACTGACAGATATTTTACACCTGTCACTGTCTAAAACAACATGTTTTATGAAATAGACATACATGGGTTTAAATTTCAGATAAATTTTATACGTAACTAGTGAAATTAGCTCTTACAATTACATCTTAAACTCCTAGATCGCCCGCCGTCACCCTGGGCTGGACCAAAACCAACTCCGGAAGCAATCAACAAAGCGGTTAAGAAAGGCAAAGACGCGTTATCTCGAAGAGCCGCAGTGGAACATGCGAGGGTCCCATTAGATGGCAACACTCCAGCGAATAGGGCTCAACGAGCCGCAGCGACGGGGGAAGAAGTCAAACCTTTGGCTGATGCCGCTTACGCAGCTGAAGAAGCCACTAAAGAGCTTTTAAATGGGTAAGTGTACAAAATAACATATCTATCTTATATCTATCTATCTATATAAATAAAAATGAATTGATGTTCGTTAGTCTGATTAAAACTCGAGAACGGCTGGGCCGATTGAGCTGATTTTGGTTTTAAAATGTTTGTCGTAGTCCAGGGTAGGTCTAAACGGTGAGAAAAATTCGAATAATTGCCGGGAAAGCCCTAAAACAGACCTTTTCTTTTTCCCATACAAATGTTTTCTTACTAAAATGTAGAGTCAATTCAATTTGAACTTTATTCCTACACAATAAAGTTCATTCTAAGGCGGGACAAAGTTCGCCGGGACAGCTATAAGTAATAGAATAAGCGCCTGTTTCTCCACCTACTGATAAAATATAACTGCCAGATAAACCTATAAACATGGCGTTTTAGATAGAGACAGCTATAAAATATCTGTCAGGTAAATTTTGATCGTGAAACAAACCCTAAGTTTATTGCATGTCACAAGTTATATAGGGTGACTTTAAATTAGTGAACGATAGAAAAGCATATGCATGTACTCATGATAACAAACAATTTTTACTATGGGACCAAGGTAGAAATCATAAAAAAAAATATTGGTCCTCCATACTATCAGCTGGTGCATTTTGTATGGGGAGTTCGAAAGTTTTTGAATGATTTCGAACTTGGTCCCATAGTAAAAGTTGTTTGTTATCACGAGTACATGCATACTCTTTTCTATCGTTCACTAATTTAAAGTCACCCTATATAGGTAAGGTCACGTAGGGTGTTACGACGACCGACGTTCTTGAATGAGGCGACTGATGAATGTGGATGAAGCGAAGGAAGATTGTTTGGATTGTAGCAAGTGGAGGGAAGTGGTCTTTGACTACCTCGATGGGAAAGAGTCTACCGTGATAGATACCTGCCCTGCTCTACTCTACAGTCTTCCTAAACTAGTCCTACTCCAAAGGTTGTCTGGAAGAGATCACTTTTAGTGATAAGGCCGCCTTTGCGCAAAATGTTTTAGTTTTAAGTTGTATTTGTATTTCTTTGTGTGCAATAAAGAATTTCTATCTATCTATCTATCTATACCTATGTTTGTTTATGTATGAAGTATAGTATACGATTAGGCTTGGATAAGTCAGGCTTTTCCGTAAGCTTTCGGCAAAGTGACCACGTCAGCCGATTTTATTGTTCACGAGTAGATTTTTCTGCTGCTCAACCACATATCGCACCGCGCCGCCATGCATGCCGCCATTTTGTGAAGTCGATTTTTTTTTTATTAAAGCCTATTTCAAACAAAACATCGTTTGGCATCGGCCAGCGGCAGCTTAGACATGTTTATAGGCCTATACTTTTTTTAAATATCTAGTAACCGGTTCGCGAACTAAAAGGAAGAATATGTTAAAAACGTTTTTTATGTAGCGCGTATCGCTTTATAAAATATGGTATGAATTAATCTATTAGACCGGTTTTGAGTTTACGATGTTTACAGAGAATAGTTTGAACTCTTAAAACGATTTGGAAATATATTTTTCTGACTACCTACCTAACTTTATAAACACGTGAAAGTCTGTAAGTGCATAAAACAAAAACAAAACAATCTGTAATTTGACTATCTTTTGTTTTCATCAGAATTTTTTCTGTGGGCTTAGCATGGGCGTCATGACATCGTTTTAAGTTCGGGACATGATTTACTATCATCTATAGATAGTCAGTAGCATGTCTACACTAAGGTCCGATTTACATTGATCATTTTAGTACAACTTGAAAGGCAAGTTCTTTAGTGCTTTAAGTCAAGTAGGGCCGTACTCTAGCAAGTATCGTTTACTGGTTTCAATTAAAGTCCTATTCTAAAGCACACTGCTAAACACTAAGATAATGTAAATTGGGCTTTATAAATCATATCTATAAAACGACCGTAACATAAAGACATTTTATCGACAGACTGGTTTCTTATAAAATATATAGGTGATATCATTTGGCAAGAAATATTAAATAACATTTTGTAAACAATAGTTCCGTATTATTCCAATAAGTAGGTACCTACCTAACTGTCAGTCAGGCTAGTGGATACTCGTACAATAGGTTACTATTTGCGCAAGTATAGAGTCTGTCGACCGATGACCGGTGAGGCGAAATGAAGCCAAACCTAGACGTATTGGGTGTCCGGTGGTTAATCCACTGTATCGAATTACCCAGTCGATATTACATGTAAATAGGTAACTACTTAGATCAAGTACTATTTCTATTCATAGATTATGTTTTGCGATTAATTGTGATCAAATTTTGGGTCAAGTCAGTTGGTGGAGTAAACGCCATCTTTGCCAACAAGAGCCTGGCTCTTAAATATATGAATATGAATGAACAGTCAGTTGGTCAAGTCGTAAGGTAACAAGAAGTCAAAGCACTAGCAGAAGATATACGTAAATGGCGGATGCTTCACCGACAAGATTCTAAGAGCTGTTTTACCATCTAAAGATAAAATGTAACTGACAGATAAACCTATGTCTGTTTCATAAAATAAGACGTTTAAGACAGAGACAGGTATAAAATATCTGACGGATAACTAAAGATGGTGAAACAGCCCCTAATTGTTGTTTTCATATCTACAGATTTATCTGACAGGTATTTTATACCTGTCTCTGTCTAAAACATCATGTTTTTTTAGTGGACACAGATTTATCTGTCAGTTAAATTTTATCTGTACTTAGGTGGAAAAATGGGTCCTAAGTCATAAATGTTGATGAACATTCAGTCGCAAGAAAAAATAATTAAGATAAAGCTGTTGAATCTTTAACTACTTACTTATCACTGTCATTTTCAAAAATCTGAATAAGACGGCACGATGTTTAATAGATTATTAAGATAATGAGTCTTCATGTAATACGACTATACGAGTTTGTGTATATGTTACCGGAAATGTATGAAATCAAGGAATTGTATACAAATCCTCGGAAATGTGTACAATTCCGATGCTGTTTAGGAAATGTAGCAAATATTGTTTGAAAATCTATTCAATGCATAGATATCCTAGGAAATGTGTACATTTCCTCGGAATTGTATATAATTCTAATATCGTATTAGAAAATGTAGAAAATAAATGATTTCTGCTATAAAATAAAACACGTGGTTAAAATGAGTATAATAACATAACCTAACCTAACCTAACCTTTTTTTAACACAGGGAAATGTGTTACGCATACCGCCACCCCCGTGGGGCCAGGCATGACGGTTATGTGGGACTCCTTTTCCAAGACGAGAGGTATACCCACTAAAACTCTGCGGCGGTCTTCCCAGGCAGACTGGGGGAACCCTGTGATTAAAACCTAACAATCAATATCTGTCTCAAATGTTTTACATTTCCGATTGCTATTTAGGAAATGTATAGATTTCCTAGGAAATGTATAAAGTATAATTTAATTCACACATTTCCGTGCCGTTTTAGGAATTACATACATTTCATAGGAATTGTATACAATGACGGATTATATACATTTCCGGTAACATATATACGTAAAAGCAAATACTTAAGTAGGTACGAGTAGCTTCAAGGAATATTTCACACAAAGATACATAGATAAGTTGTAAGCTCGCTTGTCATCATATGAAACACATAAGCTGATATTGATAAAGAATACGGAATCCAAAACAACGTTATCTTAGATCTCAATGAATATTAATTTCTATTTAAGCCTATTAAGTCTCATAATATGATGCAAGTAGATAACTTTAAAGATTCGCCTTAATTAGGCGCTACCAAAAATATCGAAAAACAACATCCAAAAATGACCTTGTAGATTCCAACCATAATATATTCATCACGTGTCTAAAATGTATCAAAACCTTTTCTCGTGTCTTTTAACCTTTCTAGATCGTTTCCTTGACGTCACTCTGACAAAAAAAATAACAAAACGGGTGCGTCTGCGCCGCCGTCAACAAACTGAGCGTATTTTTTGAAATTTGGTCGGTTCACTTCGACGATTCAAAATGTTTTAAGTTCTACCGGTTTTTTCGGATAATACTGTGTTGCTAAGCTGCATAAGTATTTTTATTAACTCATAATTAATACACCTCATCGTTATTGTAGTTTATAGTTTCTTCGATGATTTAGGTACTGACATATTTACATTATATCTAGGTACAAGCATTTGCTAAATATTTAATAGTTACTCGTAATTGGATCTACCGTTTGTTTATTTCCTTGTTTAAATGGTTTTACAACTTAATTACTTATATGTAATGTTTTTGTCATGCCCTTGTCCTACCAATGATTTTACAACCTTATGCCTAACTTATGCTTTCGTTTTTATCATGCTCTACCTTACCAAGAATGACATGGACTAAAACACAAAACAAAAAGCAATCGCCAGGAACCAAAATGATTCTGAATTTTCGTATGGATATCTAAACGGCAATGTGACTATAGTTGCGCATGAGCACAAGATGTAGGCCCGTTCAATTGATGTAATAGGACGGAAATGGGTCTATCTTCGTCTAATAGAATACATTCGGCTATAAACTGTTTTGTTGTTTACTACGAATATAAATGCTACTATCCTATAAATATTACTCGTATAAGTAAATATAAATATATATATAAATATTGGGGGACATTTCACACACGGTCACCTGACCCCAAACTAGACAAATCCTGTACTATGGGTATGAGGGACTGATAAACATACATAGATAAATATATAACACCCAGATACGGAACAAACATTTATGCTCATCACACAAATGTTTGCTAACCGGCGGGGATCGAACCCGCGACCCGTGCGTGTGAGGCAGACTCACTACCGACTGCGCTAACTGACCTGTCATGGCCTGTCATATCATAATCATAAGTAAATGGCAATGTAATTATGGCGATAAATGGATGATGTTGCTCTTTCCCGCAAAACCAGTGAACAGATCTTAATGTAACCTTACAATATTATAGCTTTTATAACAAAATACTACATAGGCTATATTGTTTTAAGATATTTTGTAATTTTTCCAAGATACGATTATCTAGTATTTAATAGTGTACTGTACGTACAAAGGTACATAAATATCGACCTCTGTCCCATTGGGGTAGACAAAGTCCACTTCCCTTCTAACTAAGATCCAAATACACTTCTTTCGCTTCACACTCATCATTCGCCTCATACACCATTATTTTAGGGTACACGTGATTAATAAAATGTACTTCTGTAAATCCCCAGCACGACCCTCCAAGACAGTGAATCCGTGGGCCAGGGTCCGCCAACCGCGGGCATGATCCCGCAGCCCCCGTACTGCGTGACTGCCCCTCCACCGTGCCCCCCCTCCCGCTACCGCAGCACCGACGGCAGCTGCAACAACCTCAACTACCCTTTGAGGTGGGGGGTCTCGCATACCCCATTCAGAAGGGTTATTCCTGCTGATTACGGAGATGGTAAGTAATAAGCAACCATAGTAGATTGTCCGATTGATTTCGGTTACGGCGACCGCTTTCGTTGAGCTCTGCTGTCGTTCGTGGGCTCTTGCGTTGCTGATGTAGGCGCTCTTTTTAGAAAATGATTTGCCTCAGTGGTGGCATGGCATGAGCACACCGTTGACAGTATTTTAAGTGAATGTCACTTTATTGCCGCTGTTGGTCAAGCTTTTTGGCCGCCATACTCAAGTCAAGACCAAAAAGTATTTCAATTATCATAAGAGATAACTTTTTAACCCCGTTATCGTGTAATTTTAATACTACCGACTTGAAAAGAGCATCCTTTATTAAACTTTGAATGTCGAGAGAATAACACGGGAAGTCTGTCCGAAATCGAATAGATGGGATATTGTGCCACGAATTAAATTACCAATAAAACGTTCGATAAATAAAAGTAAGAGAGCAAATTCCAAAAAAATATGAAGAAAGGTAAAAATCTCATTCACTCATTCAAAGCATGGAAACTTGGGTATTTTGGACCTCGAATTAACGACAACATGACATACATTTCATTGCATGATGGATGACCTATGCTACCAATAAGAAGGTCTATCTTTGCAGAACATAAAGCCCGAAAGGCTACAAGCTTATTATGGAAAACTCTTTTGTAGTTTCTCCTTCGTGTCTCAGGCCCAAAGCCCATTCAAAGACTTGCTCCCCATTACAGGTATCTCATCCCCCCGTACGGGAGTATCCGGCAACCCCCTGCCTTCAGCACGTGACGTCAGCGTGACAGTCCACCGACCTAGCTACGCGCATGACTCCTCTTTCACCGTCATGCTGGCTGTATGGGGGCAATTCCTTGACCATGATATTACTGCTACTGCGTTGAGTAAAGGTAAGGTTATGGGGCGACATTGGGACTTTGAGAATCAAACAAACATGTGTGAAATATAGTCTTGGACACTTCAAAAAAATGGGACCTCGAATAACTGGTCTTTCATGTCCTAGCAACTACGAATAAATCTTGCGATTTAACAAAGCTTAACTATCGTCTTTAGTATTTGATTGTAACCGGCATATTGTTTTTAAAATGCAAGATTAAGAACTACTGTTAAACAATGACAGCGATTAATTGGTTGCCTAACAGAAAAACTTATTGCCTAACAGAAAGTATCAGCCAGCCTATGACAACGATTTCAATTAAATTGGTCTATACTTAGTCCATTCAACCAGCCCAATGATTTCATTTTAATTGGACCATTCAAGCTTAATCCGTCTTCAATTAATGTGTAAAGTTTATAAACCAAAATCATTACTAACTTAAAATTAAACTTTTTTAAATCTCCAGGAGCAAACAACTCAGCTTTATCCTGCTGCGACCCATCACAGCCACCTCATCCAGAGTGTTTCCCAGTACCTCTAGACGTAGAGGACCCTTTCTACCAGGATTACAACCTTACTTGTATGGAGTTTGTACGGTCCGCGCCGGCACCTACTTGTCACTTCGGTAAGTACAGTACCTACTAGGTATATCACGATATGGTACTCCTCGCGGAAGCAAGGCAGGACTTATGTCAAGTGTATTATGAAGGATTTTGTTTTTTTGTTTTTGTTTTTTTGTTTTTTCGTCGACATAGACAAATGACATAAAATATTTACAATATTAGTTTATTTAGCCGGATATCTTAGTGCAGTGGTTTTGGATTAGTATGGTTAAGACTTTTGGCTCTGATATTTTTTCGGATATCAATTTTTAAAAAGTTAACGTAAACAACACTGATATATTATTAGGTATGATATGCCTGAAAACTGAATATATTAGAAGACGAATTCAATACTTACTCTTTGTTTTGAGCGATCAGATACAGAGATCATCCATCCTCAAAAGCATATCCATTAACTAAACCCCATTTCTTCCACCCCAGGCCCCCGCGAACAACTAAACCAAGCCACAGCCTTCATCGACGGCTCCACAGTATACGGGTTCGGAGAGAACCGCTCCATCAGACTGCGTTTAGGGTCTGCAGGACAGCTCAGGATGCTGAAGATTGGAGCCAGGGAGCTGCTACCACCGTCCACTGACCCCAATGATGGGTGTAATACTGTGGAGATGAATGCTAAGGGCCGGTATTGTTTTGAGACTGGTGAGTTAGGTTTTGTATTGGAGCGGTATTCCAAAGCTAGTAAAACAATTTTGGATCTCCCAATTTTGGATCTCTTTCCTGTATTAAATTAGAAAGAGAGTTTAAAATACCTTAGAAAATAAAATTATGAGGATATCATTGGCTATGCTAATAATAGGAGTATTATTCCAGTTCCATTGTTTGCCAAACTACCGCTTGAAGTCTTTTAAATTTTGCTTTTTATTATTAACGCTCTGTCGGATACTTGGTACGCATTTAAGGTCACATCTTGGAAAATTTTCACAAAATATTAAAATAATATCGCCTATGTGTTAATCTGATGTATAATCTACAATATTGCCAAGTTATATTAAGATCTAATAGTTTTTGCGTGAAATAGTACCTAACAATCATCCCCGCATCCATCCATTCATACATCAGCACAAACATTGACATTTACAATATTAGTAGGATATGTTATTCTGATGTACAATCTACAATATTGCCAAGTTTTATCAAGATCTATTCAGTATTCATTCATCCATCGGCACAAATATCAACATTTATGTTACTTTCTTTATACTTATCCCTAATAACAATTCCAAAGGCGATGACCGCGCCAACGAGAACCTCCATCTCACCACAATGCATCTAATCTGGGCGAGACAACACAACCGCATAGCCACCGTCCTCGGGAAACTCAACCCGAGTTGGGACGACGAGACAGTGTACCAGGAGGCCAGGAGGATACTAGGAGCGCAGATGCAGCATATCACTTATGCTGAGTTCTTGCCGAGTATACTTGGTCAGTGATGATAATTTTATTATAATAATTTTATAAGAAGCGGTGGTAGCCCAGTTGGTAGAACGCTTGCCTCGAACTCCGAGAGCACGGGTTCGAATCCTGGCACGTACCTCTGAGTTTATTTCTCATGTACGGATCAATTTATTCGATTACCACTTGCCAACGGTGAAGGAAAACATCGTGAGGAAACCTGCATACACTAGAGAAGAAATTCGAAGGTGTATGTGAAATCCGCCAACCCGCACTTGGCCAGCGTGGTGGATTACGGCCTAATCACTCTCTGTATGAGAGTAGGCTCGTGCCCCTCGGTGGGGACATATATGGGCTGATAAAGAAGATAATTTTATAGATTTGCTAAAGGCTGTCCGCGACTTCGGACGTATTTGTCGTCATATCTTTCTCAAAGAGCCTGTGAGTGCCAGACCTTCCTTAAATTCGGAAAACTGAAAATTCTTCCATGTGTATACCCAACATAGTAAAAATTATCCCCAAATATGAAACCAAGATCGTGGTTCTTTTGGCAGTTATCAGGTGCTACAGTTGTACCAAGTTTAATCCGAACTTTTAAATTCGCAAGCTCACTTTTTATTATATGTAAGTATTTAATTTTTAAAAGTATTAAAACTTCCTAAATCCTAAAAATTTTAAAGTAGATACCTAATCTATGTTTCCAGGTGCGGACGTAATGTGGGCACTAAACATGACGCTGAAAGAGAACAACTTCTCCAATGTATACAACCCAAACGTAGACCCTTCCATCGCCAACCATTTCTCAGCTTCCGTGTTTAGATTCGCACACACACTCTTACCTGTAAGTATTAGTTAGGTTTGGACTCGATCATTATGAAGATGCATATTGCAAATGTCTCAAGTTCATTCTTTCAAGGTATTGACATAATTAAATACTTATCTGTCATGCCTCTCTTCCATCAAAGTAGGCAGTGAACACTTCCATCCACTTGCTACTTGGTCGCATTAGACCCAGAACACACGGGGAAACGCAACTGCAACTGCTAGTTACTTTTGAGTTGCATCTAAGTTTCTGGTATAAACTCCTTTAGAAAACCACACACGACGCAACTAGTTTGAAACGTTTCAGATTAGTTGCATCGTGTGTACAGTTGCAGTTGCGTTTCCTTGTTCTAGGCCTTAAACATGCACGTCGCTCGCCAGTATAGGGTATTCTTAACTTGGCCTTTTTTTAACAAGTCCGATTTGTTCGTGGTACGTTATAGCATTTGGATCGAAGTGAATGGAACTGGTCTCTGTCTACCCCGATGGGAGAGAGGCGTGATAGATATATGTACCTATGTATTACTTGTACCCATTTCCATAGTAAAGTGACCAAATCTTCCACCCTACTCTTGCAGGGTCTAATCCACAACGCAGCTCTAGCGAACGGCACCATCACATACGTGCAACTACATCAGATGCTGTTCAACCCTTACGCTCTGTACAATGATAAAGGCACCAAAGACTCCATGAAGTCAGCGATGCAGACTCCTGTGCACAGTGTTGATCCACATGTCACTACTGAGGTAATTCTTTTTTTCTGTAGCACAGGAATTTACTGGAAAAGTCTCTTTTAAGTATGAGATAGTTGAGGACAAAATGAACTATAGATAGTTTCTATGAAAAGTGAGCTATTCAAATACCAATTTTTGGAATTTCGTTACCTATTCAAACAAGTCCCTATTCAAAAAAATTACCCGTCCTAAGTGTTGTCAAAACCTACAGGATTAAATGATGATTTAATTTCATTTCAAGTCATTGTGAGTCCAATGGCTGATTCAAAATTTCAAAACATGAACACGACCTTTTAAATGGCCTCTTAATCTTTTTTTTTTGGTCACAAAATCCTGCTTATCCAGATTATTAGTCATGAACATGTGGCTAGCCAGTAAATCACAAATATTGCCGTACTAATGTTGGTCTAATCTTTTCGAATATAGTTACTTACTTGTATTCAGGTATCAATTCTTAAAGGCCAAAACACACCGGATGCGTATGCGTAGACGTATGCGTACCTCTGAGTTGTAATGTATGGAACTGTCACCGCTTGCGTAACGTAGATGTAGACGCAAGCGGTGTGTTTTGGCCTTTAATCGATTCGAAGATATATTTACTTACTATATTATTCACTTTTATCTCAACTCCTCAGCTAAGCGAGCACCTATTCGAACGCCCGATAGTGGCAAACATCACGATCCCAGAGAAGAAGCCAGGACCCTGCGGCCTGGACCTGGTCTCCTTAAACATCCAGCGAGGAAGAGACCATGGTCTTCCACCGTACCCAGTGTGGAGAGAGCATTGTGGGCTGTCACGGCCGAAGAACTTCGCAGATTTGAATAAGGTGTTTGATGAACAGTCCATGGATAGGATTCAGAAGATTTATACGTGAGTATTATGGATCGTTGCTTTTTAATTGTCAATAGGCATGATGACTAAAAAATTTTTTAAGTCCATCACATAGATTATTTTAAAATATTCGACACGATTTTTTCTTTTTTCTCTTAAACTAAAAATGACAAAGATACACTGGGTTGAAGTTGCTCGTGACGTCTCGCCTTAGTATGAGTTTAACCTAGGAGTGGCGTCAATATCCCCCACTCCGTAACTTTGATGCTTTGTATCTTTGTATTTATTTATGTATTTGATCTGGTAAAAATGTGTTTTAAATATTTTTTATTAGCCTAAAAGACAAACTATTAATTATTTATTGAATTTTTGAATGTAGTCATCATCCCCATTATATTGTTCATCAATTTTGGCATTACCCAGCTAATTGAAGGATGACAAAAGCTTAACATTAGGACATTAAGTGCTCGTTCACACGAAATATCAAGGAACGCTAGGGATACTATTTGAACGTTTTTTTAACGCGTGCAAACGCACTAAGAATAGGTTGTCGTAAATTGCTATCAGTCAAATAAATAGATAACTTTTGGATAACAGATCTGATGTAAATATTACCTTCTCATTTAACGTAAATTGAATTATTACTCTAGGATATCTGAAGGTATCTGTATCTGTAGGTGTGTGTCTGTATGTCTGTGTAGGTATCTGTGTCTGTAGGTGTATCTGTATCTGTTGGTATCTGTATCTGTAGGTGTGTGTCTGTATGTCTGTGTATCTGTGTCTGTAGGTGTATCTGTATCTGTTGGTATCTGTATCTGTAGGTGTGTGTCTGTATGTCTGTGTATCTGTGTCTGTAGGTGTATCTGTATCTGTTGGTATCTGTATCTGTAGATGTGTGTCTGTATGTCTGTGTATCTGTGTCTGTAGGTGTATCTGTATCTGTTGGTATCTGTATCTGTAGTCTTCTGGTTATGGCAATAACTTTCTATACGATTTCGAGATCTTTTCATAAGATAGATAGATAGATAGAAATTCTTTATTGCACACAAAGAAATACAAATACAACTTAAAACTAAAACATTGTGCGCAAAGGCGGCCTTATCACTAAAAGTGATCTCTTCCAGACAACCTTTGGAGTAGGACTAGTTTAGGAAGACTGTAAGATTTTCAATAAATGTGTTTAAGCTCTACTTTTATGATCGTTTCTTTAAATTTTTCTAAACTCCTTACTCCCAATTTTCAGTAACGTAGATGACATAGACTTATACACGGGAGCCCTAGCTGAAGACCCTAAAGGCCGTCTACTAGGACCTACGCTGACCTGCCTCATCGCAGACCAGTTCGTGCGGCTCAAGGTCGGAGACCGGTTCTGGTACGAGACTGATGATAAGGAAGTCGGGTTTACTTTGGGTAAGTGTCGTTGCAGCTCATCATTGTCAATTTGTGGCTAAGTCAAGAGTAAACTAAACTGACGAGCATCTATGTGGCGATTAATGAATGTGGATGAAGCGAAAGAGGTGTGTTTGGATCGTAGCAAGTGGAGGGAAGTTGTCTCTGCCTACCCTGATGGGAGAGAGGCGTGACCTATGTATGTTATGTATTTGTACCATTGTCAATTAAGACCCACGCTCTTATCGGTAGAGCTTCTTTCATTCCGTTCTGTCCTCCATTTTCCTCTGACTTTTGACACTTATAATGTTACCAGACCAATCTATAAAAGAAGATTATAAGTAAGTCTATTGACTGCTATAATAACTTTCATCAATAAACAGATATTTTGACAAAGCAATCGATCGACTGTCGGTCAATGACACCGGACGACATTGATCGATTCACTCGCACTATTTTTCATCTGTTTCTTTCGTCGATTATTCCATTCTATCATCGATGACGTCAATCGACGATATATCAATAGGTCCGAAAGAATCTATCGATCGACGTCGAGAATTCCATTCTACCATCGATTCTACGATCAATCAATTTGCGTAGTACCTAACACCCTTACCCTTTTTCAACAGAACAACTTCAAGAAATCCGCAAGACTACCCTAGCTGGAGTGATCTGCGCGAACGAGGAACTTCTCGACCAAGCCCAACCTCGCGTCATGGAGGCCGTCAGCGCCACCAACCCGCTGGTAGACTGCCACGAGCTGCCGCAACCCAGCTGGTTACCTTGGAAGGAGGGGGGGCAACCGGAGAAGAAAGCCAAGAGTAAAAGTAAAGGGAAATACGGTAAGGGTGGAAATTGATATAATATTTTGGATAGTTGTGTTAAAGTTAAAACTAAAATAAATTATTGCAGATAGTTTTATCGAATATAAAAGGTTTTAATCAAAGTAAGAGAAGCTAAGAGGCCACACCTTTTTCAGTAGGCCACGACTGTCGCGATTTATTTGGTTTAAATCATATGCAATTAGTTTTACAATACCTACTTACCTAGTTATATCTAGTTAGTAGACAGAGACATAAGTTGACATATATTTGAATGAAACCTACCTAAATTGGAAACATGCTCATGTCATTCCTCTTCCTAAGGTATCTAATCCCTCTTCTTTCTCCCAGTTCCGTCCTATTTCCATCCTACCGTTTCTCTCCAAAGTCCTCGAACACATTGTCCACAAGCAGCTTGCTGGATTCCTTTCATGTAATAGTATCCTTTCTCCTTTCCAATCCGGTTTCCGTCCTGGGCATAGTACAGTGTCCGCACTGCTGAAAGTCACTGATGATATTCGCCAGGCTATGGACAATAAGTCCTTAACCATACTAACGCTACTTGATTTCAGCAGTGCATTCAACTCCGTCGATTTTGATATCCTTCTTGCAATCCTTCGTTCCATCAACGTTTCCTCCTCTGTGACAGCCTGGTTCGATTCCTATCTTCGTGGTCGCTCGCAGCGCATCCGTTGTGACGAGTCGTTCTCGGAACAGTGTGATCTCTCTGCGGGTGTACCTCAAGGTGGCGTTCTCTCTCCTCTTCTTTTCTCAATCTTCATAAACACTGTTACTTCTGTACTCTCCTCTAATTTCCATCTCTACGCAGACGACTTGCAAATATACAGGCACTTCAAAGTTGAAGAGGTCACGAGTGCCATTGAAGGCATCAACTCCGACCTTCGTAACATTGCGACATGGGCCGAATCTTTTGGTTTGTTAGTTAACCCTAGCAAATCGCAAGTGATAGTCATTGGCAGTAAATATTGGTATCAACGCATTGATTTCGCCTCTATCACACCAGTTACGTACAATGACATCGAAATTAAGTTTGCGTCTACTGTCAAAAACCTAGGTTTGATACTCGACAATCATTTGTCTTGGGCCCCTCAGGTCAATGAGGTCAGTAAGAAAATTCACTACTCCTTTCACTCACTCAAACGTCTCCAAAATTTCTTGCCTCTGAAGACCAAAACCCATCTAGCCCAAACTCTTCTTTTACCTCTTCTCGACTATGCGGATTGTTGCTACCTTGACGTGTCCGAAGAACTTCTAAATAAACTTGAGCGGCTTCAAAATCTTTGCATAAGATTCATTTTCGGTCTGCGCAAGTTTGACCATGTCTCTGGTTTTCGTGCCCAACTCAAGTGGCTTCCGATCCGCCTTAGAAGGAATGCTCATATCCTTAACTTCTTATTTCAAACACTTCATAATCCTGCTACTCCTTCCTACCTCCGCGAGCGTTTCAGGTTCACCTATCAACCTGATAGGCCCTGTCGCTCTCACTTAAGATCCCTTCTTGATTTCCCGTCTCACTCTTCTGATTCTTACTCTTATTCCTTTTCTGTTCATGCAGTCCGGCTGTGGAATTCATTGCCACACACTATACGTGACACTCACTCTCTCCACATTTTCAAACGGAAAGTTAAAGAGCACTATCTTTCCTTATCATAGAGAATACAATATATATATATTTATATAAATTATAATATTTATGTATGTGTATTTATCGAATATATATGTGTAGGTTTATACTTATATATTTATTGTTTATTGTAGTGACTATCCTGCCTTCATGCTATCACTTCTCTCTTTGTGGGGTCTGCAGGAAGAAATTTCTTTTAGAAATATGCTGTACCTTTTGTATAACTTCTCTTTTTTTTCTGTCTCTATGTATTATCATCTTACAATAAACTGTTAAATAAAAAATAAAATAAATATCATAATACTTCTATGTCGCTGAATGGATAAGTACCTATCAATAATTAAGACAAACATTATGAATGACTGCCTTTATAATGTTAATTGTGTACTTTTCGAAAGATATTGTATAAAAAAATAAAAACTGTGAATATAGTGCCAAAAAACTTTACCTATAATTTAAAATAGAATTTCGTAGATAAGTTTTAAATTAAAAATTAGTAGTAATTCAAATCAAAGATATTGTCGATGATTTTTTAATTAATAAGTAATGATTGTAAATGATTGACGCATTATACTGTGTAAGTACCTAATCTAATTAGAAACAAATAGGTACTTATTTATAGTATAGAATTATAGATGATTACCTAAATATTAGACTTATAAAAAAACATAATACTTTTGCTGACATTTAGATATACGTACTGCTTACGAATGTTCCATTGTAGTTAAATGTTGTTTGTTATTTCTTAGCATATGTCGAATTACCTGTTTTAGTATTGTATCTAATTATAACATACCGTATATACCTATCTCTAAGTACCTATATGTCTATATACTTTACCTATAATTTTAAGGCAGTAGAAACTTTAAATTTCAGTGTTGAAAAGTAGCCGAACAATGTGGATGCATACCCTAAGGAATGGCCCAATGTCTATGAAGACCGATTGAAGTGAACTAGCAAATAATATCTTGAGACGCCATTTATAAGAACTCTCATACTACTCAAGTATCAAGTAAAATGTTGAAAGTTCCCAGCCAGTAGGTTCTAACAAATTAGCTATGTTTTGTTTTGCAAATATTTCAAAATGTGTTATTATACATAGTAGTTTTATTATTATGATTGAATTATAAAAAGTTTTTAATTTATCTCATACATTTTTATTTCTTTATCCATCGCCTTCCAAAAAGCGTGTCGTGTCGTCGTCGTATCAGGAAGTGAAATTGCTGACAGAAGAAAGGCAAAGATGGCGTTTACTCCACCGACAAGAGCCTGGCTCTTAAATAAATGAATGAATTCCAAAGAGAATAAACGCCTGCCAAATTTATGAAAGCAAAATGTTTCTTTAACACAAGCATAATTGCTCTAGTGGTATGTTAAGGCGCTTTAAAATGGTAAGTAACTAACAACAGCTTGAACATAATATTTGTAAGTACTTAACGTGGTAGTAACTAGAACCACTGCAATATACCAGTTTTATTTAAATTTAAGATAATTATGAATATTCTGGCGTTAAACTAAAGTAATTTGATAAAGAAAGAAAATAAATACTAATTGAATAGCATCATAAACACCTACGAGCACAATCTTAACCGAATTAAAGATTCCAAATAAGATCAGTGATGAATAATGTATAGAATACAATAACGGTACAATAAACCGTAATACAGATTGCTGTAGTTAAGTTTCTAAGAATACAAGTATAAATTAGAGGTACTTAAGTATGTTAAGAAAGAGGGAATAGAAGTTGTGTCATATCAGTTACTCCAACGGAGGCAGAGGATAGAGCAGAGTGGTGTATGTAGACTCCACCGACGAGAGCGACGCTCTTAAATAAATACAATATACAGGGTGTAACAGAAAGGGGGCATAAAGCCGAAACACAGCGATAGTCCTCGTGAAACTGTACAACTTTCCCCAAGGAACATGGGTCGTAACTCGAAAAAAAATTTTGTGTCGCCCATACTTACTTGATCAGCTGATCGGACATTTTTTATGGGGAGGCGAAATTTTTTTTTTTCGAATTACGATCCATGTTTCTCGGGGAAAGTTGTTCAGCTTCATGAGGACTATCGCTGTGTTTCGGCATTATACCCCCTTTCTGTTACACCCAATATAAAGTAAGTACCGTCCGTACTTAACTTAATAATCAACTTATTTAATTTATTTTACGGCTAGTTACAGAAAAGGCAGTAAAATGAAGTAGCTACAGCCTATTAATCTTATATTTAGGAGTAAAGCTACGCAACATATGCATTTCATTATGATATCCGCTCGTAAGTGGGATCTGTCCCTTTTCTAGCTTTTGAGTCTTTACGTATAGTTGGTTTACCTAACTACTAAGTTATTCTAGATTGACTAATTAATTCCAGATCATTGAAATTTCTACTTTTTCATAAACAAAACTAACCGAGCAAAAACTTTAATTTTCCCACAACCTCGCCTTCGAAATCTTAATTTGTCTCAAATATGATTATGTGGCGACCAAAACAAACTGGTCTGTCCTTTCCCACCTAAAGTAAAGTGGTTGCTAACACAGGTGTATGACTCATGGTTTCCTTACACGACGTGCAGTATTTGGGCACCGTAGGCAGCCGCCGGCCTTGCGGATAAAACCTAATTACCAGGGCTGGATTTAGTAAAGCTACCATTTATAATCCAACGCACTGGCAGATACGCAAAGGCCTCTTTGCTCTCCTTTCAGAGAACTGAACTCGTTTCCTGGACAAAGGAAATCCTACAATGTTCGTGCCGATGGATGGATGGATGTGAGTATGTTTGTCACTCTTTCACGCAAAAACCACTGAATAGATTTTAATGAAACTTTGCAGTAGGTATTGTAGCTTGCACATTTGAATAACACATAAAATGAAATGGTTTAAATTTTAAATGATAATAATAAATGATGATAAATGCGTACTTATGTAGTCGCGGGCATTCGCCAAGTTACGCCTAATTACAATCATAAACAATCAAAATCTTCCCATCCTACACTAAATCCGAATCTGCCTTCCAACAAACATACAACTTACATCGTAAACTCAAAATCCATTGTAAAATCATTCTTTTAGCCATCCAGTTAAGATCTACACAACAAAATACCGAAGTTAAAATAAACTGGTAACATGAATATGGTGCACTGATGTCAGATATCATGTTGGCGGTCTTAGATGATGCCTATCAGAACATCTGTCATATTTTATAGATAACAATAGGCACATGAAAAACTTAAGAGCCTAAACTACCTACCTACCTAAGTATTTGGTTTGTAGGTTGCTGTTTTGGAATCTGGGTTTATTTTTGAAATAAAACTTAAGTACCTACGTACCCCCTTATTACAAAACGAGGATTAAAGATAGTCCGACGTTAGTTTGTTTAGTTTGACGTTTTGTCCATACTATCTTTAAATCTCGTTTTGTAATAAGGGTGTTAATGTTCTTATATAAGTACATATTGCTGTAACTCCGACTTAAAGGATAAAAGTCCTACAAGTTTGTGCCGATGTATGAATGTGAGAATTTTTGTTACTCTTTCACGCAAAAACCGCTTAACTGTTTTTAATTAAACTTTTGCACTAACGAAACTTATAGATCAGATTAACACAAGCTAATTAAGATATCATATAGGTAGGTAAATCTTATAGGATTATGACGATAAATGCGTGGAAAGGGCGGGCTGCACTAGTAGGTAATAAGTACCTAAGATAAATGCAATTAAAAGATAAATTTTCTTTTATTTAACTTCCCTTCCTCTTTTACATACATACAAACATACATACATATCCGTCACGCCTCTATCCCATTGGGGTAGGCAGAGACCACTTCCTTCCACTTGCTTCGATCCAAACACGCCTCTTTCGCATCATCCACACTCATCAGTCGCCTCATACATGCCCGTCGGTTTAGGGTACTCTTGATTTGGTCTTTCTTTAGTAAGTCCCCGATTTTTTCTTCCTCTTTTCACCTCAAAATTAGTTCAAAATCTGTATCTGTAAGGTCCTTCGAACTCTACATACCTACTTAATTATCTAATCACAACAACACGTGTTGATGAGGAACGTTTGTAAACAAAACACTGCCGTCGTCATTGATAATGACAAAACAGCTGACAGAAATATCGTATCACTCTCTAGAATATTCTATAGGTATTTTTATATAGGGAGAGGGTAAATGTTACGTATAGCCATTACGTTAGTATCTAACTATTTAGTTATCTGTGGTATAGCGGTACAGTTTTATGACATATCTATCATAATATATATTTTACATAATAGGTAATCCGCTTTGCTGTGACAAAGGCCTATCCTATATTCTTGGGTCTTAAAGACAGAAATTTATATTCAAAAATATTTTTTTCTAGATCGTTAGGTACACTTTTTGGCCTTGCCTATTTCTAAATTGGTCAAAAAACCCAAAAAACTTATAAAACCTAATTTTATGGCTAAAAACGTCACATTTTATGAAACAGATAATTATAATTTAGAGTAAAAAAACTCAGTGATACTATTCGTTATGTCAAAGTGTTTATTTAACCGTCGTCTCTACCTTACATCGCGTCTCTAATTTAAGTATCTATTCTAAAATCAAACCAAATCCCCAAATCTACAGATTTATCGCACAACAAATTGCAACAAGCCTTTAAAAATCTGTAACATTAATAAAATATCTGAAATAAAGTTGTCGTTTTTGTCTAGACTGTGTATGCGCTTGGCATAGCTACAAGCTGTGTGTAGAGCAATAATATACTTACCTACTAACAGATTTAGATTCCGTTATTTATTGGTTTCAGTTGATATTTTTGTTAGATCTAATTTATTTTTTTATTACTTGCTAACTTTTTTGATCACCTGCGTTTCTGGTCTTTTGAAAACTGGATGCCCAAGAGCTTATTTAAAGATAAGGCCAGCGCTCTCTTTCTTTTGAATTAGGGAATTAATAAAATAGAGAGAGAGTGTTTTACGATTTTGACACTATCAAGGGGCTAGCAAGTCTTATTAATCTCAATGGAAAAATAAAGGCTGACTTTGCTAAAGAACCAATAAATAACCAAAACTTTCTCCAAAAAAATAAATAGGTATCCGCCATACTTATTATTAGTTCATAAAAAGTACACAAAGATGGCGCTGTTACACATTCTTTAATCCTGAAACGCGATTCTAAAGTTCCAAATTTGAATATCCTCCATTCATTCTCTTTTTTATTTAATTTAACAATTTGATCGATGTTATTGATCTTGAACTGTGATATTTTATTTTTAGTTACGCAAGGTCAATATGCTTTATTATGATGAGTATTTATTTATTTACAGTAATTTCATTATTTATGTAAGTAGGTACCTACCTACTGTTGTGACAAAAATATACCTAAGTACTTACGTACCTATTATCATTAAAGCCAGTCATTAAACAAGAACAGTAGATATGAATATACTAAATAAATAAAAATATCTAAAACCATATCGCAAGTATTAAAAACACGATAAAATTAAAATGTTTGAGAAATCTTACAACTAGCACAAGAGCAAGGTCTTTTGATTCTAGTCGAGTTATAATCACTACATTTGATCGCGCAATTTAAAGGCACTGTCACACTATCCAATATAGTTTGGAATCGATTAAAAATCGTTTTAACTTCTAGAAGATTAGAGATGGACTCTTGATTGAAAATTCATTTTTTCCTGAGTTAAGGAACTAGGTATTACGATAGATAAGTAGGTATTATCTATCTATAAATAAAATACGGGGTGGATGTCGTCTTTTGTTTGACGTGGTTTGACGTAAATTATTTCCTACGTCACTATTGTACTTATAAAGAACCAAAATGACGAGTAAGCATGTCATAATTAAACGCTAGGTAAACTTTTTCGATAACAGCACAGAATACAAAATAGTAAAATACTTACCTAAAATGCAATATAATAAAATGCGCTTGGTCAATCGTAGTCATTATTTATTTATTTATGGATGATTTAAAGCAAAATAAAGTCTTTAAATACCTACATTTCTGTGTTCAATTAGGTATACCAGTTACAAATCTCCATCAGTGAATTTATCGTTGCGATTAATCGTTGCGTGTATTACCGGCCTCCTCGTTCGAAAGTGACCGCGTGGCGTAGTCGGCGCGTCACGTTCCGTCTACACGTGACTCCGGCCGAGCACGTGTACGGTTCATTATCAAATTGTGACCAGTAGGAAAATTTACCTTTATTTCGAGTAGAATTACTAAGATTAGGAAGGTACTAAATCCTACACTAAATAACCAGTTTAGCTATCGTCTTTATTCTGAATTGATCAATAATTTAAAATTTCAAAGAACGTGTTGTTCAATATACGAAAAGTTATAATTCAAGATTATCTACTTACCTATGAATTTATGATTCATTAGTATGTTTAATTTCAGGTTCAGTTATTCCTAAAAACTATGTTTCGGTTGGTGCTCATAACCTACATGTTTACTTAATTACATTCTATGTAGATATGCAATAAATATCTTCAAGGGTAATTTCCCAAAACCTTGGCAACCCAATAGTTGTAAAACGAAGTGCACATTATTCCGGTCGCGCAACTTTTGCATTGCTCGGGCGACTTCGCTTGTCGTCGGGTATCATCGGAGATTCTCGACTGTTCCACGCCCCCGGTAATTGGCCGTGAATTAAACTTTATCACTATGTAATAGGGACATTACAAAGCAAGCATTTGGTTTAGCTCTACGAATAATGGTCGTACGTAAAAATACTAGACCTTTTATTACATAATTTAATGTCGTTAGTGCTAGTACAATCTAGAATGTTACTAGGAAGTTACGTTGCAGTTATTGTACCTAAATAAACCTAGATATTTATTAATAGAACGCTGGCAAACGCAGCGACAATTTGGCGCTCTCTTCCTTCTATTAGGAAAACAAATAGGTACTTAGTTCTTAAAATAAACATAACAAAAAAAAATACACTTCATAAAACCTAATTTACGTAGATTAGAAAATAAACGAGCTATAAATATTTAAAGTTTATAGCAGTTCTACAAAGTTTTGCCAAATTCCCGCCTACGTAGCGTCGCCATTGTTGTTTTTAAATTTTTAATTGTGAAAGTTATTTCTGTCATTTCAGTTATACAGCCAATTTTAGAAAATAGGTACGTGATATCTATATTTATTCAGCCAAGTTTAGGAACTAGGTAAAAGTAATTAACAATGAAATCAATGTCCTGTGCAAACAGGGGCCGGTTGTTACGGTTTTTTGTGCGGTTCAATCTACTTCGGTTCGATGACCTGCCAATCGGAGAAATTGGGTCGTTTTTCTGGGCGTAGGCATACCCGATTACTCTTATGATTTCTTGGTATTGTATTTTGTGTCCTTGTTTAGAGATTCGAATCCTAGTAGGTAGTAATATCAGAACGGTGAGTAAGTACCTAGTTAACCTCTTAGTTTTTCGAAACTCTACTTTGGAGAAAGTGTCGAACCACAATTTAGGGGTTTGGTACAGGTAGGTAGGTTCTTAAAACCAGCTCTTTGGGTTTTATTTTATTAAATTAAGGTCTACAAACAATATTGTAGCTACTATTTAAGTACTACTAAGTTACCTTTATTAACTTTCAGTAGGTACCTAAAGTAAGTATAAAATGTAGAGTCTCTTTTGTTGCGAGTTTTAATATTTTCAGCGCCAATTATGTACTATTCCCAAAATTGTACCAGACCTGAGTTCATACCCCAGATATCGGTTTTTCGCCTATAGGCTACTACAACCGCAATATTTCTGATCCATTCCCAAAAGTATCTACTCAATGTAGGTTTATTGATTTGTGATTCCGCCCAGGTAGAGCAAGGTCATTGGCATTACACCAACTGTAGTCAAATCTCTTGAATTGGGTTAAAAACGTTTAACGAACTGTAAACAGTAGAGGTAAAACATGTACTTAGGTAGGCAGGTACTTACTAAGATAATAATCTAAATAAGAAGGTACATTGATACTTAGGTACGTACCTATATCCTAAAGCGAACATAGGGCCTGGTACCGTTAGGTTTCTTTAAGTTCCTTGTTATCAAGTTCATTGGCATTTGAAAGAACTGATTGAGGTAAGTATCTATGTGATTTACCCACCTTCGTCGTCGAATACTACCGGGAAATACCTCGTGCATTTTTATATATCGAATGACAGACATCTCTTGTAAGGGAATTCTTATTGGCTTGGGAATACCTATAGGATACTTGGTTAGATGTCTACCTGCATTATGGGAAAATTAAAAGCAAGTCGTTATGAATAGGTGTTTTTATTTTTATGATGCTTAAATAAATATTCAGGGCCCAGGCTGCCCAGAATAAGAAGATTTTGCCTAGCTAGCCTAGACGATTTGACCTAACATACATAACGTACATACAGATGTTTATTTTATTCTCCAAACATTATCTTTCGTTCTATGAAACTCTAGGTATTTTTTAAGTAGGTAAACAGTATACCAACCTATTTGGTTGCTTGATTGATCGGAGGAAGATAACTGGGTACATCTACCTATGTTAGTATGTTTACGAGTTTTACAACCCAGTTTAGCACAACTGGATACCTACCAATAAACCAACAAACAGAAAGTCACAGAGCAGTGAAATTACCTAGATGTAGAGTAGCATTTCTCCAGCGCGTCGCGGGGGCGGGCGCCAGTGTATTTTGGCTCGTGACGTCATGCGCGCGCGGCCTCCGTGGCTCCGATGGGCGAGGGAATGCGCGGGAAAGAAAGATGGAGGAATATCATGGTTTCGTTCTCCGATCCCCATAATACGGACTAAATTAACATAGAAATAGGTGATACCTACTTACTACTACTAGAATATATATAGTCGTAGAAGTAAAATATTTCTATGGTAGGTAAGTTAAAAACTAGAGATGCGCCGAATATGGGTTTTGCCGAATAACGAATACCGAATACTATTCGGTTTGAAACCCGACCGAACCGAATAGTTCGGCCGAACTATTCGGTTGTTCTTTCACACTAATTTTCATACAACAAATAGGTAAAGTTTATAAAGAAAAGCGCCTTTGACTGTCCCTAGATAGAGCAGAATGTCTAGGTTTCTAAATTCTATCTTTAAGTGTCACTTATTAACTTATCTTCATTCCTCCTAATAACTCTTGTAATACCTAGATGTGAAAATGAGGATATAAGATTTACTGCTCCTTGGTTTAAAATAATTGAATATGAGTTTAAAATCTTGTTTTATCAAGCAAATTATTATTAAACAAATTAACGAATAAATGGTCATTTTAACCGAATATTCGGTTGAGGCGCCGAATATGCCGAATACCGAATAGTAAACGAATATTCGGCGCATCTCTATTAAAAACCTAATCCATTTTAATCTGATCAGACGTAGTAGACTATGAAACCGCTCTACCAATTCATAAAAGCACTGGAAAAAGGACTCTTTTTCAGATATTTACGATCGATTTTGTGCGTTCCATTTTCATAGATTTCCAACTTTCCTTTGTCGTCTGTCCATCCATTTGTTTGAGTCTTTTTGCGAAGAAATGCAATTGTGAGATTAAGGAAAGGGTTATATAAGTTACTTAGGCCTTTTACGACCCCATAAATATCAACCCCAATAAAAGCAACCATAATCAGAAAAGCGTCTAACATGAAAAATTAATGAATGTTAAACAAAACCCGCTAGTTTTGAAGCCTATTACTTCCAGCTTTGAACCAAGGTCCCCTTCCGCTGCCAACTAGCTGCCACCAGCTTTATGATACAGCTGTTAATTTCATACGTTGACAAAATAAAAATTTCTATTTCCGATGTTACTTTTTTTAAAATTTGTTTTTTTTCTGGTTAGGCAAAGACATAGATGTTATTCTTCCTAGTTTGTTTTCGTAATAACAAAGGTCATGCATTGCGTTTGTCCACGCCCTTTCAGTATTATTATGACGTAAGCGTTCATACAACTCTACAATCGCGAGGTCACTTCCACCCAATAATATTCAATAAAACATTTTGCGATGATGAGATCATATAATAAAAGGCCACATGTTTACGTATAAGTGCAGTGCGAAATTGACCGTATCGCAAAATGTCAAATTGTCAAAATTAGGAACAAATTGTAAGTAAACAATCATTATCTTCGTCTTCATCACAAAAATGTGTGAAACAAGTATTTGGAACATTTTGAAGTTTTCAGGACCGTCTTCTATGGTAGTGATGGAGAAAACTTGCGAATTTTGTTTTATAAACTGAAGAATGGTATAAAAATAAAAGATTTCAAAATATTTTTAATGTTTGTTTATTTTCATTAGTCATTTTTTTAAACAGCAATTATAAGTGATAAAGTTTATCAACCTCATTCTTACTATCTGCAATTACTAAGTAATGTAATTGCAAAACTTTCTTTTACATTTCAGTTGCTTACATCCGTAATTGTTGAATCCAAGTTTCAAAGCACTGACACACTTATTCAAGGCCAAGTTACATTTGAGACAAATTATAAAAGGATAACAGAGCAAGTCAAATTATGGAACAATGTGTCTATGTCCAATTGCAAATGAAATAATACAGAAATGAGAGAATCTGCTAGAAAACATTCCAAATGTAACTCAGCCCAAACTAAAGTCCACAGAAACCTTAAACTTACAATCACTGTTGAAGATCACAATATTTACATTACAATTAAAAAATATTTACAGCTTTCAAGATTACAATAATAATAACAAAACTCAATATCTCAGTCTTTCTATGTTCCTCCGTACTAAAACGTAGGGAGTACCACCCATACACAGCACACTGCTTGTCAAACACACTAGTATGTCCATAAATTAGGCAGAGAAGTGAGTACAAACAAAAATCTACGCAAGTAGTTGAATATATCCTGATTGGTAACGCATATAATGTTCTTGTGATCGGATGGACTCTTGCCAATTGACTAGAGGTGATCGGATCACTGGAGTCCATTATACACTGGAACCGTGAGAAGTTACTCAGTCTTTGTTCAATTAGGTAATGTATCCATTAAGATTTCTTTCACTCCTTGACTGAGACGGTCTGGGAACTTGATGTCGAATGCCACTAGTAAATCTCCCTTCCTGGTTGGTTCCTTGGGGAATGGCAGTCCGTATCCTGGGAATCTCTTCACCGTGTGTGGTTTCACTACCTCTCCTTGAAGGTTCACTGTTAATTTGTCTCCAGACATTGTTGGCACGTCAATTATTGTCCCACAAAGAGCCTGCAACAAACAAACAAGGTTATTAATATCTTATTCATAATACCATTGTTATAGGACATATGTTAATTGAACTAATGATATAACAGGATAATGGTATAAAGGGAATTTCTGTGTGATTCATTGGAAATTCTAATCAACAATTGAGTAACAAGGTTTTACATATTGTTTGAATAAAATGCATAAAATGTAACAGTTTGTAAACATTGTGATAAGGATTTGTAAGAGATTTTTGATTGGAGTATCTTCTTACCTGTTTGAGTGAGACTTTGGCGGTATATCTGATATCACTGCCTTCCCTCTTGAACTGTGGATGAGGCTTATCTCTGATGATGAACACAATGTCTGCTGGGATCTTATTCCTGCCCTGGTCACCCTCTTTCTGGAAAGTGATCTTGGTGCCAGCTTTCCAGCCAGGTTTGACATGAATAGTGAGGACCTTGTCTTCCTTCTTTGAGGTGCCATCAGGCTGAATGACGCGGCGGGAGATTTTCATCTTTTTAACGCATCCTCGCGCGATATCTTCCAATGAGACGTATAGATCGTGTTCAATAGGTGGGTCTTGTGTTTTCTCCTTCCTGTTAGGTGAGCCATGGAAGTTGAAGCTGTGGCTACGGAAGGCGCCACCAGGGCCGCCGGGCCGCGTCGTGCCCATACCCATGTTGGCGAACGGATCCATATCGACGTCCATATCGCGGTCGAAGAACATTGTGTTGCCGCCGCCACCTCCGTTCAGGTCGAAGAAAGCCTGGAACGGGCTGGCCGAGCCGAAGAACTGTGCGAACGTGGCCCTCGGGTCTCCGTGGAAGGCGTACGAGAACGACTGTCCGCCTCCCGGGCCGTTCTGTGAGCCCATTCCTCCCTTGAGGCCCTCCTCTCCATGCGTATCGTAAATTTCTCTCTTTTTCTTATCAGATAACACCTCGTAAGCCTCCGCCACTTCCTTAAATCTCTCCTCCGCCCCCGCTGCCTTGTTCTTATCAGGGTGGTACTTCAGCGCTAGCTTCCTGTATGCCTTCTTGATCTCATCGTCCGACGCTCCTTTCGATAATCCTAAGATCTTGTAATAATCCTTTCCCATCATGAAGAATTACTTACCTAAAACAAAGAACGAAACATATTAGCCACCTACGTCTGGCACCTTTTTTGGATGTCTACGTAACGCAGCACGATGATCCGCGCAAAGACTATTCTCGATTGATTCCGCAAATTTTCAATGAAAATAACAAGGAATACCCAACAAAATAGTTCAGATAGAAAGAAAAATATTAAACTTACTTATTCCTATAGGTTCAAGCAGTATTCCGAGTCTAGATTCTAGAAGTAATTATAAAATAATCCACTCAACTCACACAACACAACTCACAGATCACAATTTTCACAAATGAATGAAACGCAGCGCGCTCGTCGCGCCAAAATATATACATTAAAACGTCTAGAACATTCTGGGACCTTCACCTCGTGATAAAACGAGACAAAAAACCCAGTACGCTAACGGAAAATGCGTAAGTGAGAAAGAGATACATATAAATTTGTCAGTTCATTGTGCTAGAAAATACGGATCAATTGAGTGTGTTCTCTTTGCGAGCATTTCATAAGTGAATCATGTAACTGTAGAATCGGCCAATAGACGAACCGCATACAAATAACTACCAATCAGCAAGTAAAATTTTCGGAGCAAGAACGAACTTGTGCACGGAAGAGCGAATCATTGCCGTCGAAAACGCCTGCAAATAAATGAAAAAAAGTTATAAACATAGAGGTTCTTATACGTGGTTTTAACACGGTTTATCTTATAATAGTCAACATCGGCTGTGGTTCTAACTGTTATGGTTCTTTTTAAACCCTAAATAAATGTTACGAGAAGCTGAATCTGAGGCTGTATTATTATAATTCATAAATGATCAGGAATATAAAAGATTTTTTTGTACCTAATCAATATTACCTTTATAGAAATCTTAGCGTAGGATTAGTACTTAATGCGCGATTTGAGATGGTTTTATAAGCTGAAGCTGAGGTTCATTTTTTTACCTAAATCTAAAGTAGGTATGAATGAAACATTATTTTATTACATTACGGTTTTCATAATATTTATAGTATCTTAATGTTGATATTAACAGAAGCTGTCTTATTTAAGTATTGAAACAAATTAATTGAGTCTGTCTACATAGGTACCTACGTGTCTTTTTTAAAATTATAAATAGGTAGGTACCTAATTATGTCTTGAGCCTACTTACATAAAAAATATCTCTATCAACAAAAAAGAACCAAGTAAGTAGTACAAATGCCTTAACATGAAGAAAGTTTCAATCCAAAGCTGCAATAAATAACGTATTTGATAAGATCGCACGTGCGCCTTATCGCGCCAGTAGTAGGTCAGATTAGTTCACGTGTTTCTCTAGAAGCAATCGAAGGTAAACGCACCTCGACCGCAAGACAACGCGGCCGCGGGTATAGCAGAATACAGGTTCGACGACTTGGCGGAATATGACGTGGTGAACAAGAACATTCTAAAATGAATTAATAAATTAGAGAGCTTGCTCGGATATAATTAATAAAAATTGCATTTTATGTGTTAATCTGTGGTTAACTACAAAGCGTTTCCGGGTCACCTAACTTTTTACATACCTACGTAATGTTTTAGATTAGGTTTTAAAAGTACTTTTAGTAGTAACTAATACAACAGTTTATTGATAACAACATCTCCAAGTTGAGTTTAAGCTCCGCTTCGCTTCGAATGCTTCGATGGAAGGAAACGCATCCGGATCACGTTCCATTACATGTAGACAATAAATTATGCGTAGAACAGAGTGTTTACAACGTTGTGCTTATTAGTTACGTGGAAAGCTGACAACGGCAAGGATGAAAAAGTCAACATATATTGAATCTATCTCTTTCTTTCATAACACTAAGCACTATTTTTTAAGAAAATAAAGGCATCGCATAGCTGTCTGTTTGTTCTGTCTGTCACTGTCACAAAAAAACAATACCTACTATTTTTGCGACTGCGAGCTGTTTTTATTGAAAAATTACCAAATTAAAAGAGAAATAAAACAATAACATCGGTTTCTGTACATTTATTATCTAACGAGTCGTAAGAAGAGTGCGTGTCGGCATCCCTTGTAGTCTATATCGTAGTATTTTTCATAGAAGTCTTGGATGAGTTCTTCGACCTGTGAACAAAATGTCAAGCGATGAATTCCAGACGAAATGCGATTCCTGTGGAGAAATAGCTCATGAACCTTATATAGAGTGTTGCGAGTGTGAAACTAGTTTGTGTACAACGTGTTTTGCTTCAGGACAAGAGGTTAGGAGTCATAAAAATGACCACAAGTACGCCGTCAGAAAAAACGACTTCCCACTATTTGAAAACTGCAATTGGTCGGCAAAAGAAGAATGTAAGTTGCTCTCTGCTCTATCTACGTACGGCTATGGTAACTGGGAGGAGATATCCAAAAGTGTAATCACCAGATCTAAGCTAGAATGCCAGGAGCATTACAAAAAGTATTTCATAGAAAATGTGCAGTATAAAGACTTGAAACTGCTGCCAGAGACTGAACAGTCTATGTTTCCTAAGCCATTGATTCCATATTTGTATAACACTGAAGTAACGGGCAACCCACCACGGAACAATCAATCTGATCAACATTTAGCTGGTTACAACGCTTACAGATCTGAGTTTGAACTAAGTTACGATCAAAACGCAGAAAATATATTTAATATTGAGAATTCATATTCCGATGATGATGGTGACGAGTCCGAGGAGGAGCTTATGGATAATTTGAAAGTTTCTTTAGCCCAAGCTTTGAATACTAGATTGAAAGAACGGCAGAGACGGTACAATATCATCCAAAATCACGGTCTCATAATGCCAAATAAACTATTATCTTGGATGCACAAGTTTGACATGACAATAACAAGAATGAAATGGGAGAAACTATTAGCCTTCATGCAGTTTATGACGGGAATGCAATTTGATGCATTTGTAGAGGCTTTGAGTTTAGAAATGATGTTACTGCAGCGCTTATCACGATTGTGTGAATATCGGAAATATGGAATTAAGACTTTGTATTCGGCAAAACTGTATCGACAGTTGAAGAAAGAGAGGGATTTAGCTTTTAAAGAGCAGAAATATGCAACTTTAGTGATGAGTAAGAAATATGATCAGTCACCGACAAAATATCCTTTAAAACACATGTATTCGAAAGACCTGCCGATGAAAAAGTTTAAAAAAGTGGCCCAACCTTTAGACATAATAGATTTACCTGGATTCCACTTGTTATCTGAATCAGAACGAATGCTTTGCTCCCTTCTGAGACTACTACCATTAAACTACATGGAGATTAAGCAACAATTGATAGCAGAGAACAATAAGATGGGTTTTTTAAGGCTCTTAGATGCGAGGAAAATTGTTAAAATTGACGTGAATAAGACAAGGAAGATATATGATTATCTTATAGCTGAAGGGTTTGTGCGTAAACCTGCTTAATAAATAAGTGCAAAGTATAATATTGTATTCATTTACCTTGAAACCGAACTTTTGATAGAGGAATATTGCAGGATTCGTTGGAGACACATGTAGAGTTACGTCTTTGCCTGTGCATGTCTATAAAAAGGGAAATTTTGTTAGAACTGTTATCGATGACATTTTGTCTGCTTTTGGACACTATCACTTAGACCCAGAACACACAGTGAAACGCAACTGAAACTGCTAGTTACTTTTGACAAAACCACATGACGCAACTAAACCGAAACGTTTCAAACTAGTTGCGTCGTATGTTGTTTTCTAAGGAAGTCTATAGCAGAAACTGCGATGCAACTCAAAAGTTTCAGTTGCGTTGCAGTTGCGTTTCACCGTGTGTTTTGGCACTTAATCTCTTGGAGATTAAGGGCCAAAAGTTTCACAATGTACAGATATTTATCTGACAGTTATTTTATACCTGTCTCTGTCTCGAACGTCATGTTTTCTAGGTTCTTTTATAGGTTTACCTGTCACTTAAATTTTATCTCTAGGTGATAAAACAGGCACTAAATCTTTAAAATAATGGGTACTTAAAACTTATACTATTTGCATTTTTTTTATTAGCCCCACTGCTGGACAAAAGCCTCTCCCATGCTTCTCCATAGACTCCTGTTATTAGCTGCTTCCCACCATTTTTCCTTGAATGAGCGTAGGTCGTCACTCCATCGTTTATTTGCATTAGGGATGATGACTACATTCGAAAAATTCAAAAAATAATGGGTCCGTCTTTTAGGCTATTATAGAATATTTCAAACACATTTTTTACCTGATCAAATACATAAATAAATACAAAGATACAGAGCATCAAAGTTACGGAGTGGGGGATATTGACGTCATTCCTAGGTAAAAATCGTACCTAGGCGTGACGTCACGAGCAACTTTAACCCAGTGTATCTTTGTAATTTTTAGTTTAAGAGAAAAAAGAAAAAATACGTGTCGAACATTTTAAAATAATCTATGTGATGGAATAAAAATTTTTTTTTAGTCTTCATGCCTATTATTGTTACCCACCTGCAACAAATGATAAAGCATGAATGTAGCGATCTTCGCGCGCCGCCACTCCGGTCTCGTGATTATAAATGAGATGTACGCCTCGTGCGCCCCGACGTCAGGTACCAGGAACGCACAGCCAATCACTAGCTTCTTGTAAGTCACTACGCAGCTGAATTCCGGGTATTCCAGGGCTTCACTCACTGAGAATTAAATGAAAGGGTTTTATTCAGAAATAGGCAAAATTCATATATTCATATTTACCTAATGTGGAAGAAAAAACAATATTTAATCTCCATGGAAATGCTTTTATAGTGATAGTGGGACCTCTACATATATCTAATACTAGCTGTCCCGGCGAACTTCGTCCCGCCTTAGAATGAACTTTATTGTGTAGGAATAAAGTTCAAATTGACTCTACATTTTAGTAAGAAAACATTTGTATGGGAAAAAGAAAAGGTCTGTTTTAGGGCTTTCCCGGCAATTATTCGAATTTTTCTCACCGTAAGAACCATCCTTGGATTTCAATGAAAATTAAAAAAAAAGAATTATCGATATCGGTCCAGCTGTTCAGGCGTGATGCCGTGACAACGGAAAACGGGTTTCATTTTTATATATATATATAGATAGATAACAGTAGAGGCCGCGACTTAGTGCGCTTTATCGTCGTATCTTGGAAAGAAATAATGATTTCTTATAAATAATATATTCAAGAAACTTTGCGTTATTGTAGCATTGTTGTTCGTTGTATTATTGTAACTACAATAATGCAAAGTTTCATCAAAATCCGTTCAGTTTTTGCATGAAAGAGTAACAAACATTCTCACATCCATCGGCATAAACATTGACATTTATAATATTAATAGGATTAGGATTTAAAGATCAAATAAAAAATATATACAATACGGCCGAATTGAGTTAGTCGTTAAAAAGAGAAAATAGAAGTTGTGTCGTATCAGGAGCTCAAACGGAAAGCAGAGAATAGAGCAGAGCGGCGAAGACTCCATCCACCGACAAAAGTCAATAATGAGTACGACGCCAGCTTATGGACGTCCACAGCTGGACAAAAGCCTTAGAACAGATTAGGATGTACTTACAGTCAATCCCTGGCCAGAAATAATGCGCGCAGAGATTATTAACAGCAGCGATGTGTTGTGGTCGTACGTACGAGTAGTCTATAGTAGCTCGAGGGGGCGGCGAATAGTCTTTTATGTGTCTGTGAGATAAATTCAAAGGTTTATTTTTGCACACAATGGGTTTTACACTTTTATAAGGCCGTGGCCCCAGTAGGCAAACTGTTAGCGGCTGACTAGTTTGCGGCGTATCGATTTAGTACGCCCTTCCATATATTTGAAATGGAGTGTCCACAGTCAGCTAGTTTTCGCTCACTGTACGCAGTTTGCAGCGTTACGCGCGCTGACTATCTCAGACAGCGGCCGACTCCCACCAAAACCGGTGATTTCATTGATTTGAGTTCGCAGCTAACTCAAACAGTTTGCCACGAATTTGCGGCTCACTCAGTCGGCCGCTAACAGTTTGCCTAAAAGTTTACAGTAAGTACCATTTTATATGAACCTTGAATAGGGCATGGCAATGTAGCGCAGCTTAATAAGTACTTACATTAAAAAAGGAATCAAAAGAGATCAATTTTAAAATTATTCTTTAAAAAATATTGCATTTACGTACTTACATTACTTATGTAAATATTTCAACTCCCTAGCTAAAACTGTTCTTAAGCCAGGTAACAGGCGGATAGACAGATAGACAGACAGACGGACAGCCAAACCTCAATAATAGGGTCCCGTTTTCAGCCTATTGGTACGGAACCCTAAAAATAAATAAATAATATGGTTAAGGAGGAAATAGTTGCTCAGTCGGGTACAGTGATACACCATCGGTTTGTAAAGAAGGAAAAAAGATACGTCTATCCCTTTTGCATTTGTCGGAAGCGTTCGGCACGCGCAAGCGCAAGTGTAAAAGAAATGAACTGTATCTCTTTTTCTTCTTTACAAACCGATGGTGAGACACTGTACCCGACTGAGCAACTGTTTCCTCCTTAACCCTACCTATTAGTCCTCCTCAACAACTGATCCATGAGCGTCAACCACAGCGGCTGCGTGTGCGCATCCCGTCGTATGAACGGTTTGAGAGTGGCGCCGGAGTAGGACGAGCGGAAGGTTGTAGGTTCGATGTGCGACAGTATCAATGTACCGTATACTGTGTTTGATATTGTACCTGTTAGGTTGTCTAGGAGATACTGAAAAAAAAAAAAGATTTACTGTTATGTTTTGCTTAGCAACCCTACAGAGTTTCTTGCTAGGTTCTTCTCTGGGGAAAACTGCACTCTTGCGAATCTAGCATTAACTTTAAAAAATGACCCGTCCTAAGTGTTGTCAAAATCTACAGGATTAAATGATTTTTCATTTCATTTCATTAAGAAATTATTGACTTATTTTATACTTACCTACAGACTACAAATCCATGAGGTCAATATCCCGACTAGGTTTTTTTAGTTTACTATAACTATGTTATTTAATTTTGTAAGGTATTAGATTGTTATTTTCGTGTTTTTACTAGGTAGCTAGTAAACTACTAAGCTAACTTACGGTCAACAGTTATTCTGTGTCAGTACCTACTTACAGAAATATTTACATGCAAAGACTACCTAAAATTTAAATAAACAAAAAAAAAAGTACTTCATCTTGTACATACCGATCTTTGGAAACGATCCAATATTCTTTCCACATTCATAGAGACCTTAGGATCCTCTTGTACATAGCCACCTAGTAGTTTTACAGTCCTATAACAAATTAATGTTTATTACTATTATTATTTATTACTAGCTGTACCCGCGACTTCGTCCGCGTGGAATACTAAGTTTGGCGGCGTTCGCGTCGCGTTTGCTTAACCTGCGCTATTGAAATCAAAAGTAGCCTATGTCCTTTCTCAGGCTATAGCCTATCTGTGTGTTAAATTTCGTTTTAATCGGTTCAGCCGTTTTAGAGTGAAAGCGAGACAGACATACAGAGTTACTTTCGCATTTATAATATTAGTATGGATTAGTATGGATTTAAGATATACCTAAATAGGTAATATCTTTAAATAATATAGCTTATGTGTTATTCTGATGTATAAGCTATAATGTTGCCAAGTTTCATCAAAATCTGTTCAGTAGTTTTTTGCGTGAAAGAGTAACAAAAGTCCTCACATCCATAGGCACAAACATTGACATTTATAAAAGCATTTAGCATCTATAGATAATATTAAACTGCCAAATAAACCTTATTATATCTGTATCATAAAACATGACGTATTAGACAGAGACAGGTATAAAACTGTCAGATAAAATATATCTGTAAATAATAATAATAATAATAAAAGAACTTTATTCATCAAAAAATGTACAGTGCAAATGAGATTTAGATACCTTTAGTGTTAATAACAAACTTATGACTTAACCATACATATTTTGAGGAAAAGGAGAAAAATCCTCAGCATTAATGCTGATTTTCAGGACCCTCCTATGAATCACTGCGTTAGGACACGCCCCAGCAGAGCGACAAAAAATCGAGGATAATTGAACATACTTAGACTTATATAAACTAATTTTATTTTATTTTGGTGGTGAGAGTATCTAAATGGTGAAATAAGCCCTTATAATAATATGCTTTAAAACTAAAGATAAACACTTACTTATCCAAATCAAATAACGGCAAATGCTTATGCCTTTTCAGCCTTCTCAAAGAAAGTTTAGCTCTCAATCTATGCAAACTAGCTTTCTTACAAGGATCCTTAATTTTCGGAATTAAATTCTCCACTTGCTTCAACAATTGTATCTCTTCATACTCAGTCATTTCTACTATATCTTTGTTCTTCTCTACCTCTTTCTCAACCCATGGTAAGTCGATAGAATTTAACTCGGATGAGAAAAGTGTTTCTCGTTTCAGTATAGGTTTTTCCTCGGGTGGTTGCTTTTTAATTTTGTCGGGTTTTGGTTCGTATTGGTCGTGAGGGGAGGCGCTGCGAGCGTCCGAATCGTAGAATAACGGTGTTGGTTGTAAGGAATTTATGCTAGATGTGTCGCTCTGAAAGTTGTAAAACATTTGTAAAGAGTAACCCAATAGTTTCTTGCTAGATTTTTCTCTGGGGATAACTGTTACCCTGCGAATCCAGCTAGTTAGCTTTAAAAAAATGTAGATACTTATATCACGTTTTCATGAGTACAATACTAATTGCCGATGAAATAAATATATTTTGACTTTGATTTAGTATGACCAGTTAAGGAAAAATGTTCGTACATTATATGGAAATAAATATTGCAGCTAAAAAACAAAAAGAATGGGCATGATGACTACATTCGAAAATTCAAAAAATAAATAGTCCGTCTTTTAGGCTATTAAAAAATATTGAAATATTGAAACACGTTTTTTATGTCATCAAATACATAAATAAATACAAAGATATAGAGCATCAAAGTTACGGAGTGGGGGGTATTGACGTCGTTAAAAATCGTACTAAGGCGAGACGTCACGAGCAACTTTAACCCAGTGTATCTGTGTCATTTTTAGTTTAAGATAAAAAAGAAAAAACAAAAATTTTTTTTGTCATTATGCTCATTATGCCGATCCAGTGCACGTAGTACCATAGAAATTAATACAAATAAAAGGCAACAAATCCTTTCACTCCGTACGCATCGATTCCGATATAGTGGACACATAGCTTTACCTGAGACACCTGAGGCGCTACAAACGTCGCAGGATTGAACTCGAACCCTCGAAACAGCTGTTCAGTATCAAACAACTCTTCTTTATTACCTATGTTGCTTGCTTCTTCGAAAATACTCTCTTCGGCTTCGTTCCTTGAGATAAAATATGGAAATTGTTGAAGAAATTAATGACTACAAATAAGGATGGAACATAATTCACAATACTGAAGAGAAAAAACTTGATGGTTGACAGTGAACCTGTTTGCCATGCCGCAGGTCTTGAGTTCGATCCCGCTAGAGACAAACGTTTGTCTTGAGTCTGGGTTTTTATTATAGATAGTACAATATATCTGTATAATTATTATGTATTAAATTAACTATAATTATTATTAATTAATTTAGTTAACTTTATTACCCTTGACATTAGCAGAATCTACAATAGAAGTTACCATTTTTTTTTCCAAACCAATTTTTTTTTACCGTCCACAAACAGTGTACAAAGTGTACCTATAATTACGACTAAGTATTACTTAAGTATGAATGATTAAAACAACAACCGACTTACCTCTCAGACTCTAAAACATGTTCATAATACGAGTGACTAGAAATAGCGCTAAGTTCATCCGAGTCTAGTCTACGTTTTTTTGCCGCCACCGGTAGTATTCCGGGAATTGGCGCGTCTTGTTCATCATTTATGAGATCCTGGTACCCTAGGTACAATAATATAGAAGTTAATTATTTCAAATACTTACATACATACATATCTGTCACGCATCTTTCATGTTGAAGTAGGCAGACCACTCCCCTTAAGTTGTCCACTCCCCTTAAGTTGCTACGATCTAAACACACTTTTTTCGCTTCATCCACATTCATCAGTCGCCTCATATATGCATGTCGGTTTAGGGTGCTTGACTTGGACTTTCTTATTTTTTCTTTAATATTTAATAATAAGTATCATTTATTAAGTTTTCAAGTTTCTAACAGGTGTCAGCATCGATTTTTGTTAGATAAATAGTACTCTTTTATGAAAAAAACTGTTGCATATATTTAAATGAAGCTTTAAAATATAGATAATATCATAAATGCATACAGACATAGCTTGTCACGTTCCACTGCTGGACAAAGGCTTCCCTCCTTGCTCTCCATCCTGTTCTGCTATGCACCAGGATTTGCCATTCTTTCCTGATTGAGTCAAGCTTGTCTCACTAGTCTCTAGTAAATAAATATTTACTTACCCAGTTCAGCTACTTTAGATCGAAACAACGTCTTGTCCAATGCTATCCTTGGTCGCCCCTTTGGTTTATCTCGAGCCATTTCTTGTACTGAAATAATAAAAAGGCTGTTAATTGGATGAAAGCAATTGAGAATAATAATATGCTTGAAATATTTGGGTCATACAGACATGAAGATCTCTGCCTACCCTGATGGGAGAGAGGCAGAAGAGATATGTAATGTATGTTTCTCTTGTTGGCGAAAATTGAAGTTTCTGTACCTACCCTCTATAAAATGCCTTTTATAGTTAGTAAAGATTTTGATAATAATCCAAAAGCAAAAACATGAGGGCAATAATGGACTTCTTTAACCCCTTCTTTTATACATTGCCAGATAAAAAAAAATAAGGGCAGCTTTAATGCTGGACTGTGTAAATACTCCTCCTGTGATATAATAACATTCTAACTTACTAATATGAGCAGCAACAGCCGGTGAGAAGCTATGCAGCAGTTTCCACCAGCCGCTCTCTCCGAGCGCCACTGAGCCAGAACGGAAGAACAAGTGGTTGTACACTGATAGGGCACCAGCTATCGTACCTATCCAGTTCTTCTTTTGTTTGCTGGGGGGATATGAAAGGAAAGAAAACGAGTGAACTTTAAATAATATTTGAGGATGACTCTTGAACTAACAAAATGTTACAAACTCTTTTTATAATAATTTACTTTCAATCTATTTACATGTGCTTTTTATAGTTTTTGTGTTGATTTAAAAAAAATTGCTTTCTATTGTATTGTCAGCTTATCGTGATTGAATTGAGTAATAATTAGTATCAAAATTCATTTCGTAATATTCATATATTTGATATTTAATTTTCCACACATAGTCAACATAAAAAAGTTAGTGAGAGCAGAAGGCAATTTAATTTAATTTATCAATATTTTATTGCATTTCACACTGTATGTTATACAGGTATAAGAAACAAATGAAGTAAGAAATAAAAAAGAACTCACAATTGCACACCAAACAGCAATACCCAATTCCTGTCAATAAATGAGCAGATGTGTGTCTTGTAGTGGAAGAAGCCGTGGTTGCTGATGCCGATCGAGTGCTGGCCTAGGTGGTGGAGTGTCAGCAAGAGAGCGTTTACCCTAGAATTTTGAAAGAAAATTAAATGTGAAATACTAAAAGGCTGTGAGGCACATTAATTGGAAAATTATTGTGTATTGTATATAACTAAGAGAGACACTATGTGATATAATAGGATTCAAAAATGTTGGTTATTCTAAAAATTTGTCGCTCCAAATAACATGATTGCGTCTTAATACGAGGGCACTTTTTACAAAATATATTGCTACAAAACATACGTTTTATAACTCACCAAGGAAATTTATTACGAACAAAAACTTCTTTATTTTCCGGTGAACAGTCTTCGCAAGTGAAATCGAAGAATACATCGCCTGCAAAGTCGCCAGGAGTACCCTGCCGCCTCAAGCAAGTTAAATGCACGAAACTAATGCAACCCTCGCATATTAAACCGGGTTTTTCTTGCTTATCTTCCGGATAGTTGCAATATTTGCAAATTGTAGCCATATTTAGTTTACTTTGATGAATATAGAAATTGTTTTTATTTTAAAATGCAAGCGAAATAAACAAATAATAACATAACCTCAAAGTAAAGGCTAAACTAAATGTCAATGTCAGTTTGTTACTTGACGTGACAATTTTATTTACGAAGTAAACTTTTTAGGATTTTTTTAGATTAAGATATTAACATATCGACATCTATGAACTTAGTAAAATAGCTAAATATTTCAATTAAATAACTATAAGTTAATAGTGAAGTAGTAGTATAAGTTAATAGTAGAAATAAATGCAAATCTGCCAAATGCAATAGTCTTCACTGGTCATTATAAAATAATGAAATCGGATATATGCATAAGTTATGCATACAGATTCGGATACAATGGACAAGCGGGAAAATCAAAAACTCGACCTCTTTCATAATATAAAACTTTATTTTATTTTTAATTTATTACCAACCTATTTTTTAAAATGTTTTTTTTTTTGTTTTTCTATGATTATTGTACCTTAACTTGTTGTTAACTACATTAGTGTTTTTTAACTACTTCATTTAGGTATAATCTGGTATAATAAATCGATCAAAGTTCCTTAATTCTATAAACTTAGTATAATATAGGCCTTTGCCCAGCAGTGGGACACGAGTGTTTAAATAAGATAAGATAATACGTACCTAGTACGTACCTACCTACATATTTTAAAAGAATTTATAATAAAACCATCCAATAGACGTTCAATCTTTCATAAAAACTATTTATTACATGTTTATTACATTACATTATTAAATTAACACAATCACAACGAGCATGAAAACTTAAATACTAATTTAAAAATCTCAATTTCGGAAGTTACGTATCCATTTGCGTATGTGATGTTTGTGTGTTTCCCGCGCCATTTTTACGGACTCCGGATCTTTGTCGTTGGCTGGCATAAGATCGAGGTGGTGAGCACCGTCGATCATTATCACAGCTACCACTGAATCGCTTATGCTGTTTAAGATTCCACCTGCAAAGTGAAAGAAAGAAGTAATCATAATCATAATATTCATTGCGCTTCCACAAAGTTACAAGTAGGTATGATAAAGTAGTTAAGATAAGGCAAAAGAAGTATGTTAATTAAGGACTTGTAATGGTAAGTACTTTTTTATATGCCTAAGTTAATTATTCGTAGATTTGTTTAAAAATTCGTCGAGTTAACATTGACTTCTGTAATAGTGAAGATCAAGCACTACCAAGCGCAGCGTGAGACGGCCACCTTCCAGATGGGTCGACGACCTAGTAACAGCCGCGGGGTCTCCTTTGATGCAGGTGGCAATGAAGCGGTCGTGTTCGAGAGCTATTGGGGAGGCCTATGTTCAGCAGTGGGCTGCTACATTCTGAGATGATGAAGTTACCTGCAGCCCAAGGATCCAGCAATCCATTACTAAACACGATATTAGACGCAGCCTGAAGCCTATTCCCTCCGTACTCCAACCTTGCAGTATCAGGTCGAGGGTATACTCCGTAAGTCTTGTGACACTGTTCAGCGTAATCTGTCATGTTCCACGGGACCGGTTCGAACATATCGTCTTTGCCGTTTTGGCACATAGGCATTACCATTTCTGTGCAGGCCTGGAAACAAAATTATATTAAGCATTATACGGGATTTAAAGGTCATCCAAAGCATATTTTGTACGAGAGAGTGGGCTGGCACCTGCTCAACTGTTTGCCCACTTTGACTCCAGTATGTTTACGGAGTACGAACTCAAGTCCTACGGTGACGGAGAGCTGATGGTGGGGGGAGGATCGGTGTGTCTTAAACTTAGTTAAGACCAAGTTCGGCTTTGCTAGCCACATCAGAGCCCACCACCCACTTTAACAACAATCATAAATGTAAACCTTTCTGGAGTCGCCGTCGCCGGACGCGGTGTGGACGACATGCCTAACTGACTGGCTGTACGAGAATACCTCCAAATTTTTCCGTACCCAATACCTTTAGTAAAGTGGGTTGAAGGTCTTTCAGGCATCTTTTGCAAGGTCGTCGTTATTAATTTACATCTTAGGTAGATCAACTTCCCACAATGCGTTTTTAATTTTTGTCCAAACAGAATCAAACGTAAAGCACTTTAAAGTAAAAACAGCGTTAAAAGTTGTTACCTGATAGTTCCACCCGCTAGCATCCAAGTTCCCATAGTCAGATCCTTTCTTGTAGTCCACGCATTTACTTTTACCATTGTAGTTTGTGAACACTTGAAGAATGTTGCCGACACCCTGAAACATTCCCAAAGAACTTGATTAGGTATCTGGGTAGTCTTTCTGCGCACTTATTCTGCTGAATCTATGAGTTTTTCTATTTTTTCAGCTATGATAACATAAAACAAACACAAAAAAAACAAATGTCAAATGCGTATCACACTTGCTCTCCCTATTAAACCCTACTAGAGGCTACCCGCGACTTCGTACGTATTTATCATCAGATCTTGGAAAAAAATAATGATATCGTAAAATAATAGAGCCTACGTGTTATTATGATATCTAAGCTAAATTATTGTAAAATTTCATTAAAATCTATTAAGTGGTTTTTACGTGATGAAGTAACAAACATACATTCATCCATCCATCGGCACAAACATTGTCATTTATAATATTAATACGACTTACCTATGTGCATGCATCACTCAAGTGTTTATTTCAGGCACATTTCAGGCATCACTGAACGATAAGCAGGTACCTAATTAAATCTATTAGGTATTATATCGAGGCTTACCTCCAGAATTTGAGTACCATTCATAGTCTTATTAAGATACTGGCAGACGACTCGCACTGGTTGTCCAGGCAGAGGCATGAGGAAATCCGACGCATATGGATAGTTCACCATTGCTAACGTTACATAAGTAGAAGACAGGAATTCAATTAGTGTGTTGATATCTTCTGGAGTCTTCACAGGGTCACAAAGCTTCCAATTCTTATGAAGGGTGTTGTTTGGACTTGATGTGAAGTTTCTGTAAGAAATATTTTACATACATACATATCTGTAATATTTGTCACGTTTCTTTCTCTTCGGGGAAGCCAGAGACCACTTCCCTCCACCTGCTGAGATCCAAAATTGCTTTCTTCGCTTCATCCACATTCATCAGTCGCCTCATACATGCACGTTGGTTTAGGGTACTCCTGACTCGGCCTTTTTTCTTTAGGCGAGGTGGGATAATTTCCATCCAACCTTGCTTGGGAAGTATTGGGAAGGAAAGGCCAAGGCGAACATATCTAGACCAAATCAGGGACTTAGTAGCCATTTCCAAATAATCACTAACCTAATTATACTCCAAGATTTCCTGATATTATCAACGCATTGTTTGTTGGCGCTCCCGAAGGATGACGTGACGATCCTATTGAAGATCCCGCACGGCACCATGCCAGGGTACATGTGGATAGGAGCTGATGCTGCAATGGCTCCAGCCACCAAGTGAGGGTACTTTATGCGGAAGTACGCTGCTAGCATACCGCCGTAGGAACCTGTGAAGATTGATGAGTTATTGATTCTCTTTTGGCCCACGCACGACGCAGTTTGGAAGGCTTCCAACAAGGTAGATCGATGACCTAATGAAAGTCGTGAGAAGCTGTTGGATGCAGCCAGCGCAGGACAGGTCCTTTTTCAGATCCTCGGCTTTTATCCAGCAGTGGACGTTCGTTTTTCTAATTATAGTCTTTTAATTTTGATCATTTGGGCATTAGGAAAAACTTAGCTCACTCGTACTTACCTCCAAAAGCGATAACCGGGTACATAGGTTTCAAAGACCCTCCTTGCAGATAGTTAAGAAGATCAGCATAGTCGGCTAGTGCTTGGGATGACGTCAGGTAGCCTATGTGAGCGTTATCTAGAGACTTGTTGCCGAAGGGCATCGATGAGCCGTAGTATCTGTGGAATAGATGGAAGCGATTTACATACATACATACACACTTACATACAGACATAACCGTCACGCCTCTCTCCCATTGGGGTAGGCAGAGACCATTTCCTTCCACTTGATACGATCCAAACACACCTCGATCGTCTCATCCACCTTCATACATGCTCGTTGGTCGTGGAACCGGTTTAATCATACTCAATCATAATCATCATCTTTATTGCCCTTGCATAAAGTTACAGAAAAGAAAAATATACCTATATATATGGATTCCAACTTCTGAATGATGACTTCTCCAGAAGGACTAGCCTAGCATAGTCTGTTCCTATCACCAAGGTTTTTTCGATGTCTCATAGACTAATTTCCACTCAATATTATAGCGTGATTGATTACCTTATAATGGCTTTTACGACATGCATCCACGGATATAGTTTAGTACTTTAGAGTGCTTTTGTAACTCACAAGTAATTTAGGTACCTACCTATCACACTGGCTCACAATTTGTGAAATTAAGGAGTAGGTACATTAAGCAAGTATTAGATTGCGGTTTTGCATTTCTATGTCTTAATTACCTAACTAATTAAATAGGTAGATACCTAATTGAGTTGGTATTTGTAGATGTTACATTTTAAACAAGTAACATGCAATAGACTGAGTAAGGAATCCAGTTTATTATATCTATGTCAAAGGCTATTTGTTATCATAATAACGTAGTAGTGATTAGAGAAAATAATATTAAGTAAGTAGTAAATAAACTGTCGCTTCCAAGGACGTTTTCATCAACATTTATTACTTAGGCGTAATATAAAAAGGTACCAATTTAAGATTTAGTTAGAATTAAATAGAACTCATACAGATTCGATTAATATAAATTAAATTTTTTCGAATGAATTCGATCGGAAAAAAATGAAGACTACAATTAGCTAATACCAGTACCATATGCTAGCTGAAGTGTAAGTTAGTATTGTAAATTACTTAGGTAGGTAACACTTTACCCTCCCCTTTGCATTGAAGAAGGACGAGTGACATTCGGCGAGAGGGACATTCAGCGAGAGGGACATTCAGCGAGAGGGACATTCGGCGAGAGGGACATTCAGCGAGTGTGACTTTATGCGTCGAGAGGGATCTTACTATAGGTACCTGTGAAGAATTGTACTTATAAAATATTAATACTTATTAATTATGGGTACTAACCGATGCTCAGCGAATACAATCTTGGCTTTAAACTCCTGTGCGATGTCCCACATGAAGCCAGTATGCTGTGCAAACACCTCTATTTGCCCCTGGAAAATATATCTACCATAAATTACTAACATTTAAATTTGGATTATTTTACCTTCATATAAGACCCTAAATAGTTTCAACCCAGGGCCCCACAAATTCACGACCCGCCCCTGAATGTTCATAAAATAAATTTACACCTTACATCTTCATGGTTGTCTAGGTAGAGGCCGCTCAGGATAGAGAATCGTGGAAAGGAAGGAGAGAGGCCTTTGCAAAGCAGTCAGTGGGATATTGACGGCTAGATAAGGTAAAGTAAGACATTTAAACAACGACGAATACCATATTATATTCATTCATACATACAATACACATCTGATAAAGTTTAAAGTAGAAAAATATCGAAAATATAACAGGTAAATGATTCAGCAAACAATGGCTATGTAAGTATTTAGCGTTGTTATGTCGTTATGTTTCCGATTGTGTGTGTTTGAGGAAAATAGAATCAAAATGATTTGTTCATTGTTATCACCAGCATAATTTCAAATTCAAGTACGGTCAGCATCATAAGACGATGAACACATTCAGATTATAAAATATACTCCAGAGTTAAATGAATATCCAATAAGGTTCAAAATAAGGAAAATAAGTAAGGTTTTATGTCTTATAATGGTGTAATTGGTGTATATTACTTTTGAAAATCTGAATGTGTTAATCGAGTTACGATGCTGACTGTACCTAGGTACTATTTGTGCTTATAAACTTATATTATGAATCCCAATGGTGAGAAAAAAACACTGTTTTTATTATGGCTAAAATATACCTAGGTACCTACAGCTACATACATATGTAATAGGTGATATGACCTCTGAACCTTATGCGAAATTACGTAGGTATCAAGAGGGCATTCAACTCGCAGAATATCGAATCTCTGCCTACTTCACGTTATGATTTTTAAAAACTAACATTGATAGAGTCTAGTACCAGAGTCCTCCCCGATAGACTTGCGGCTCAAATCCGGGTTTAAGTACCTACTTTTCGTAAATCTCGGGTATACTCTTGGCACAGCTAATGAACCGCATTATACCTTCGTTTAAAACAAGTACATCCACGGGAAGAATTAAACTGTTAAGAAGGACTGTCTAAGAGGATTGTGAGCCGATCGTGCGCCGCGCGAATCTCCATACATTTGTGATAAAAATATTGTTTCGGGTCATTACGTTTCCTAACCCCTAAACCTGTCCGTAATTCGACAATTTTGGTATCATTTGATTGAGTAAACATTGATCTAGGTCCATACGTTTTGATTATTTAAAAATTATGTTTAGTTTATTAAAAAAATCATTAAATACTAGGGGATATTTTAGGTCAAAAATGACGATTTTTAGAAGTTTATTGAATCAAATGATAGCAAAATTATCTAATTACCTACGGATAGGTTTAGGGGTTGGGAAACGTTATGGCCCGAAACAATATATTTATTTATCACAAATGTATGGAGATTCGCGCGGCGCACGATCGCTTTATACCTAATCCTCTTAATAAAACTAAAACAACAAAGAACTCACCTCATTTCCAGTATAAAAGAAAATCGGTCCACTCCCTTTATCCCAATGGTCATCATTCACTAAATATTTTATATTAAACGTTTCATTTCTTTGATACCCAAAATGGTCGAGAGGCACTTTCAACCATTTTGTTTCATATTTATATTCAGATTTAACACTATACAGACACAACACTAGAATTATAAGTCTTAACATTTTCACTGATTATGTACTGGTTTTATACATGTGTCCTGGTCTGAGTGTACATTGATAATGCGTGTTGATGTACATATTTGTGCTCCTTATGTAATGTACTCGCGTGCACAAAAGTGTTTTAAAAATTCTTTCTTTTCTACGCGTGAACTAAATAAAATTGTTTTACCTACACGTGTTAGTTAGTGTTTTATTGAGTCCTTAATGTCTTCTTTTGTAGTCATAGCAAAATGTTCAAGTAATTAGTAAGTAATATCTGGCATTTTGCGTAGTGGCTTCTTTGTGTTGTAGACAAAACTATCGATGATTATTTACAAACAGCCCTGTAATATTGCCATTATAATAATTGGATGTTTACAAATTGAATTAAACACACCTATTATGCAATTTTAATATTACAAAACTGAATCCTAAGTAGTTTATTTTTATAAATAAAGAAGTTCTGTAGAAGTGCGCTACAGTAATGGAAATTAATTTATTGCAAACCATGTTAAAAAATATAGTGGCAGTCTAAACATCACTTTAAAGTTAGAAACAGACTGACTGCGCGTACGCAACGCATTATGACATTTAGTCAGATATTATAATAATCTTAATGTATCTACTCTATGATGAATTGATGACATTGTTATGGAACATTCTATGGAGAAGCATTACACTAGAAACAAACTTACTCCGACGTTGCTTGGGATAGCGTTGCGTGTGAAAAATGTGTTCCTAGACAATATTTCTAAAGAGTAGATTTAATAATGCGGCACACGTTGCGTACGTGCGATCAGTCAGATCAGATCATCATCATTTATTTAAGCCTTTCTCCTGCCAGAAATTTGACTTCCTGATACGACACGACGTTAATTTTCTCTTTCACTTGAGCGAAGTAAGTACGTCTTGGTCTTCCTCTTCCTCTCTTACCCTCAATCTTTCCTTCAATGATGTTCTTTAAAAAATCGTCGTGTCGTATCAAGTGCCCTATCATCTTTCCTCTTCAGATCAGATCAGTGTACCGATATAGTTTGTGTGTTCGCCAGTGCAGTCGGCAGCAAAACAATTTAGTCGTCAAGTAGCGTCGGTTCGTGTCGTTATCATCTCAGATGACCCCACTGTATGGGGAGCAGCCCGATCCGATACATAGCAATGTGCTGATTTGCGAGGGTTTATTTTCTCTCACTGGTTTACCATTACAAATTAAATTATAAATTGCTACATTGCCTTTCCTGTTATGGGTTCAAACAAAGTACATATACTTTTAGAAAACCTAATCCCCTTATTACAAAACGAGGTTTAAAGATAGTCCGACGTTAGTTCGTTTCTTTTGACGTTTCGGCTATGGACAAAACGTCAAACTAAACGAACTAACGTCGGACTATCTTTAAACCTCGTTGTGTTATAAGGGGGATAACCTTTAATATGAAAATTCGAATTTGAATAACGCTAAGGTCAAATATATCTAAAAGAAATATTAAATACCTTCCTACTAGTAAGAACTTATACTCAAAAACTTAGTCCAATACACGGTGTATTCGTCAGATAAATAGAAAAAAGAAAATTGTTGAATCGAATAGTTTCGTTAAACCTGTGGTTATATTAACTTAAAAAAAAATAGCCGTTAATTTACAATTTATTTTACTACGAGTGTGTGTATATGTTATAAAGATGAATTAATTTATATGTTTTGTATAAATAACTGTTTACAACTTGATTAGATTACTGGATAATTGGATGAAACTAAACTTTATACGAGCGTGTAGAAAATCTTTTTTCTAAGAATTTATAGAAAATGACAAAACAAATAACTGTTCATATAAAATTGTATTATAAATTAAATAACGCTAAACATAATTAACAATTATTTTAGAGCGATAACAGGCTAACAATAAACATGTTTCAGAATTTTTAAAGCGTTTTTATTTGTTTATTTGCATTTTTTTTTTTAAATTCTTGAACTACATATCATAATGGGCTATAAATACGTAACGTGAACGTAAAGACAAATATTCTAGAATAATTTAGAGCTTGTGTCGAATTCCTTAGTTTTTCTAAGCATATTGAACATTAGTGCCATCTAGGTCTAAACGATTGAGACGGTATTAATAGTATTTTTTGGGGCATTTTGTTCAGTGACACTCGTTGCAGACAGGCTTGTAAATAATTTATCCGTTAGGTAATGTGCTGTCTTCTTCTGATATTTTACAAAACAAGTGTTAGCTATAAGTAGGTTTAATTGAGGGTTAGATTTTCTGCAACTAGGACCTAGTACTCCTATATACCCCGTTGAAGGTGTCCCGTTATGAGACTATTGGGATTTTTTTATCCCAAAAGGCCCGTGACGCCTGAATGACGACTGAATACCTACTAGCCATAACTTCACGGATTTGCTTGCTATCATCCTTTTGTCGTCACGGGACTTCTAGGAATGCAAACCCATTGATCTGTTACCGGGTTTTTGGGATAAAAATCTCAACAGTTCCGTAATGGGACAACTACAATGGGACATCTGGGACTCAGTACCTACACGTAACGGCAAACATATTGAGCAACGCAATTTTCAACGCTGAAATGAAATAGCTAGTAAATTATTGGTGGAATTATGCACGAAATTTTCCCGACCACACCATAGATACAATGTAAAACAACTTTGCCGGTACCTAAAACTATTGAAAATTTTTAAGTCTTTAACACAAAGTTCATAAAGTAACGACGAGACTTGATATCACAAAAGGTTACAAAAAACCAAGACTGCTACTCCAGCTGCTCTTTCCGGCTGGTGGAAGGCATTGCCTCCTGGAGCCACCAGTCCAATCACCTCCAGATCCTGCAGGTGTTGTCCTTGGAAGCTGTGATGATGGCGTCTCCAGCGTACGAGTATGCGCAGGAGAAGATCTCGTTTTGATGGCCGGATAACACCTGTGAATTAATGGATAGGGATTCAATCATAGTCTAATGTAGGTTATGACATCTTCGAATTAGGCCTTTAACCAACAGGTTACTGTAAAAACAGTGAAGATGTTGTATTTTCATTTATTTAATGTAATGTAATGTAATGAAATAAACGTTTTGTAATTAAAGGCGACTGATTGACGGAATTTTTGAGTCAACTGATGATGTGGATGAAGCAAAAGAAGTGTGTTTGGATTGTAGCAAGTGAAGCGATGTGGTTTCTGCCTACCCCGATGTGGGAGAGGCGTGACAGATTTGTATGTATGTATGGATTAGAGGTGGGCCGAGTACTCGGTTAATACTCGGTACTCGGCGTACTCGGCACTTTTTTCACTACTCGTAATCGGCCGAATAACTCGGTTAAAATGCCGAGTACTCGGTACAAATAAATCTACCTTGCGCATTGGATCTGCTTAGTAGATCATAGTCAGATTCATTCTAATGGTACATATTTAGGCCTTTGCCCAGCTAGAGCAATGTTATAAGCTGCTAAAACCATAATTATTTAGGAAAAAATTTCATGAACAATGTTTTATCTATTTTTTTCCTCTCTTGACCTTGCGGTTTATTGGTTTCATTCGAATAATTAGCGAGGTGCGGAGGGAGGGTCGTAACACCGTTTGAACCCGAATTTGTTAGCGCCCAATTCTAACTACTTCAAGTATACCGAGTAACTCGGCCGAGTACTCGGCTCGGTAAACTTTAAACCGAGTAATACTCGGTACTCGGTTACTCGGTAAAACTGGTACTCGGCCCATCACTAGTATGGATTAAGTAGGTATACATTTATAAAACTGAGTAAGAGTTAGGTACAGAAAAGATAAATAATAGCTGCAACAGTTGTTAGTGATAAACTACTGATAACCTGACAAAATTATGTAGAAACGGGAGTTCCCCTGTTTTTAATCTACATAAATGTGCCTACGTAACGAAAGAATAAGATTAAAATGTAGGTAGATATGTATCTATCTACCATTATAATGAATCAGAGCAAAAACCTACCTAAATACCTATTCATTACTTCGCAAAGCCAACACAAATAGACCCAAATATAAACACTTGTGATCACAATGTTGACTCACTCAATATTCATGTTCCGGTGGTAGTCATACAATCGTCTGTTCGTAGGTAAGTATTATGATGTAGTGATGAAAATAATATAAATTTTGATACGAGAAGTAGAACCGTCAGGGAACTCACACGAAACTTTGACAAAAAGCCCTGCTAAGAACTCAGTTCCCGCGTCAATTAGGTACTTATTTGACAAGGTATTACGATTATTATTCAACGATGCAAGAAAGAGACAAACTTTCGCCGAGTGAACTCCCTATGCCTGTTCATTAAGCTACAGCGATTTGTATTTTAATATTTTTTCACTGCGATCAGTGGGTAACTAGTGTGTACAGCAGGTATACAGGCTAAGCTAGACTCAATCTTATAAGAATCACCTGAATACAATTCCCAGTCGTGGTGTTCCAGATCCTGGCGCTTCGATCTGCGGATGCTGTTAGGAGTGACCCCCCGGCTGGGCTGAAGCACACCTGCAATAAATCGTAAAACAAGTCTTACTTTTTATGTCAACACTTTCTCTTGTATTCGTAATGAAATTTACTGAATAAGACCTATCGTGAGTATGAGTAATGTATTTTTTGAGCAGAGATGTGTTAAGGCAATTGATAAATGTGGATGCAGCGAAAGAAGGGTCGTACCAAGAAGAGGAAAGTGGTATCTAGCTATCTCGTTGGGAGAGAGGCGTGACGGATAGGTCTATGTACGTACAATTTCAATGCACCATTCAGAAACTGGAATACCTACTTCCCATCTTGAATTTAAGTCGAGCTGAATTCTCAAGATGGGAAGTCAAAGTCAAAGTAAATCATCGTATGCTAACCTTGTTGACTTCCTCCCGATGGCCCTTCATAACAGCCAGCTCTTTGAAATCTGACTTCACGTCGTAGATACGAGCCGAGCAGTCGCTGGATGACGTCGCCATACGCTGACCAGCCCAGTCAAAGCAGATGTCCAGGACCTTGTGTATTTAAGCGTACTTGTTGAAATATTGATTGATAGGTTTTTTGTAGTTTCGAAATAGAACAATCAAGGTAGAAATATTTTGTCCCACGTAGTGCGTGTGACAAGTGTGCTTCTAATCATAATATTTCTAAAGGCACTGTGATGTGCATTGGGTAGGATTGTTGCGTACGGGTCACGTCGCGTGGAACAGTCTGTTTCTACCTTTAGGTATTTTAAATCCAGTCAAAAAGACTATGGAAGTTTTCTGAGCAACGCGACGATAATTTCTGATTTTTATTGCGTTTTTATGAAAATTAATTCCAGATAGGAGAAGTGCACCAAAATATGATTACTTAAACATAGATTTAATCTATTTATTTGCACATCTATTGCATTATTTATTTTAATTAAAACCCTCTTACCTCATCAGTATGGCCAGCAACAGTAGCCAAACACGAGCTTTGCCGAGTATCCCACAACTTGGCACTACCATCGAGAGACGAAGAGCCCACTAGTGAACTGTCCCAGCTGAACTGCACGTTGGAAATCTCACCATCATGACCACGCAGTACCGACACTCGACTGAAAAACGCCTGATGTTAACATGTGGGCAATGAGAACTATTGCTTTGAGTAATTTTGCTTTTAGTATTTTGTCAGGCACTTTATATGAATCTAATAATTTAGTATAGACTTACTCATCAACCCTGGTGTCCCACAAAGATATGGTGCCATCAAAGGACCCTGTAATTAACCTCTGCCCTTCGTTGGGATCAAACTGTACAGCTACCACTTCTGCTGTGTGACCTTGGTACGTGTGGATTTCTGATCCTGAAATTATATTTGATATTTTTAATCATGTTAATATTTTTTTTTACAAAAACGCTACATCAAATCTTAAGTCGTACGAGTTCGTACTTATTTATTGTCATTCATATACCTATTAGAAAACTGAAACCATCTTAAACTAATATAGCCTATGTTCTGATGTATAGGCTTCAATATTACCAAGTTTCATCAAAATCTGTCAAGTGGTTTTTGTGTGAAAGAGTAACAATCATCCTCAAATACATCCATCCAATGGCACACACATTGACATTTATAATAATCGGATATGAAGGATAAAAGTTAGGTATTTAATATAACAGATATTCCAAAACCTACCAGTCCTGGCATCAAACAATTTAGCCGTGTTATCCATAGAGCCAGTCGCCGCATAATCTCCTTTGGTACTGAACTGAGCGGCTACCACTTCTCCCGTATGACCCCACAGGGTGGCCTGACATTCCCCTGTCTCCGGGTTCCACACTTTGGCGGATTTATCGAACGATCCTGTGATTACTCGGGTGCTGAGGGAAAAAATAAATTATAACTTTATTTATACAAAAAGTTTAATTTATTTAAGAATGGATGATGCATATAGAAAAGAAAACTGCTAATCTTGCGTTACGATTAAAGAGGATTATCATCTTTATCATCTCAGTTTCAAGTCCCCTACTGCTGAGCATAGAAAGAAAAAAAGAAGAAAGAAAATAAATTTATTCAATCTGCTCTGACAACAAAATACACACTAAGATGGAATTAACAGTAGGTACATTGTATTTTTAGTTAAATATAAGGTACAAAGGTATAAGTTAAAACATCAAAGTGTGCACTATGGCACAACAGTGATATGATATGGCTCAGCATGTGTCTTCCTCGTGTAGAGAAAGACGCTGTTCTTCCGTCGGACCTGATTTAGGCATAGGCCTCTCCACTAACTCTTCAAAGCGACCGCTTCAATGCTACACGCATCAAAAGAGATTCCGCGGTTTCACTAGGCCAGCTGTCCATCTGGCAGGTGGCAATCCCACGCTGCGTTTGGTAGCGCGTGGTCTCCACCCCCGAACTTTTCGGTCTTATGGGCCGACCGATCCCCGCGCTATGTGGCCCGCCTATTGCGGCTTCAGCTTGCTAATTCTACGGGCTATATCGGCGACTTTCATTCTTCTACGGATCACCACGTTGCAATTATCAAACATGGATAAAATGAGATATGAATGAGACTTTCTTCTTACCATTGTGGAAAATTGTAAGCAACGGAATAGACAACGTTCTGATGGCCTTCAAGGGTCTTCAACTCGGTACCAGCATCCACATCCCATACTTTACAGGTTCTATCGTAGCTGCCTGTTATACATCTGAAATTGCCAGCCTATGTGTTATTCTGAAGCTACGTAAAGTTTCATCAAAATCTGTTCTGTAGTTTTTGCGTGAAAGAGTAACAAACATCCTCTTATCTATCCATCCACCGGTACCGACATTGACATTTTTAATTAAACGTTGCCCGCAACTTCGCACACATTTGTCGTCGTATCATGGAAATATTATTCTATAGGTATCTTAAAATAATATACATTTTATATATTATATCATAAGTCTATGTATTGTAATATTCAAGCTATAATATTGCCAAGTTTCATCAAAATCTATTCGGTAGTTTTTGCATGGTAGAGTAACAAACATCCTCTCATCCATACATCGGCACAAATATTGACATTTATAACATCAGTAGGATTAGTATCACTTACCTCTTCCCAGATTTATCAAACGCAACATTAGTCAACGGCAACACATGCGTGAGCAGAGTCTTGTAGATGTAAAACCTCTTTCCACTCGGGCCTTCATGTTCAATTCTCTTCTTCAACGTGTCCAAACATTGTTGTAGTTGGTCGCTCACTTCCTCTGTTAGGAGAGGTTCTTGGACTTGCAACTTGTCTGTTAACTCGACTATGTTTGTTCTGGAAGTTTGATTAAAGACACGATCTGTCTATCAACATGTTGTATCCAATCTAATGTAATCTAGGCATTTGTGTGCAAAGGACACTCTCCTCATCCGCCATGTCTTTCGGTCTCAAGCTACCTCCGTCCAGGTACTTACCCAGCTCGTCCTGCCACCTTTCCCATGGTTAGGCGCATTTTGTGATTTGTTTAATGAATAAATTCAGGAGGACAGGTAATGGACAGGAACATCTTAATAATAGGTTCCTGCATGGCCACTGCTGGGCAATAGCCTCTCTACTTTTTCTCCCCGATTCTCTATCCTGAGCCGCCTCTATCCAGGCATCCATGAAGGCGTTCAGCTTACCCTGCCACCTTTTCCGCGATCTACTTAAGCTAATATCTATATCTATATCTATATATATATAATAAAAATGAAACCCCTTTTCCGTTGTCACGGCATCACGCCTGAACGGCTGGACCGATTTCGCTAATTCTTTTTTTTAAATGTTCATTGAAGTCCAAGGATGGTTCTTACGGTGAGAAAAATTCGAATGATTGCCGGGAAAGCCCTAAAACAGACCTTTTCTTTTTCCCATACAAATGTTTTCTTACTAAAATGTAGAGTCAATTTGAACTTTATTCCTACACAATAAAGTTCATTCTAAGGCGGGACAAAGTTCGCCGGGACAGCTAGTTTATTTATAATAGTCTAAAGAATCCTTACGTAGAATCCAAGTCAAGTAGATCAATTTCCTTCATCTTAATATCGCCTTTCTGTTTATATTCGAGTACGATGCCCGGTGGGTGATACCGAAGGTGAATTTTTAACAACTGCATCTTAAAAGTTCACGGTTTTAGATTTACATCAACATCGTTTTCAAAAAAGTATTTTTATCGCGTTTTATTTTCACAATTTTTACTTTTCTCCGTTGTTGGTAAAAAAATGTAATGTGTCAGAATTATGTCAATATCTTACAGCGTTGCCATGGTGACTGTTCCGGGCCCGTATTCTTCTAATTACCAAATGAAAAATGGTGTCTTTCTAGAATGTGAATTGTATGAACATTTTGGTATTCTCTTAACAGATAAGTTGACAGTGGACAGCGATCGGCCGTACATTTTATTACTTTACGCTATAATCGGTATTCTACTCCGCAATGTCACATGAGTGGCAGTTCCAAACGGTATTCTCTTCGCTATTTGACTGTAGACAAAACCCTCTAGAGACTACTAATCGACTACTAATCGACTATTAATCGTGGCACTTAAGAGAATACCAAATTTGTGACATATTGCTGTCAAATGTTTATCTGTTGGCTATAGTTTGGTCGCTTAACTTAATTTAGCGGAATTGCTACCCTGGTGTTTTTTTCTTTTGTATTGATTTAATAAGGAGGTTGGTTAATAGGACTAAGAAGTTTGAATAACTAGATTTTAACTAAATGCCCAGACATCGAAATATATGTAGATTGAATGATGTCTGTGGTAAAGTGCAAGTTAAATGAGTATTTTACAATATTTGTATAATATTATAGTTTATAGATGTTTATTTATGTTTCTGCATGAAGATTTATCTATAACAATAGGGTTTTTCAAATCTATGCTATCAAAGCAGTATAAGTTATCTCAAACAGCGTTATTATTTGCTTACCTTAGTCATTTCTTTGCGTAGACTAATGCAATGCTTTGTTTACATGAGCTATAAAGATTGGCTGTTATTTAACTAGATAAATGTTCTCTAAGGGCCACTATGAACAGAACTTTGAAGAAACCAGAGTCATTTCGAGCTATTGAAAACTTACTTCGATAGAAATATATATTCGTTTGTAGCTATTTATGCAATCAATTATGCCTAGTGTATTGAAGTCATTTTGAATGCTATGGCTCCTGCGAATGGCACATAACCACAGGAATAACTATGGCCCAACAGACGTTTTTAACGTTAAATCCCTTAGTAAGTTTTTAACGTTAAATCCCTTAATAAGTTACCACTTATTCGAAAATACCTCAAAGTGCCTTACATTATTTTGAAGCCCACTAATTCCTAGATTACTATTCACCCTTATACCTCTAACTAGGTACCTATTTATCTATGTAAGGCTGTATGTGTGGTTGTTGCATACACCTGCCCTACATTCGCGGCTCGTGCATCTCGTGGCTTGAGTAAACAGAAGATGTACGTATTCTGGTTATGATTGCAAAGACTATTTCGAAACAAATTGTAGAACTACATAGGTATCTTAAATAAAAGAGGGAATAGAAGTTGTGTCATATAAGGTGCTCAAACAGACGGCAGAGAATAGAACAGAGTGGTGAAGACTCCACCGACAAGAAATAAAAAATAAAATTAAATATAATGATGGCTCTTAAATATAATGATGATCATGATTATGCATCTATGTATATTGTCTTATGTAGTCTTTATTGTCCTGGGCAAAGGTCTCATTATCTATGTGTTTTTCTAAATATTTATTGATACAAATGGCCGGCCACGCGGTGCATCTGCCACTATGGTTCGTAGGGAAAAGGCCTGTATGTCTTTCACAGGAGACCGGCGGATGCATTATTCATAGTTTAACTTTATGGCTTTCAGTTCAGGATAATAGTGAAGAAAGCGAATTGCTCAGCAGTGGAATAGAGACGGCTAATAATAAGTAGAAAATAATTTCACTGAATTAGCTTTGGCTTTATTTTTGACAGACATTTTCAGTTTAACATCTCCTCCACGGAGACACTACCCTCCTCTCATACAATGCGAGAACCCAATGAATTCTTATCCAGAATAAGGCCTCAAGTTTGAGTCTGCAGTAAAAGACAGCATTCTAAAGACTGAAGAAAGAAAAGATGAAACCCTTTCAGGTGGCGTACCTATTAGCTAGCTCTTTGCAATCACGAAGTGTATCTTGACAAAGATAAAGATATTTATTTGCCTCAGGTTGTACATAGTTGGCAACATTGTATTTCATTTAGGTCTAACACTTGTATCTAGCCAGTTTTTTTTCCAGCATAGACTTCGTAAACAATGTCATTAACGGATATGTAAGTAAGTATTTGAATAAACAGAGATGAAGCTGTTGAAAATTGACTTAAGGTTTTCACTTTTCACACTAAGCGCCTGTTTTACGAGCTCAAATCGAAGGTTTAAGACAAAAGAAACTCTGTAATTATGTACTGTACAATAAAATCCTTTGTAAACTAAATTGTACATGTTGTGGAAATAAAGATATTTTTATTTTATTTTATATCATAAAATTTAACTGGTCTAAAAATGAAATTCTTTTCACACCTAGTATGCTGCGCTCCATTGACCTACGCTCATTCAGGGAAGATTGGTGGGATGCAGCTAATAACAGGAGTGTTTGGAGAGGCATGGGAGAGGCTTTTGCCCAGCAGTGGGACAAAATAGGCTAAGAAAATTTTTTTAACTAAACCTATGTCCATTTCATATAACATCACGTGTTAGACCGAGACAAGTATAAAATATCTGTTAGATATCAGTTGATGGTAAAACAGCTCCTTAGTTAAGATATATATGTCGACGAGACGAGTCATCAGAAGTGGCGTTTAAGCTTTTAGTTAAAATAAGACAGTGGGCGTGTACTGAACAAACTGGCTTTATTGTGTAGTTTGCAATCACGTTATAAAATAACAAGGTGTACGTGATGTCTTCCGATATCTCTTCAAATCAATAATCAAAACAGACTCCATCATACATGACAGCGACTCAAATATGAAAGCGCCCAAGTGACAACCAGTCCGAAACATGCCAGTTCTTGCATTTTAGCAGTAAAGAGTTTGCAAATGGTTCCAAAATAGCCTTCATGAACGTAATCTCCGATATATAAATTATAATTACGTCTTCCTCTCTCTAAAATTGATTGCCGTGACTTACAGGGTCTACAAAATGTACGTTTATTAACATCCTTTAAGTAACTTTGCGGAAGTGCAATAAATATGATTATGATTCTGTTTTAATTTTACTTATTATTAATCAGTGCCTTCTTTTATGGCGCTCTCACACTGCATGTTTAGTGGCGTTATTAAACCTATTATTTAACAAACATTTAGTACACTAACTTTTTGTTAGGTATTAAATATTTACCCTTTGAGTATACGTAGAATATATAAGGAGGTGCCACATTTTTTTTTCATATACAAATGAGTTTATGACAGCGTGCCAAGGTTGGCGCAAGTTTTTCATAGTTTCCTTGGTAGATGACCTGTCAAACAATAAGAAATTCCATACGAAAAGGTAGCCATTTTGCGTCAGACCAGGCACGCAGATCCAGACGGTATGGCACCTCCTTATATATTCTATACTTACTCAAAGTGTTTACCAACGTTACTAAACACGCACCATTACAATTATTAATTTATTCCAAAATAAAGGTTACCGTGTCATTTTTATCCGGTTCTTAATGCCCTTGATAGTAGTAAGTAGTGTACTATTTACATTGAAATCCGCATTCTTAAAGCCTTATAAAGAGCAATGCTGTTAGCTGCATGTGCATTGGGAAACAAAAAATATGTCAGAGTACAGTTGTGAGCAGGTCAACATTTGCTAAATCGTCTCGATATTGCACTTTATGCACCTTATGCTCCAAATACCTCCATGGAAAGCTTGATCTGTTCTCGACTGTACGTACATCCGATAGACTTTTTTAAGAGTTCCTATCCGATGAGATACTGGTGCTATCACCATTTTTATTACAATTTCTTTTATTTTGATACGAAATTGCTAAAATACATGTTAAAAGTCGTAAACTTTTGTTAAAAGATGAAAACTGCTTTTTTTTCAACCGCGTATTGCCTGTTGTCATTTCTTATAGATCGGAATTCTTTTGAGCCAGTATTGAAAGCTAGATAGGTATATTATTTAATTTAGTAGGGCAGGTACCTACCTAAGTAGGTAAGTAGGTACCTAATAAAACTCTCAGTTTAAATCAGGATAAAACTCTAACAACCAGCTTTAAATCAGGATAGAACGGTCTCTCAATTTACTACCTCACTTTATTCTCAGGTTCCAAGTTAACTATTGCATGGTAAACTTACTTCACCAACAAAAGGTCTCTGTCTCACTTGAGTGCGAGTGGGCATGAAATTAATTACCACATTACTATTTTTGGGTGCTAGACCGTGGCGGGCTCGAAACTCGAAACCTCTTGGTGATTGGACAAAAACATCTGAATGTTGTTTTTTTTCTACGAGGAAGGAAGGAGAGAGGCCTTTGCCTAGCTGAGGGATACTCGTGGCTAGAAGATGAGTAGGTATAGTAGGAGAGCCTGGTGAGTTGGAAATGACGAATACTCATCCCAAGTAAGTAGGTCTTCTTTTTGTAAGTAGTTACCCAAGCTTTTAAGGCCTGCAGTTTCATACTAATACCTATGTATGATACCTTTAACTTGGTATGAACTTATCTTTTTTCTTCTAATTAACCAAAGAATTACAACAAATGCGGAAAGGCTCCAACGAGGCTCTAACTTTATAAAAAAACAACCTGCCAATAAAGCACCACGTGTCAGCCTCCCACCCCCACCAGTGGGCAAAGAGGCAGCCCTACACGTCCGGTGGAACAGGTTTGTTCGGTCCTTGACCGGCGCCGGCGCAGTTTGCCGCGCGACAGGTGAAAAGACGCACGCGCACGGTTTTATATTCTAACCGCATTTCGCGAACGGAATTGCGTCTACTTTTACTTTCGTCATTGCATCATAATATTTCGTAATCCAATCTTTATTCTGTGCTATCTTTTTTTATCAGTTTTCTTTTAGCCTGGCTGGTAAATTATTCAGCTTTTGTAATCAAAAAGTGGTTTATTTGATTTGTGCCTGTTTATAATCGTGGTTTGGTGGTCTGTGTTAAACATGTGTCAAAATCAATTAATGGGATGAATTTTGTATCGGAAACAAACGATAATGTACGTATAATTTCACGTTCTTATGATTTTATTTGCAACTAGCTGACCCGGCGAACTTCGTACCGCCTTAGCGTAGCTTTGATGCACTATAATTAAATGTATATTTATTTTTCAATCTTTCTGAGAGATTTTCTTCATATTTTTTTCCGTAAGAACCTTGTACAGAGTATTAGAAAACTACAAAAAAAAATCAGTCAAATCGGTCAAGCCGTTTTCATGTTATGTCGTGACAACGGAAAACGGGTTTCATTTTTATATATATAGATATACCTAATGTTGGCCAAGGAAAACATACTTTGATCAATTAACTGACGAACAAAAGAAAGGCTAAAGTGAGTCAAGAGTACAAATTGAGGAATGTGGATGAAGTGGAAGAGGTGTGTTTTGATTGCAAGTGGAGGGAAGTGGTCTTTGCCTACCACGATGGGAAATAGGTAACAAATACGAGTAGGTACATTTGTATAGTGCAGAAGCCGGAGCCGTAAAACGATAAAAAACACGTGCTCATAAAACGAAATCATTCAGTTGTATAATTATGAACCAAAATATTGACAGTATAACTAGATTTTAATTACAATGTTTGCCTTTAGTATGCACATTACGTAGGTACATAAGTAGGTATCTTACATACAACACGCGCTGCGTAAGATTCTAATAAGATCTATAAAAGATAAGTGGAGGTATATGGTAATGTTTTATTTCCGTATTAAAATAAACCAGTTCAACAGAATAATTTCAATAGACTTACAATTCATTTAGTGCTTAAATAAATCATAGGCATATAAGTTGGTTTTTTACGCGATTGAATTTCCAATTATAGGCATTTTATTTTATTTCTCACTACATTATCTTCATTTATTATAGATTATTAAAGGTCATATGAAAATAATAAATAAATGCAATAGTTTCTTATCTATAATACTTTTATACCTACCTCATACTAATATTGGCGAAGACATATTATTACTTACTTTATTTTTATGTTACCTTTCTTATGGTTAAGCTGTGGATATCCTTAAATAAAATACCTACTGTATTTTACGAAAACAAATGTAATAGACAGTTAAGCCAACAGTTCATATCACTTATTGAGAGTTTTGAGTAAAACAACAGGTTTAACAACCTTTAGCCTCAAAATTTGCATTTTTATGTTAACAACGTAGAGGAGATGACTAGAATTGTCAGTAATTTGTATTTTTTGGTTAAATAAATTATTCAACAGCTGGCTTATATCTAGAACTATTTATTTATAACTAAATTAACAAGACTTATAATTTAAAAATAATGACTAAAATATATGCTGGCTTATTGTTATCTTCATGTGTTTATCTGTTTTAAAGTTTTTAAAGTAGATTGAGATACCGTTTGAGGTTTTGTCTTGAGATGTATTCATGTTATGAGTAGGTATGTATAAAGAGTTTTTTTTTGCTAGCCATCATAGTCACACTACTGGGCAAAGGCCTACCCCGCGACTTTCCATTTAACACGATCTCCAGTAGCGCCCTACCATTCCCGTGAAAATCATCCAGATAGTCTCTGATCTGAATGGGCGCCACTAGATGGTCACAGACGCCGAGGTAGACTCCGAAAAGAGTAGATATGTCAAACAAAATGAATCTTATGTACTTACCTGTTTTAGTAATTGGGGACGTGAAATCAGATTTATTTTATTCGAAAAATAAGACTAGATCTGGCGAAAGTACGATCGAACTTTTAAGTTTATTTAAATTAATGATTTAAGTTTTGATTTTGCACCCATATCTTTCCATGATGTAAGCAGGTAGGTAATCATTTTTTTTACCTTAATTTTCATTAAATACTCAAGTGATAAATGTATTAATTGACTAAAGACTGTAACATATACATTCCAAATTTTATTACTTCACATTTTACATCGTTCACGTCGCATTACGCTACCAAATTGAACATGTAAAGTGTGATTGTCCCCTTCCATTTCCTCTGAACCGCGTAAATCTACTTACCTACCTATATTGAAGTATTAAATTTAATATAGAGGCATATTATACCTGCTTGCTATTTTCCGGGGCACTGAGTCTCAAGTCTGTGAGCCATGTCGCACTGAAAATTGCCTTTTTGCCTCGTGCTTTGCTACATACCCAGTCTTATTACCTTGGTTACAGCGACACGTATGAATAAATGCATGTCAAACAATTTCTATGCATATTAAATCTGGGCTTCTTTAAATTGCGCTTTCATCACCTGGTTTTTGAGGTTAGAAAGCTAGTTTGTTTGGTTAGAGAGTCACATAGTATTCATTACTAAGTACACTACTATTTAAGTGTTTATTTATGTAATTCTAAAGTATTTTTGTTGAGTATTGTTGGGTCTACCAAAGGTGCAAGTAAAGGTCAACAAACCATAATGCAAATTTCACTTTAAGGTGACTGAATCCTACAATAATTATTGAGTGTCAAAGTTTGTGCCGATGGGTGGATGGATGTGCTCTTTCACGCGAAAACCCTTTACAGATTTTACTGAAACAATATTGTAGCTTGCCTATCAGAATAACACATACCTAGGCTATTAAATCTTAAGATTAAGTGTAAGTTTTCTAAGATTGTGATGACAATATCGCATACCTACAGCGTGATTCAAAATAGCACACAGATTACGGAAAACTTCTTTCACTTTACCACATCAAGAGTTCAGAGTTCAAGAACATAAAGTCGAGTGCAAAAGTCAATAATAAAAACAGTTATGATTATAATTATACTTTCCACTGCACTATGGGGAAATGCTCACAATAAAAACAATAGGAACTATTTGATTACCCATTCATTCTCCGACAATGAGAAGCTTTTTTACCTTTTTACCAACTTTTTACCAATAGGTAAGTTATCGATTGAGAAAGCAACTAGTAGTTATAATTGGCGTGTGAGTTTGCTTTCTATTCGTGAAAATATTGCGTTGTTTAACATTCCACATGCAAATTCAGTCTTATTATAATAATTGTATAGTCGATAAGTATATCTTTTCTTGTGTATACTGGTTGTAACAGAAAACACAGCGATAGTCCTCATGAAACTGAACAACATTTTTTTTTTGTGTTACGACCCTTGTTGTTCTTGATGTTCCTTGTTGAAAGTTGTTCAGTTTCATGAGGACTATCTATCGCTGTGTTTCGGCTTTATACCCCCTTTCTGTTACACCATGTATAACTTGCTTTTAATAATCACTTTGTTGTTAATTGTTTATGGATGGCCTAAGATTATGTTTGGTCTTTTTATTATTACAATAATTTTAATTCGTTTTCTTCAAACCTTGATTAGGTATAAAAGTGTAATGGTATCTACACACCAAAGCCGCCGGCTTTTTTGACAGCTGCCATTCGTATGACGTAAAGCCGCCGGCCTAGCACGGCGGCTTTGGTGTAGATAGCATATAAATGGAAGTAGATACTTCATCTATCAGTTTTATGAAATTGCACGATCGAGATGCAGCGTCCAAGTAAATGATTACTAATAATATGTGTTGATATAGGTACTCCTACTTAAAGAATATTGCTTAAGTGCTTTATCATCATCATTACGTCGCTGTTGTCGGTAGAGTCTTCGCCACTCTCCTCTATTCTCTACCATCCATTTGAACACCTGATACGATACAACTTCTATACCGTTTTCTGTATTGTATTTTGCCAGTTTCATATACCTATTTTTTTTAGCCTATTTTGTCCCACTGCTAGGCAAAAGCCTCTTCCATGCCTCTCCAAACACTCCTGTTATTAGCTGCTTCCCACCAATCTTCCCTGAAGGAGAATAGGTCGTCACTCCATCGTTTTCATATACCTACCTATTTAAATCTACTAAATTATTTCTTTGCAATTTGCGTAAAATCGTAGACCTAGACGAAGGCCAGTTTATCGGCATCCGGATATGCTATTATAATTACATGATGTTATTTCCGCAATTAAAATTGATTATGATGTCGAAAATAATTATATAAAATGTTTGCTATTACCCATCGTATCCGTAAAGCTACAATTTATGGATGGAATTTGATGCAGTAATACTAATAAGTAAATATAGGTAAAGATACCAAACACTTCTCCCATTCTGTCACGCCTCTCTCCCATAGAGGTAGGCAGAGACCACTTCCCTCCGCTTACTACGATCCAAACATACTTCTTTCGCTTCAACCACATTCACCAATCGGAACACGAAAAAAAACGGTTACGGACAAATTGTATGAACTTGTTCACACAGCTTCGAGTCAGGCGTCTATACAGAAACGGGCAACTCTGGACACGGATAGCCCTCATCCGGAAATATGTGGATAGCCCAGGGTGCTTTTGACGTCTTCGATAAGCCAAATAGCCAACCAAACATCAACTAGCTTTTTATTTTTTTTACCATCCATCTGTGCCATCAAGCCTTTGGTAGGTAATATGGTACAATCCAGTCAGTCGCAAGGTGGGGCGATTATATTTGCCCAGTGACACGGAACATTGGTGACGTCACGATAGAAAGGTGTGCGTCGGTCGTGCGGCGCATGCGCCAGTTCCCATGACACATTGTTATGTTACTTACATTATTGTGTTACGTGAAAGGTGTTCGCGGTTCACATTAGTGCAACTTTATTAATTGTGTATTGTTTTGAGTTGAGTTTTTAAAATAAAATCTATATTTTGAAATAATAATATAATTGATTTCTTAAAAATCTACTTTTATATTTAAAAAAAAAGAGGAATTAAATAAAATGCATAATCTTACTCCGAAAAAGGTATATCACAATACGAGTTTTTTGTTACCGGCTCCTGCACTATGTTTTTTTTTATATTTGAGAATCGAATAGAAACTGGATTTTTTTAAAAATATTTGCCTGGGCATTTGAGTACTTTTTCATTTTATTTATGTTTATTTTGTGAAATTAATTATCTATGTTGTTTGTTTTGTTATGTGTTCTCATGGTTTATATTGTGTGTTACACACGTTATATTAGGTAGGTAATAAAGCACTTATTTTTATAATTAAATTCAAGTTTGAATTCCAGAAATGAACGATGCCATCAGAAGCGGCAGGGCTGGACTCAGGCGGGGTGGTGAACAAAGCGTTCGAGGGTGCTGATGATGGATTCCACACCATCGACCTGAGGACAAATCGACAGGTGGATGACCAGGCTAGTGCTGTACAGGTAAATATAGGTATATAAAAATATAAGCTCAAATATTTTAATTTTAACAGTACTATAAAAGAATGGTTTATTAAAAACTGTTGGCATTATTAACGTCTTTTAAAAGGGAAATAAATTAAATTTAAATGAAACGCATTTAATAAATTTTTACTTTAATGACTCTTTTATATAATATTCGACCTTTACATTAATATTGTGCATAACAAAATACTATTTAGACAATTTAATGATAAAAGAAGTGAAATAAGAAGTAATTTATGTATTTTCCGCCAAAAAGGCCAAACAATTAAAAGTATCGGCAAGTCAGATGTAGGTACTAAGTGGTAAATATAGTAGTCATATTCATTTAGTAGGTACCTACCTATAAAAACGAGGAAGTTTTGTATGTTAAAGATTCTGCCAAAGCTAAGCACTCAAATAAATTAAATTACCTACCCAAATCTTAATCCCAAATTGAAAACGCTTCCGAACATAGCATCCTAAGCAAAATAATTTTATCAAAAATAACCATTATTATTCAGCATAAATATAAATTTAATTTCCATAAATTCATTTTGGAGTACCCAATAAATGTAGCGAGGGAAGCACGTTTTTTTAGTGAGTAGGCAGAATGGAGTTTCCTTGGCCACTCGATTTCCCTCCAAAAGCCATATTTTAGGCGCGAATTTAATTTAGTTCCGAATTCAAATTAAAGTCACGTCAAGCGGCGCACGTGCGCAGTACAGCTGAATGAATACCACGAGCAAGGAGATTATTCATTGCTATGGGAAACTTTTTAATTTCACAACAATTCGTTAGCTTCAAGCTAGCTTGCTAGCCTATAACTAATTAATTATTTGATTTAACTTGAAACAACTAAAAACTTATAAGTTTAACAAACGTGCAAGGCCAACTAATATCTACTAGGTTATAAAATTTATGAGTAAAAGTGAAACATAACAAATTGCATTTTTTAAAATTAACTAACATTCCATTAGTATTAATAATATATCACCCAGTACCTTCATGAATTCCCTTAAATATACTATATAAAAAAATAGCCATAAGCCGCAGCATTTCGACCTCTAAAAACTCTGAATGCTCTGAAAACCAAGCATATACTGTGTCCGTTGTTTATAAACCCTTCGAGCTTCCGTACTGAGCTCAGTATCACCCTAAAGCCCGCCCGCCCTACGCGGCGACACGGCTCCACGCGGAAATATACGAACTTTTACGACAAACAACGAACTGTGCTGTTCAAAATTTAAAAAAGAAGTGTCATGCATTTTTAAAGATATACCTACAAACTCTTTTGTTAAATAAAAAACAGTTTGTGACTTTGAATGGATTACAATGGTGGGTGGTATTTTTGCGATTTTTTTTTATTTAAAGTTAGGTTTTTACGTTATTTAAATACTAGGACAGTCATTTGTAAGTATTTTTTATTAAGAATATCTTGGGTATTCTTTGTTTCTACGTAAGAAAAACAGTTGTCAAAGTGAATGGCCTTAAACTAATTCAAACAATACAAAATTTTTCGAATCTGATTATACGAAAGGAAGTAATTTACTTAGTTTGTATAGCAAACAAACATTATAGCAATCTCTTATCATAATCTTAATGATGTCTATCATAGTATAATACACAGCGCGATGATTACATAGTCATTTGGATTAGGTATATTTACAAAATGTATTATATTCATATTATGATTATACATAACAATTCGAATGGTAATCAAGCTTAGTTATCAAGATTGATGCTCACATTTTTTTTTATAAAAAACTTACTGTCCCGGCGAACTTTATTCCGCCTTAGACAGGGCTTTCCCGGCAATTATTCGAATTTTTCTCACCGTAAAAACCATCTTTGGACTTCAATGAACATTTAAAAAAAAGAATTGATAAAATTGGTTCAGGCGTTGTTGAGTTATGCGCTTACCAACACTTTTTGCGATTCATTTTTATATCATAGAATAAATCCGAAGTATCTAGGTATACCCAGGTATAAAAAAATTGTGAAAAGAAAGGCTAAGCTAAACTTTTCCCAAAAATTGAACGTAAAAAATTAAATAACGAAAATTATTTGTAAACTAAAAAAAATTTTGAGAAGTATCATTTCGGGAATCAGGAACAAAAAGATACATTTGTTTTAAAAAATATAAGTTTTTAGATAGTAGGTACCATAGTTCAATTTAGACAGAAATCAATAGGTCGACTGTTTGTTTTTGATCCGTAATGGTAACCATGACCTCAGTTTACCTGTAACTGCTCTACACTATAATTACCCTCATACGGTATGCCACGATATCCACCGAATTATTTATCGTCCCCAAATATTCTATTTGTCGACGGTTCAATTGCTAAATGTAAAAACTCTCATAGCCTGTTTCATCATCTACGGATAAAATATATCTGACAGATAAACTTATGTCCATTTCATAAAACATTCGTTTTAGATAGAGACAGGTCTAAAATATCTATCAGATTCATTTTATCTGTGGATGGTAAAATAGACACTTAGTAATCGAAACATTATATTGTCTTCATGTTTTTTTTTTTTTTTTTCCTTTATTCAAAAACGAAACTTGTTGTTACAGCTTGTGGACGTCCACTGCTGGTTGAAAGCCCATCTTCATATTGACATTCAATGAATAAACTATTTCATTATTTTCTCTTGTTATCTGAAATGGTGATGATTTTGTTCACAACTACATACATACATAGTACATATCCGTCACGCTTCTCTCCCATTGCGGTAGGCAGAGACCACTTCCCTTGCTACGATCCAAACACACCTCTTTCGCTTCATCCACACTCATCAGTCGCCTCATACATGCCCATCGGTTTAGGGTACTCTTGACTTGGCCTTTCTTGAGCAAGTCCCCGATTTGATCGAGGTACGCTCGTTCACAACTACCGACTAAATTAACCACAAATATTTATTTTCGATTCTCTCACTTAAGTATGCTTATGTAAGATCCGTAACCTTGTACTTTCACGAACGTAAGAAATCAATTTACTTAACTGTTGAATAAAATAAAATTATAATACTTACTAGTATCAGGTAAGCTATCGATCTTATCAATCTGTGCGTGTTCTGTTACTTGACATAAGTTCACTCAGGTATTTAAAGTCAGGTCTTAGACCTGTGTTTAGTCGATGTGAATGGACTGTAATTATTTATTTAAGCATATCGGACACTAAATTGCTATAAAATTACTATTTCTTGGGTTCGACGTAAAGTATCTTTACATTGCTGAAAAATTAGAAAAAGAACTTAATTTAAGCTTTGCAAAAAATAGAATTTCTAAGTCACACAATAAAATTAGCTACATGTAAGTACATTTTAGTCATAATCAATCATCTAGGTAAGCCACTGCAATATATTTATCTGTCCACCATAGGTATTTAAAATACCATTCCATCTTTGTGGACAATTCTTCTTCAAGTCTACAAGGATACAAAGGCCAGGATATCAGCTGTTGAGCTCAGCGGGTGCATTGTATGACTTGTATGGACCCGTGTTCACCCATTAATGTTCAAATGAATGTCCTACAGCCATTCAAACGTGATGTGTTTAATAAAGACCGGATTAAATGTGTCTATGGCCCCCCTTTAGGTCGGTTTTAGGTCAAGAGATTTTAGGGTAGACGAGTACTTTATTTTGAGTGATATGCAATTGCTTTTGTGCGTTTTTGCGTTTGAGAATTTAAGATTGATGTTTTGTTTTGTTTTGTTTATAGTTTAAAATGTTATAAACAAAATAGTACAGTGAAATAATGTATTAACTATTTACGCCCGTTATTAATAACCTATCCTGATCCGATCAGGATAGGTTATTAATAACGGGCGTATGCAAATTATAATGCCATTTAATTGATAAAGATTATGACATGTAGTGAGATGACAAAATCTAAGCAAGCATAAAAATCTGACGACTACCTACCTACTTACCATCAAATAGCTGCCGGACCATTGTAGCTTCGCCAAAACAATCAAAAAATTGTTTTTTTTTTCATTACGGTAACATTTTAAATTGTCATTTGCATAAGAAAATGTCATGTCAGCCAATGACACATTGTTTACCTGACATTTCTCAATACAAATGACAGATTTGAGTGTTAGCATAGGTTAGCTTAACCTATTCTTAAACAAATAACCTATAAGTAGGTACCTATCTAGTTGACAGGCAGCTATCTGTCGATCTCTAATCTCTAGAGAGAAAAAAAGCGCTAAGTAGATACCGCCCACTTGATCTTTAAACTTGAGTCATACATCTTCAATTGTACTTAGTTATTTACATTGGGCTGAGTCAAGACCAAGGCTATTAACCAAAACATCGGAAACACCCACAGTCTCCGGTGACCAGTGGATAAACATTATTTAAGAGTTGTAACTAAGGCATGAGTCGGCCATTTTTGACGAAAACAAAAGAAAGTAGACAAAACAAAACGTGATATTTTAAAAAAATGCCTAATTCATAACAAATAATACTTATGTCACATTTAAAATTCTCATTTTTATGGAAAAATTACGTATTAAAATACATACCTATTAGAAGAAAATAGTTTACCTTTTTTTTTTTTTTTACGTGGGGAAATCCGTTATAGATACCCTTCGTCTCGGAGAAAGACGAAGAGTTATGTCGGACTCGCACCGACTAAAACCCCATGGTGTTTCTTCTCTTCGCCAAGTGACAGGGACACGGGAAAGCTTCCGCATACGTCCGCGAACCCTGTCGGCGTGTCCGCCGAAGCAGATCCCTCTCGGGCAAATGCCCATCCTCTCTCCGCGGCTAACGTGTCAAAACACCAAACACGTCAGCCGCACCTCCTCGGAGACCAACCAGTGGTGAGTGACGGACTCTCCGATTCCGCCACCCACGGTCTCCCCGCAGCGAGCCAGATTTGTGGCCCCGCTACATGCCACACGGTCGCAGAGGATAGGGAGAGCGGCCTCCGGAATACCGACACTCCTCTTCCCCTGCGACCCCACCGCGTCCGCCATCAAAAGACGGTGGCGACCCCGTCTAGGCCGCGGGAGGTAGGGAAAGCGGCGCACCGTGATACCGGCAGTCCTCTCCCACTGCGGCCTCCACCTCTCAGCAGCTGGACTGCCCATACAGCCCAGCCACCCGCCTCAGCTGCGGAACCCCCCATAAGGCCCGCAGCCTACGCACCTCCTCAACAGCCTGTGCCGCCCATACAACACAGGCTGTCCGCCTCAGTAGCGCCACCAAAAGGTTCGCCACCTACCAAGTACCGCTCAACCCAAGCCCGACCGGAAGGCATCGGGGAGCGGTCCTCCTCGGGTTCCTCTTAGCTTCCCCGCAGATGGACCAGTCCGCAGGTACTAAGCCCCCCCGCCACTGCAAGGCGAGAACCCACCGGGGGGGGGAGAAAATAGTTTACCTAGATATGTCTAAACTTAACAAGGTATTGCGATCGATCACTTTTATTACTAAGTAACTTAATAAAAAATAAACTCTAAGTATATCTATCGAAAACTGTTAATAAATCTGGAAAAAAGACCGCCTCTCTTCAAGGCAGCAAACAAAAAAATGGGGCTCAAAATCTCCCTTAATCCGCTCCTGTCAAAAACCGCATTAAATCTTGATTTGAGTGGATTATGTCAAACATTGTGTACGTACATTTAACATTTAGTTAACTTAACTTCCGGTTAAGTTTACAAATAAATTGGATAGGCGCTGTGTATCAATTACTTTAGACCGTTTAGACCTATTACTGAATGATCTGTGTTATCTAAATCATGTTTAAACGGAGTGGTCATGTGGCTTTGTTTACTAAATTTATGTTTAAAGTAGGAGGACGTTACATACATACATACATGTCTGTCACGCCTCTCGCCCATTGGGGTAGGCAGAGACCACTTGCTACAATCCAAACACACCTCTTACGCTTCATCCATCCACACTCATCAGTCGCCTCATACATGCCCAGGAGGACATTGGTATTAATAATTATGATTTACTGGCTAAACAGATACCTTGATTTGAATGTTATGTTTCTCTTAGAATTGGGCGTTATTTATCGATTAACGAAAATAGTACAAAAGTTTGTTGTTATATTAAGGTATGTTTAAATTAGGCTACGAGGATGTTTCTGTTTACGATCTAAGTTTAATCAACTGGAAAAGGACACGTAAATTTCGTTAATTAACAACCTATCATAATATTTTACTACGTATTTTCTTACACTACATGTTTATAAAAACAAATTAATAGATAAGTAGGTATATAAATAATATAATTACGCAATAAATTGAATCGTACGCAGTTATCTCGTCCCACTCATCTGTTTATTTTAAATCCTATTAATATCCATAGCAACACCCCTGTCCTTCATTGAAATAATATCTAAGTATAAAATAAAACCTGCTTAAGTGTTATTAATAGCTATTTTGCGACGTTATCGATATTTATTTGCATTAAAACAAATCGTAATTCATTCATTTAATTTAAGAGCTAGACTTGTCGTCGGTGGAGTGTTCGCCATTGCTGTCTATCCGCTGCCAGTGCTTTAACTTCTTGATAAAATATGAGCTAGCTGGTTTAAAAAAAATACTTTAATATACTTACCTATAAGTAATGTCTTTATACGCCCATACCGTGTATATTTTTTTCAATTCATTCCATCATTTATAAACCTATACATTGCAATGCTACGCAACATTGAAATGATAGGATATCTACAGTGCAACTAACCTGTGCACCGATCCGTTGCACTTATGCAATTGTAATTATAAATGCACCAGACACCGGATACTGACTTTAGACTTATTATTAGGATGACTTGCTCAAGAGTTGTATTATTTAAGTGGAATATGTTGTAGAGTAAAAAGATTGTAAAGTTATTTACTGATTTTATTGTTTATTAGTAAGGAAGGCTAAAATCTACATACATATCCGTCGCGCCTCTCTCCTATTGGTGTAGGCAAATAGGTACCACTTAAATCTGTTACAACAAAAATTAAGTCATCTAGAAGTGTAGTATTCATAAAATTAAAGTAAAATATACATATCTTTCCCTTTATAAGGTAGAGAGAGATAGTCTGATTCCACGTATGCAACGGATTATAAGAATCTGTTTCAGTTCCATAGAAATATGATATGAAGCATTCTTGCCGCATGCTTTGCGTGTGATAAGTGTGCTTCTAATCTGCTTCTATAGAAGAAATTGTCATAATGCATGTTGCGTACGTGAGGTCTATGTTTCTATCATCATTCTCATAAGTAATTCCTTAAAAATCAACAAAACATTTATCCCGTAAAAATCTTTGAATCCCACTTTTCAAAACCAGAAATTTCTCATTCTATCATTGTAACATCTCTCTCTTCTTCTCTTTTAATCCAATCTTCTCTCTACAGGCGGAACCAGTCCCCACACCAGAGACTCCGCCACCATGTCAAGAAGACCGCTCGCTGCGCTGCGGCTGGGGCGTCATCAGACCCTGCTGGCTGCAGCGGTTCAGGACCGCCAAGTGGGCGTTGTTCTGGCTGTGCTGGGCGGGAGCTATTCAGGGTATGTCTAAGTAAAGTAAAAATGTTTTATTTCAAAATTGGCACATGTAAAAGTACACTTTTTGAATGTGATTTTTTAACTAAAACTACTACTCTCTCTGCTTTTGAGACTTTTTAGTTCTTGGTTGATTATTTTAAGGTATATAGGGGAGTAATATTGGACATTGTGTTGTACTAACATTGTCTGCGAATGCTATAGTACTAGGTACGGAAGGTAGGTACTAAAGTAGCAAGAACTCAACTAAACTGAAATCATCTTTAATTCGTAGACAAATAAACTTACATAGCACTTGAAATATGTCAGTAAAGCTAACGCTAGGCAGCAGTTTTACCCAGAGAAGAATCTAGCAAGAAACTCTGTTGATTTGCTCTTTTCAAATCTTATAAACACAAAGATCATTCAGTTATTCATATTTCCGTAGAGCTATGAAATTATATGCGGCAAGAAAACGATTTTAAATTAAACAAATACATGAGCTATAACAACATACCTTGCCCCCACGTGTCATCGAGCCATAATGCAAGTGATCGACTCGTCATCCAAAACAAACAAACATATTGTTTATTTGCTCGCGAAATCCCCATCAACGTAAATTAGCCCGTTTCAAGTTATACGCAGAAAAAATCAATAGGAAGTAAATATATTTGGAGTTAAGGCGAAGTTATTTAAATGAATTCTGATTTCAGTTATTTCGCTACAACATAAATGTATCATGAACTTTGATTAAGCTATGAATATCATACTTATATTCTTGGCCAGCGTGGTGGATTACGGTCTTATCACTCTCGTATGAGAGTAGGCTCGTACCCCTGGTAGTGGGGACGTTAAAAGGACTTATGATGATTCTAAATATGAATGTTTGTGCCGATGGATGGATGTATGAATGGAGGTGAGGATGTCTGTTTCTCTTTCACGCTAAAACAACTTAACAGATTTTGATGAGATATGATATCAGAATAAGATAAAGTCTAGTTAATTTTATTCAGATAAAGTATCATGAATTCTTATTTTAGTTGGTAAACTTATAAATTGACGTAGTGAAATACCTACTACATAAATTATTTCAACTTGAATACCTTAATCTTAATAAAACTTGCATTTTAATACTTTTCCGGCTATTTAAAAGTCGCAAACCGCAAAAGTGAGCCTTATATTTATATCCTTAAATCGTAAACATAACAGACTGTCACGGAAGGCTTTCGTAACACATTTGCGTTTCAGTTTCACCTTGAACGTTCCATGCATCGATTGACGCAATAATTTTATGCTGGATGTATCACGACAACCGCTGTGAGGGTGACAATGTACTTTCTGTACTACGGCGATTAAGAATGCACATGGATCTTTGGAAAGACCGGAAAGACGCAATCGGCTAATTTTTGACTTCGTATAGCGATATCTGTGTCGCACACACTATGACGTTTGTTTTGTCAGTCGCGATTCAAAACAAAACAATAAAGAACTGAGTTCTAAATTCAAATTCTGATGAACGAATTAATTTAATCATTGAATTTATGGAAACCAACATTCGGTTTGTCTTCGGAAATGCGATGATTGCCGATTGGCATTGTTTATTCTACTTAGCTCGGCATTTGCAATTTTACAGTCATTTGTTTAATTGATAATTACTTTTTTCTAGCGTGTAGAGCAGACTGTCAATACTAATCAAGCTGCATATTTACACAACATATTTTTTAACCGGCACCGGCGACGCAAATAGAGTGGTGTTAAAGTTTGACGTGTTTGTCTGTCGTGATTATCTTTTTCTCTTTTTAAGTTTTTGCCAACAAAACAAAAAAAAATAGTTTACCCAGAGCATAACAAACCAGCATATACTTAGCCTAGCTATTTAAATATCAAAAGTACCTACCTATCAAGTATTCTAGGTAAGTAAGTACTAGGAATCCTAAAGAGCATCCAACCTAATTGGTATAGTAAAAAATTTCGGTATCAATTACAATCTCCATCCCCTATTCGAGCTAGTATGGAGAAAAAAAAGTTGTATGTATGTCTATCGATTGATGTTAGTTTCATCAATGGCCGCCAACTGTTTTTTCTCCATACTAGCTCGAATAGGGGATGTTGAGTCTAATTGATACCGTTTTTTTACTATACCAGGCTCCATACAAATATGTTCGATGCCATTTATCGTACCGTACGTTAATACTATCTACTATCCTGGCTAAATACTAAAGTCTATCTAAAACACCATACAACCTAACCAAATTCCAGTCATTTTAACACTCAAAAAAACTTTTTCTAAACTCCAACACATCCCTAAACATTAACAACGTAACCAAAAAAAATTAAACCCTCAAAAACCTTTTAAAAAGGTGCGAAAACCCCTCAGAGTCACATTCAAAACCGCTAACTGCGAGGTGATATTTATAACCGGTATTAACCGGGCTGGTTATAATTTCCCGAGGGACTGTTGCTTCCCGGGAACCGGGATTCTTCCTTCCCGGGATGTTATCTTCAAATTGATAGTTTAATATACGTTTGCTGGTGAAATTGCTGTTTGGATAATGTCTTGGAGAGGTATGTTGTTATTAGGGTTCCGTACCCAAAGGGTGAAAACGGGACCCTATTACTGAGACTTGGCTGTCCGTCTGTCCGTCCGTGCGTTCGTCTGTCACCAGGCTGTATCTCATGAGCCGTTATAGCTAGAGCGTTGAAATTTGCCGCTATAACAACAAATACTAAAAATAGAATAATAATAATAATTAAGGGAGGCTCCCATATAACAAATATGATTTTTTGCTAGATATCAATAGTGAATGGTACTGTACCCTTCCTGTGCGAGTCCAAATCGCACTTGGCCGGTTTTGTTAAATACGTCGTAGAAGTAGACTGTAAGGATACTTACTACCTTCTTCCTAGCAATATTATAAATGTCTAAGTTTCTGCCGATGGATGGGTGGATGTTTTTTACTCTTTCACGCAAAAAACTACTGAACAGATTGTAATGGAACTTTACAATATTGTAGCTTGCACATCAGAATGACACATAGGCTATATTGTGGCTATATTATTTTTGAATTTCAAAGGCTAAATATACAAAGAAAATTTTTAAAAAATCAGGCTACACAGTCATAAAAAATATCCCCATCTCGAGCCAAAGTTGGTGGAATAGGTATAGTATAACATTTTAACCTCTGTCTAACACCTGTGATACTTACGCATCAAACAGAGACAAAAATAATACCTGAAGATTTACCTATGCAATTGCTTAATATAATATATTCTATTTTCAATTTTGCTAAAGCGAAACAGCAGTATTTCCCCCCTCATTTTTATACAATCGATCCAATTTTCCCTTTCCAAGGTACGTACCTATATAATTTGTTTATGTAATTAACCCTTCCTTCACTCGGCAAGTATTGCCTTGAGCTCGTTAACTTTTACTGTAAACCTACGGATATTGGCCGATGTAATTGAGTGTAGGGGTGTCTTGAATTGCTTGTTTTAACCGACTTCGGAAAAGATTGGTTCTTAAATTAATTAGATTTTGTAATATTTTTATCTTGAGGGAAATATTTTTAATGTTATGAGAATTTACTTTTTAATTTATTGTAATGTTATCTTGGCTTTGTTCGTAATATAACCTTTTCAGAAATTGCCAGGTACATGCTCAATTCAAATAGAGTCAGTAAGTATTGAAAAAAATAAATAAACAACTGTCAACTATAATGAGATTTTATTCAAAAGTCCAATTTTTTCATTCAAAAAAGGAATGATGTTCGTTCACTTTTTAAAACTATTAAGTACTGCTTTCACCTACCTGTAGGTACAGCCGAGACATGTTTGGGTACATAGCTTACTGTTACGTAGGATTTTGAAAGACACCTAATAGCAGAACAATACTTGCCTATTTACATATTTTTGCAACACTACATCACTACAAACCTATCACAAGCCAATGCCATTTCCAACTGTTGCAATAATGCATTAATTGTAGTCTAAATAGTCGTACAAATCACTAAGTTTTTACATCTTAAATAACTACACGTGGGCACACGCAAACAAGGCAATAAAGTGTAAGCATGCGATACTGAAATCAAATCAATTACGCAGCAACGTGACGTGGCGCGTAATCGATTAATTGTTTCACGATAACATTGTGAAAAGATCGATGTTTCAGTTTCTCGAGATTAAAAAATCTCATGTGGAATATTAATGTTATGTTTTTAAAAGGTCCTCTATTTTTTGTTTTAAATGACAACTAGGTACCATTCTGCATTCTGCCAGTATCAAATGAAATAAAGCTTAGATACTACTTATAATTTATATGTGCTTATCCTACTAATATTATAAATGTCAATGTTTGTGCCGATGGATGGACTTTCACGCTAAAACTACTGAATAGATTTTAATGAAATTAATTCATTTATTTATTATGGAAAACAAACAGCACTAACTTAAAACCTATGATTAGATTAACATAGAACGATACATCTGCCAGTAAAGTTTTCACCGATCCGTTTAACTTACATCGAAAAAATCATCGAAATTTACGAAATCATGACTTATGCCAAGATATAGCGATAAATGCGTACGAAATCAAGGGTAGGTCTTGTACTGTATAAATACTTATGCCAAATGAAAACTGATCGTCTAGCGATATAAGCGTTTTGCTAAGTAGGCATTTCACGTATCAAAAGAACGACAAAACGATTTGACATTGTCTGTCATGTGAAAAAAATGAAAATGAAAAATCATTTAATCCTGTAGGTTTTGATAACACTTATAGGGATTGCAATCCGGTCCGGCGGATCCGGCGTGTTTTTGGACCTACCGGATCCGGTGAGTCGGCTCCGGATCCGGTACCGGATCCGGTAAAGCAAAAAATACGCATAAAACAGTACTGTACGCAATGATTTCTTAAATGATGAAAATGTGACAGAAACAGCAGACGAAAATATGAATTCCGGTTCCGATTCTGATCTACAGTTACTTAATTAACGGCGATTAGGCCAACTAGTGTTGAGGCAGAAAGGGCCTTTTCTACTGCGAGTTATATTTGTAATGCCATCAGAAGCAGATTAGGAGACAGTACAGTCACGAGCAATAATATTATGTGTACACTGTCACATTTTTAAACTATCGTAACTTCTGTTGTTTCAAAAATATATGTTTATCAATTTATTTAATTATACAACCAACAATCATATAATTATTGAACAACTTGACAAAAACTTCGTTTAAAACGACAGAAATTATGATACTTTGAAAATGTGATAGTGTACACATATGTGACTCGTGACTGCACAATACAATCAACATTATAGGTATGTTTTCTAAGATCGTATTTCAGGTACAGAAATAATATTCACTTGCATTATGCATTGCAAAAAATTAATGCTCCTTGTTTTATTGTTAGGATTATGGACTGAAATTGAATTTATAAGTACAAAAAAAACTGTTTTGTTAACTTAAGCCTATGTAGATTATTAATAACCGTTTAATATTTATTATTACTGAAGTAAATACTTTCAGATACTTACAGCAATAGGTACCATAATATCATATAAAACAATAAGTGAGAGTCTGACTTTACTTTATTATTTAGAATAATTTTATTTAGTACAAATAGTACCAAAAAATACAATTAATACAAAAAATATGATTAAAAGTGATATTATTTTAATTAAAAATGTATTTTATTTATCTTTTTATGTATTATTATCAAAACTAAAAGCACTAAATACTAGGCCCTAAGTAACTTTCTAATCCGGCCGGATCCGGCCGGATTGGCGTCAATCCGGTAAAATCCGGCCGGATTGAAAATGATACCGGATTGCAATCCCTAAACACTTAGGACGGGTCATTTTTTAAAGTTAATGCTAGATTCGCAAGAGTGCAGTTTTCCCCAGAGAAGAACCTAGCAAGAAACTCTGTAGGGTTGCTCTTTTCAATTTAAGTTTTACAAATCTCAGGCATAAACACAGAAACATATAATAAAATAAATATTTCAAAAGAGCTATCCATAAATAAATAATAAAAATTTGACCCCGCAATATCCAGGAAAAAGTAAGGTAAGTAAATGGGAAACAGAGAAGTGAAAGGCTTAGTTTGATAGGATCCGCACAAGGATCCGCATGACATGACCGGCCATCACAGCAGCACCTTCACACAGGTCTCAACGCATGTGCCAGCCATCAACCCCTTCCACATATTTTAGGGAAGTAGGAGACCCGACACACAGCGCCACCACTGCAACGGCGTAAGCGAGCATGACAAGTCACACGTTTCGCCTTATTCATAAAAAAAAGCTTAGCTATTACAGATACCATACCTACCAAGATACTGCAGAGGCAACATTTTTACTACATGTCTTGCACATTATCTCAAAATCGTGAATATTAAAATCATGCTGCATTCATAATGCATTTGTATCATAAAAAAAGAAAAAATTACGACCAACCATCGCGTCTACATATATATCTACACTGTTTGTTTTTACCTGCACATAGCAAAGTTTTACTGTTTCAGTGAACAGAGGGCCCATTCGAAACCCATTACCGCACGCGTAACTCCATATTACGAGACATTACGCGCTGGTCGTCGTGGATCTAGTGCGATCTAGATGTAAGAGGTTGGAGAGGTCAATGAACTCTTTGATAATCATTGAAAAAAATAATTAAACAAAATAATCATCAAAACATTTGATAATAATTAAAATTCCTATTGTTTAACATTTGAGAAGATTTCGTTGGAACAACGCTAGAGCGCGTCTGACTTACCTATAGGTTTCTTATTATACCTACCTAGGTAGGCATCTATTTAATTTAAATTTAAATTAAACACAAACAATAATTAAAAATACCTGCTGTCGGTATTTAAGTTGCACATGAGATACGTCATTGTTATTTTTTCCAAACCTAAATGCTTGATTTGCAAGGTAAAAGTTTTTCGCTATAGCTTACCTATATCTCTTCTAAAATTATAAATCTTTGGCTACAAGTCACATAATCAGTGTTAAGTTTGGCCAGCGTGGAGTTATAGCCACACCGCACCAACAGGTGTTGCCAACCTCGACTCGCAAAACATTGGGATATTAATCACAAAATATGAACGCTGGAACTGTTTAGAATAACCTGATATACACATCCCACTAAAAACACAGTCTGAATTCTGATTACATTCTTTCTTATGAGCCCTTTTAACGTCCCCACTACAGGGGAACGATACGAGAGTAATTAAACCATTTTAGTAATATGTATCGCAGCAAAAACATATAAAAAGTCAAAAAGGCGTAAAAAATGTCTGCTAAGTTCAAGAAAAAATATGGATTCGTCGTAAAAAGAATGGAGAACTAAATGAGTACCAAGTAGTATGCAAAATCGAAATACCTATAAAATATATTTATTTATTTATATAATTGTTACATGGAGACAAAAAAAAGAAAAGAGAAGACAGATGTATTTTTATTGGAACAAAACAATATTATGAACAAGTATTCAACCCTATTTCTTAGCTTTATTAGATATTAATAACAATTACTGTTATTAATAAATGTTATATCCTAAAGCAGGGTTCTTATATAACGCCTTAAATAATTTTATCAACTTCCTTTTCAATAACTGTATACGCAACAAGTATTTGCTATTCGTTTAATAAAGGCGTTGGGAAGCAAAAACGCTGTAATAAATATTACTTAGCGAATCACTATGTAGGCATTGCTCCCCTAGTCACAAATCATGGGCTTTGTGCTTTCATTTGCTGTGTCTGATTATATTAGGAATATTTTTTATTAGGCAGGTATTTTGGGCGTTGTTAGATAAAGGTTAATGATAGGTAAGGTAAGTAAGTATACCTACGTAAGTTACTTCAATTTAAATCTTACTTTGATCACATTTAGGTAAGTATTTGTTGTTTACTTGATTGTTCATTTTGTTCTTCGAGTTAGAAACTCCGTTTTTTTCCGATTCGTTTTATTCATTTAAAGAAAATCTAGTTATCTAAATAATGTAGTTTTAAATAAGGTATGTAAGGAATATTTTGAAGAAAGCAGGACCGTATACATACATTAATAAAATCTAAAGATCTAATTGAATTAAAAACTTAATGTACTCTATGCTACTATACATAAGTTACATTTCGATACAGCACATGTCATCACCATTACACATTACGACATTACTAATTGCAAAGCTAATTTTGAATCTATCAGCGAATAGGTACATCATACTCTAAGTTTAGACTTAAAGTTAAGGACTCTAAGTGCCTGTTTCCCCAATTACAGACAAAAATTTAACTGACAGATAAACCTATGTTTATTTCATAAAACATGACGTTTTAGACAGAGACAGGTATAAAATATCTGTCAGATAACTTTTATCTGAGGATGAAAAACACTTGAACAGGCCCTAAGGAGTGTAAGAAGTATTTAATACCCGAAAACCCACAACTCGCCATCTCCATTAGGTACCGAAAAGGCAGTCAAAGGGTCCCACAATCAGGTGCCACCGACAACTCAATTACAACCGGAAGTAAGTACGTCAAGATCCAATATGGCGGCACTTCCGACTCGGATCCGAGTTAATAAATGTCTTCATTAGCTTTTAAACATTTGATCGTTGTAATTACATGACAATACCTATACGGAGGGTAATGAACTGGGGTGGGGTCAATGAACTTTGATTGGTGGCAGGTAGGTAGGTATTTATTAACCTTCACTTATGAGTTCATAATAGAGAGAGATATTGATTGAAATTGAAATAGGAAAAAGAACAAACTAATGACATTCGTAATGTTGTTAATTTTGATACCCATTTACCAAAAAAAATCTACCTAATTGAGAACCTCCTTTTTTGCTTGAAGTTGGTTAAAATGTCTTTAAACGTCTTCTTTTTCTTTGCTTTTCTACAACAATAGAGTCAACTTTATATTTAATGTAGCATTAGCTTAACTAACTTTTCTACAATGTGTCCAACACGACACTACGTACCTTACTTATCCCTATATTGCTCAACTAAAAACAAACTCTACAACATAAAATTTAACTATGTAAATAGCTTGCACCTGGAACATGCTATAAGACTGTAAAAAGTCTATATTTCAAGTTGTAAACCATCTCTTAAGTTAAACGAGCGAGTAGCCGCACCTGTTGTCTTGCTAAGTTACGGCAAGATACGGCAACTTACGGCAACTTGCTTCTTAAGAAGTAGCCGGCAGTGGTAAAAAAAACAGGCCAAGTACGAGTCGGACTCGCGCAGGAAGGGTTCCGTACTATTCACTATTGATATCGAGCAAATGAAGCAAAAAAATAACGTTTGTTGTATGGGAGCCCCCCTTAATTATTATTATTATATTTTTAGTAAGTATTTGTTATAGCGGCAATGGTAATACATCATCTGTGATCAACGCTCTAGCTATAACGGTTCATAAGATACAGCCTGGTGACAGACGGACGTCGGACAGCCAAGTCTCAGTACTAGAGTCCCGTTTACACCCTTTGGGTACGAAACCCTAAAAATTGAGCCAAGTTGGATCAATATGTTGAAATGAAATAATATTTTTTGTAGGATGGATATGACATCAACATGAATCAAGTTATTTTTAAAGCTAAGTAATTCTAGATTCGTAAGGTTGCAGTTTTCCCTAGAGAAAAATCTAGGAATATAATTTATCTGTGCTGTTGGGTTGCATTAGCATTTTTCGGTAGACTTTAGTTCTGCTTAAAGCACGCAGTGTTCGCCTAAAATTAGTTTAGCAACTTTATATTTGTATATCTATGAATAAAACATGTATTGTTGTATAAACTGTTGGCGATCCTAAATAAATACCTAAATAGACGAACGCGTACGAAGTCGCAGGCAGCCTCTAGTGTTACATAATCCTACTTCTCAACTTGACTACCCCTGACAGCAACTTTTTTAATTAAATCGCCAGAGGTGGCAAACTAATTACCGTGTGACGATTAACATGCCAACTTTTGATTAAACATGCATTTTTTACTTGCAAGTAATTTAGCTTGGCATTGTTGGATGTCAGTGTTGATTAAAAAATTTGACGTTAAGAAGGGAATTTCAATTAGTTGAGAGCACAGAGATCTTGACAAGGTTGACAGCACCTTTTATAAAGTTTCGCATCCGCTTTTAGCTTGTTTTATAATTTTGCGACTGAGCCTGTTTTGATTTGACAGTCAGGGCTTTTCTTAGAAAAATATAATGATACAAATGTAAATGGTAAATAAAACAGCAAATGATTTACAAGCTGGAAGAAAAAGTTTTAACTTTTAAACACTGGAAAGGAAATCTAGTTATCTAAATAATAAAATATGGTAGGAAAATGAGAAGTATATTTATTAAGAAAACAATACAAACATAGAATAAAATACATATTTACAAGAAGAATATGTCTTCCTACGCGTCCCCACGAGGCAAAGTACCTAACAAGCTGGCAGCATTACCTCTTTGGATAGCAATGCTTATCCTTTGGCCAAGGAAGCTGCCAGCTCTCGGGTCACCTGAAGTCTCGCGTAGATGCGTCGAAAGCTCGGTCACTAGAATTTTGGGTAGGTAAGGAATATTTTGAAGAGAGCAGGAATGTATACATACATACATACATATCTGTCACGCCACTTTCTCATCGGTTAAGGCAGAGACCACTACCCTCCACTTGCTACGATCCAAACAAACCAAATCTTCAAAGACCATAATATCTTATCTAATTTCATAGAGTACCCTCTTCTTTAACTGACAAACCGTTGCAATATAAGATAACTAATAACTTGATAAATCTACTGAATGCCAAATCCACGTTGCACAGAAGTAATCCGGTCCCCTCTATAAAATATAATAAAACAAAACGGTACAAGTTGTAGAAAGCGATATATTGCTAACAACCACTCTTAGAGTAACTCATCTGGAGTTAAGTGAGTCATAGAGTGTAGGAGGAGGGCAGGGAGGGATTGGGGTACTCCTTGAAGTTTGCCGCCTAAAAATGTTTGTTTATGATATTTGTCGCCCCTTCAGTCCTCAAAGCGATGCATTAGTGTTGAGATAGATGCGAAGAAAATGGAGGTGGTAGGATGAAATGGACACGGACAGCTTATCTAAATAGAACTAAATGCTTTATTATCCACACACAAAAAAAAAATTGGTTTCTCAAATTCATTATTAGTTTAATTGTGATTTTTGTTTTGAATTTTTCTACGTACTTATTAGCTAGTTCTTAATAAATAGTTCTTAATAGCTACTTGAAGCAGATGTCATAACATAATGCAACATACGTTGCGTTCGTGGAGTCAGTCTTTTTAAATATTGTAAGCGCCCCTCGCAACCTTTACGCCATGTCGCCCCAGCCTAACTACCTCCCTGTCAACACTATAGTAATCGAGATCAGCGATCCGAGATACGAGTAAATCAGAGTCTGCAATATGGAATGCAACTAGAGGAAATTGTTTGACATAATCAAGGGTCGCTATCGTGCTCAACAACTTGAATAGCGTAGTAATTGGCTTCCTTTGAGCATATGTTTATACGCATAAGAGAAGTTGATAGTATTAAAGGAATAAATAAAGCTTGTTTAGATTTCTAGATTTGCGTATTTGTGTTTTACGAGTAACAAATCCTTTTAGTAACTTATCACGTACTAGCGAAGTATATTTTCATCAGTCACGATATTTCAGTCCACGATAGAATTCACGGGACATAATTTGACCATGAAAACGAACAACGTATCTTAAAAAATACGTACAGTATCTGTCATGCCTCTTTCCTCCAAACACACTTCTTTCGCTTCTTTTCCGAAGAAATGTATAATCTAACTTTTGAAACATACCTAGTCAGAAATAAAATCAAAAACCTAACTTTTAAAATGGGCAACTATTCTTAAATTTTGTGTTTAAGGATTGAGGTCCCACCATTTTTTATCAATGATGATTAATGCCGGGCTTTAGTTAAAGACTTAAGTAAAATTAATTATTACGTTGTTAGTAGGTAACTATTTAGTAATTAAAAAACTATTTAGTAACTATTTAGTAATAATGGGGTATTAAACCACACAACTAGGTATATAATCAAGTTTAGTAACAAGTAGGTACCTAAAACACATGCAAGTTAATGTCACACCGACCAGCTGCACTCTCAAGTGCATAATTCACAAACTAATTTCAAGTTAGCCAACTTTTGAATACGGCAATAACTTTCAGTCTATGATAAATGAGATTTATGGTTCTTGGTGAATGTCGTCTAAGTGTGGGACCGTGTTCATGTAATTAGGAAAACTTAGTTTTATTTTAATAGAAGTATTTAGGTAGATTTTAATTGAGGGTTTCTGTAAGAAAGTTGCAGATAGGTGTATAAAGAAAAAGTAAATAGGCAGGTATTTACTTTACAAATTTTTGTACTGAATGTATTTTTTAATGTTGAACCTGATATCGTCATTGTCAAAAACAGAATTGTTTTAGTTTTTCTTGTAACAGGGGATAAGTTAATTTCTGAATATTAGACCATACATAGGTCTTTATCATGCCGCCGTGATAACACCTCTTTCTTTATCCTTTTTGTCAAGAAACAAACTCATAAGCAACACAAAGTTAAGTATTTTTAATTAAAACGAAAATAACCACAATTTATTAGAATAAAGAAATATAATATAAAAAAAGTCTTCACAAACAAACAAGACATCCTGCTACCGTATTGCAAATTAGTCACAGGCACCCGGGATTCCCGGTCCATTATACCCGGGTCGGTTTAATGCGACACATTAGTCCAGCCCGGGATACTATATTGCGGGATTTCCCCTACTTTTCCGGGTAAACCTCCGTTATTAATATAGAGCGTTGTGTAGGAATTACTTTATTATATTTAGTTAAGAAAATGAGAGAAATGTATAATAGGTACATGTAGTGTATGCGCGCCAACGTCACGTCAGTGCAACCACGCCAACTTCACTACGTATTTGAAACGTCACTTTAGGACAGTTGCATTCGCGTCCGGACGTACATTGGACGCAAATGCTATATCACCAAACAATCAAATAACTAGTGCATTATTCATTACCTACCAATATCGAGCTCCTACAATACATATTTGTCACGCCTCGCCACGGCAGACAGAGACCATTTCCCTCACAAACTCACACACTTCATCTAAATTCCTAAGTCGCCTCATTCTTGTACGAGTACGTCCATTGTGTACAAAGTTTATTTTTTGACTTCATTAAAGTAGCTAAGTTACGTAGGTCTGACAACATTTGATGGTATGAATTTTATTTTTAAAATAAGAGGCACAGAACTATTTCTTTACAAAGCCGATTTAAAACAGTTGTAAGAAAAATAAAACATTGTTTTCAGATTTGAGAACCAAAGCGTAAGTACCTACAAGTCCAATACTACTAAAAGAGTAACACCGTTCATATTGTACGAAAATGCAGCTATTTTTAATCCGATAAGCGGATTACATAGATATCATCAAATTATGCAAATACAGACAACACATAAAGTATTTTCGTTTGCTTTATATCGGTCTTAGCTATTTTTAGTGCATGTAGTGCTTAAATGATGTTTGAAATAATTCCTAGTTACATGAGAAGCTTTTTTGACCCGACTGCGCCAGGGTTATGTTTTTGGTACGTTACTTTCTAAAACCACAACCACATCGTTACCCGAACTTATATTTGAGAAGAAACAGCAGCAACCCAAATATCACATTCATATTTTCTTTATTGCCAAATCATTCAAATTAAGATTTAGGTATTTAAAGGCCAAAACACACCGGATGCGTATGCGTACCTCTGAGTTGTAATGTATGGAACTGTCACCGCTTGCGTCGTAGACGTAGACGCAAGCGGTGACAGTTTCATACATTTACAACTCGCGACTTCGTACACATTCATAAACCCAAGGCCCGTATTTTTGCTACCACTCCCCGCATTGTGGTTTAATCTGGATGTTCATATTCAGATATAATCCCTCGCGGTGTCCGTTTGTTGATTTGTATCGTAGTTTTGATTCCGTAATCCTTGTTCATTCTTTATGCGATCTGTATTGGTAATAGTGTAATGATACAGTATCATGTTTTGAAAATACATATATTACCTACATACACACCTACATGTCTATAACGCCTCTCTTTCACCGGGGTAAGCAGAGCCGACTTCGCTTCTTCGTCTTTGAAAATAGAATAATAATTTTAGATTAATAAATATATACATTTTATCAAATCAAAATGTACTTATAGCGATCGCAAACATCTTCTTGACCAATGTCATTGAGTAATAAATTAAATTAGACTTTACCTAATTGTATGATGAGTTGGTTTAATATGAATTTCCAAAAAATGCTCAAGAAATTTGTTGTTTGCAAAAAAACCCAGTTAAGTATAAAGAAGACCGCTAGATTAATCTATTAAATAACGCGCTGTCTTTTTCTAGTGTTTGACAACGAAAGCGTAAGATATAGCTGGCTAATCTAATCTAGACACTCGTGTCCCACTGCTGGGCAAAAGGCTCTCCCCGTCATCCGCCATGACTTTCTGTCTTGAGCTTCCTCCGCCCAGGTACAGCTGGCTATATGCAAAGAAATAAAAGAGATAAATAATGTGAAAGGTAGGATGTTTTTTACAATCTGCAGCTAGCATTAAATGACTATGACGTAAATTGTAAAACGAAGACGCATTAATCATCCCATTTCTAAGGTATTGTGCTAAATCTCATCGTGTTTTAAGTTTAAACCCCCAAAATAATCCACCGAATATAATGATGAAAATCTCTACTTATTAATGCGGTGTTCAATCAATTATAATGGCGCAGCATCACCGTGACTCTCCTATTAAAATGTATGAAACAGCCGATTCATCATATTTTGTTATTACCCGTATTATGTGCTTAGATATAAAAGCTACTATTTAACACCCAGCGAATCTTATAAAGCAGATGAGAAGGGGAATATAAAGAATCTATTGGGATTTGGGAAGCTTTTTACCCGACTGCGCCAGAAGGAGGGTTATTATCCTATTGTACTGACAAGTTCTCTTTGTACGAGTCGCGAATAAAGAAAAAAACTACTTTATTCGTCAAGCCTCTCTCCCATCGGGGTAGGCCGACTACTTCCCTACACTTGCTACGATCCAAACACACTTCTTTCGCTAAACTACTTAATTATAATAAAACTTGTAGCACGTAATTTGTGTAGCAGCTCCTTGCTACGCCAATTTTCTGCTACGAGATGCTACGAAATGCCTCTCCCTTTTAGAGTTTAGCTTTTCTGAAGTAACTTGGTTTCTGATAAATATGTACTTGTTTATAATTTATTTAAATAATAAAACTTTACTTTGCCTTAAAGTAATACAGATGATGCTTATTAGTGACGCCAATAGAAATAAAGAAAGACCAAGAGAGTACCCTAACCTGACGTGCACTATGAGGCGACTGATTAACCTCTCACATCCCACTGACCCATCATAAACCCAGACACAATAGATTTTCTATTGTCCTTTTTTTTTGGGATGTGAAAGATTAATGTAGATGAATGAAGCGAAAGAAGTGTGTTTGGATTGTAGCAAGTGGAGCGAATTCTCTGCCTACCCCGATGGGAGAGAGGCGTGACGGATTTGTATGTATGTAATCGGAATGAACTGTTTTCCTTAATGTATATTACCTATTTCGGTAATTTCACTTTTAACAAATACACTATCACTAAACTCCTACAAAATCATAAACCTTCAATATTATTTGAGAGAACTTGAATTAAAATTCACGTTGCCATGGCAACCGTTTCAGCGTATCTATTAGCATTGTTTTGTAGGCCGCCGCGTGACTCCGCATCAAATACGAGGTTTTGGCATCTGCGCGAACATTTGTTATTTTATTATTGTGTTTATTTTACTAATGGATTGTTTATTTTGTTTATTGCATTTATTTATGTTTAAAAATTATAGTCTTTTAATGCTTAGTACATAAAATAAGTAAGAACGCATTTTGTAAATCAAAATGAGTAAGTAGGTACTTAAATATTCTTCTTTTATTCCAATAAATTTTGCCTTTATTTATATCCAAGTTAAATTATTTATTCGCTTTAAAGACTGCGCTAAAAGGGACATGGCTGCCTTTAAAATAGACCACCGAAGCTGGGAGACTCTTGCGGACAAGCGGGCGGAGTGGCGCAAACGCGTTATGGAGGGACGCAAAATATATGATGAGACTTGGTTCGCGGCTCTATCTGACAAGAGACAAAGACGTCGACAAGGCGACACAATTCCATCTGTTGCAAACTTCTCTTGTCAGGCCTGCGGTAAAACTTGTCGCTCTCGCATAGGATTGTTCAGCCACCAAAAACATTGTAACAGGCTTGCACCATAAATCGTCTGCAATAGACGTAAGGCCTATATATATATATAAATTATTTATTGCAGTGATCATCTAACAAGCAATGCAAAAATGGTAAAATGAAAAGAATTGAAGTTTTATCATAAATACGAGTCTTTTTCTTGAGAACATCACATTTTCGTAACACACTGCCTGCGTAGCAAACGCACTGTATCCACATTATGCGGTACCACGTATTCATGACGTCATAATTTACACGGGACCACAAATTATTCTGTCTAAGAACCCTGTCTCATAATATAGCATTGCATAGTATCTACTTGGTAAAAAAAACAATTTTATATTACAAAAATGTCAAAGTTTGAGCCGATATGGATGAATGGATGGATGTATTTGAGGATGTGTGTTACCCTTCCACGCAAAAACCACTAAGTACTTGAACTTTACAGTATTGCAGATTATACGTCAGAACACATAGGCTAGTAGATAGATAAATTAATGTTAAAAGATATTATGTGAGTTTTACGATAAATTCAACAAAATCACGGAAAGCTAGTTTATTAATAGTATAGTTTAAACTTGTGCCCAATCAGCCGTCTATCATTCAGTGTCTGATGTCTGATGCTCGTCCGGTGTACGGTTGAACCGGACCACCGGGTTGCAACATTAATAACTGGACGGGGGCTATTTCCGTACCAATGAAACCTGTTTGTTCCGTCTCATTGTGTATTTTATTGATATGTCGCTGGTTTTAAAAGGATTTTCAGATTTTAGAGTGGATTGGTTTATAAATAGGTACTTACCTCTACGACGTGAAGGTAAAACAATTATATTGTTATTTGATTGCTTATTTTATTTATCAAGTCCTTATAAAAATAAATTATATTAAAAAAAGACCTTTTTTATATTTCCTTCCACTTGTGTTTTTTTGGAGAAAACTATTTAGTTTAATCATCAAATTAGATGTTTTATGAATGGTTGCCTAATGACTCCCTACATAATTTATAGAAAATCTGTAGGTGTATATTTTGCTATCGTTTTGTGTTCGTCAATTGAATAGAAAATTGCTATTTAAAGATTATACCAACCCACGTAGACACAGTGGGTGTTATCTACTTTGAAAGAGTTTCCAGTAAACGCTATTTAAAGAATAAAGGAAGATGTTTCATAGAAATCTGTCGATAATACTCTTAGTAGAATTTAATTTTATAAAAGCGTAAGCCCGTTTGATAAGCTTAGTATAAGAGTTCAAAGATGCTTTTGCTGTGTTTTACAAATAAATAAAAATACTATTTGAATAGGAGGAAGTTGTGTAAATAAGGGGTTTTTACTTTGAAAAAAAAAACAGAGATTTCCGATTTAAAAAAAGATAAATGCGGATAAATAAAACTTTAAAACAAAATTCTTTAAGGCGTGTCCGCTGCTCAATGTTTTGAACAGTTTTTGGTAAACTTTGAACGAAATGAATGAAATTTTCCTTTGATTTGTCAGTAAAATCATTAAATAAAAAAATCATTAAACAAATTCTAATTCTAATTCTAAATTTGAACAAAATATTCATTCAATGTTGGTTCAAAACATGATCAGCCTTAAGTAAAATCTTAGTGATGAGCCTAATTAAGAACCACCTCCTTTTTTTGGGTTGTTGGGCGTTTCGGCCTACAAGATGTTCGGCCCACGGGCCGAAAAGCCCAAGGTCTGTTTTTGAATGGGTCCTTTCGGCCCATGGGCCGAATAAAAAAAATAAAAAAATAAAAATAAAAACTATTTATTTCGGACAACATAATCCATAAAAATATGAATAGCTCATGATCATTTTTGAATGGGTCGATTCGCCCTGCAGTGGAAATGATAATATTATCACACAATCTCTCATGTACAGTCAGACAAAAAACAACAGGAAACCTGGAAGGCACTCCTCATACCTAATCAAAGTACTTACAAAGTCTTCATTCTATTATAGGTAGTAATTTAATGTATTGATCTATCTATAAGCTAAGTCAAAAATAGTTTTAAACTTTAAATACTAAAATTATCTTACATGGATGCACAAGTGTCGGCCGATATACGCGTAAGTACATACATTCTAAGAATCTCAGGTAAAGATTCTTATTAACAAGCGTTACCGGTTAAACAATAGGTCAACCCTGGTGCAAGGGGTGCTCCTGATTGGTAGATGCTCCTGTAGTGTTATTTTGCATGAAATGAAGTTAGCGAATAATTCACATTATCTTTTTTTACTTTGAGTGAGAGTGGTGTGAACTCAGATTTTCATTTTATTTTGAATTACCACTTTTCTACTCAACTGTACAAATAAATAATTGGAAATTAAAGTTTTTGATATAAGACGTTTTAACTCTTGGGCCGAATCGACCCATTCCATAAGACCATTGAGCGTTTCGCCCGCTCCAAACATCTTGGGCCGAAAGGACCCATTCAAAAACAGACCTTGGGCTTTTCGGCCTGTGGGCCGAACATCTTGTAGGCCGAAACGCCCAAAAACCCCTTTTTTTGGTGTGGTGTTTTAGTATGGAGTCGGTTAAAAATAATACATACTTGCATACATATCTGACACGTCTTTTTCCTATCGAGGTAGACAGAGATCACCTTCTCTCCACTTGCTACGATCCAGACACACTTCAATCGCTGCATCCACATTCATCAGTCGCCTCATCCATGCTTGTTGTTTTAGGGTACTCTTGACTTGACCTTTCTTTAACTAGTTTCCAATTTGATCAAAGAAAAGAAAGTAATTGTGTTTTGTTTTTCCGGCAAATAATTAAAGAAAATAAAGAAACAATGCAGGGAAATTAAAAACTTAGGCTGGTCTCTATTACTTGAAATTCCTACTCATCTAAGACATGGGATCTTGATTCTTCATACTATGTATCTTTATGCTCTAGATTTGTTTTGTTTTGTTCTCAGGTATGGTCGTGAATGGATTTGTGAACGTCGTAATAACAACCATTGAGAAGAGATTTGGACTTCGGTCCATGCAGACTGGAGTTATAGCTGGCGGGTAAGAATATATCAATCATCATTATTATATTTATGAGTTAGACTCTTGTTGGTGGAGCATCCACCATTTAGGCCTATCTTCTGCCTTATTAGAAGATAAGTAATGGCAGATATATAATAAGCGCCAAAACACACGGTGATACGCAAATGCAACGCAACTGAAACTGCTAGTTACTTTTGAGTTGCATCGCAGTTTCTGCTATAGACTTCCTTAGAAAACCACACGCGATGCAACTCAAAAGTGACTAGCAGTTTCAGTTGCGTTGCAGTTGCGTTTCACCGTGTGTTCTTGGTCTAAGTATTCTTGTGACTGACTAGTGTGGTGTGGTTGGTAGTGCCTTATATGACATAGGTAGAGAAACATTACTAAGATCTACAGAGATATTTGGCTTTAGTTTAGGTTTGTGTATAACACAAATGCACTAAAAATTATGTTAAACTATTATATAATAGGGATGATGACTACATTCAAAACTTCAAAAAATTATTAGTCCGTCTTTTAAGCTATTAAAAATATTTGAAACACATTTTTTACCTGATCAAATACATAAATAAATACAAAGATACAGAGCATCAAAGTTACGGAGTGGGGGTTATTGACGTCACTTCTAGGTAAAAATCGTACTAAGGCGTGACGACACGAGCAACTTTAACCCAGTGTATCTTTGTCATTTTTAGTTTATGTGAAAAAGAAAAAAATACGTGTCGAATATTTTAAAATAATCTATGTGATAGACTAATTTTTTTTTATTCATCATGCCTATTATGAAGGAAGTGTATTTGGGTCGTAGTAAAGTAGCAAGTCTCTGCCTACCCCGATGGGAAAGAGGCGTCACAGATATGTATGTATGTATAACTTTCAGATACGACATGGCTTCCTTCGCGTGTCTAGCGCCAGTGACGTACTTAGGAGGGCGGAGTGGGGCCAGTAAGCCCCGCTGGCTGGGCTGGGGGGTCCTGCTCATGGGACTCGGGTCCCTCATGTTCGCGATGCCCCACTTCTTGGTGGGCCCTTATCGAGTCGTCGGCGATGAGCCTGATGACCTGTGTTCTGTTAATCGGACTATGGTAAGGACTTTTTTATTTATTTTGTTCTTTATTTAAAAGTTTATTGTAAGAAACAAAACACAGAAAAATAAAAGAAAGAGTAGTTATACAAATGGTACAGCATTTCTTTTGAGGCTGCCCGCGACTTCGCAGGCATTTATCGTCATATTTTGAAAAAAACACACACTCTATTTGTAAATAAAACTACTTATGTGTTATTTCGATGTTAAAGCTACAATATTGTAAATTTTCATTAAAATAAATGTTTAGTAGTTTTTGCGTGGAAGAGTAACAAAAAAGTTTCGTAAACGGCCGCAGAGGTAGAGGGGAGTTGGCGCGACGATCTGTATGCATACTTGGTAAATTGGCCAGAAGTTGCCGGGGATGGGTGAAAGATGGAAGTAAGCAGGGAAGGTGTTATTTTCATTGGGATATAAGAGACTACCAAAAAAACGCCATCACACATACAATCCAAGTAATCTATTACAAATATCCAAATATAGGCTGATCTTTGTTAAAATTGCTGATCTTATCCACTTCATCCGCAGTGAGTCTGAAGTCAAACACATCGATGTTTTCTTTCAAATGAGGTTTATGGATAGATTTCGGAATTGGTACTATACCTCGATCAATCTGAAATGTAAGTTTAAGAACTGAATGATTATTTTTTTCTGATTGCAAGACAATTGATACTTTTTGAGGGTTTCGTATCCAAAGGTGATAACGGGACCCTATTACTGAGTCTTGTCCGTCTGTGCGTCTCTCTATCGAGGTATCTTTAGTTTTGGAGTCCGGCATAACTCTTTCTCCGAGACGGAGGGTATCCATGATGGATTTCCCCAAATAAAAAAAAGATAGCTTTAGTTTTAAAAAAATCTTTAAGACGTGGCGCTTTTGAATAACGAACATTTAACGCTTTAAATAACATAAAATATTCTTTATTCAAATTCAAATACCTACAACATCATCAGCTGAACCAAGACAGTTCTCACGACAAATATAAATCACTCTAAATAACTTTCGCTATTTTAACCCGGTAATGTTAAAGATGGAGAATGAGAGAAATCGATATAATTTTTATCACGAGATCAGTGCTGCTAGATATAAATCCGGATTTATATTACAAAACTAGTAGCACTTTCACAAAGCGCATCATGAAAGTGCTAATTTACACATGAAACTATTGCTGAATGAAACTACATAGTTCGTAATGTAAATAAATCCTTCTTAACGAACTTACCAAATACCGCAAAACAACCTGCACGGCACTCTTATCATATTTATCAGCAATTTCATTCAAGAGTGGATCATTCATTCTCGGCGGTGGAGGGTCTGCCCTGGTTCTATACACCAGGTACCCTAAAGGACTGTACCCCATCACCACTATGTTGTACGAGTGGCAGTGGTTCACTAGAGTTTCGCGGGTTGATGTTGGGTTTACCTGAAAGGGGAATCATTAATAGACGGGTCCATACAGAGCGCGTAGTCTCGCGAGCCAGATGTTTGGCCGCTCAAGAAAGAGCTCGCTATCCTATAGAGTTGGGTAGTTCTTAGGGGCCTCTTTTAATTGGCCGAACGGTTGCCTTGCGAGGTTGCTCGCTCTGTGTGGTCCAGCCTATTAAGGTATTTATTTATTTCATAGTTTATTGTAACAACCAAGAAGATAGTGCACAGAAACTGAAAAAAGATACTCATGTCTTTGAGCTTCCAACTTACTTATATTATACCTACCTATAATTGTTAATATTTGTGCCAATGAATGTATATGAGGATCTTTGTTGCTCTTTCACGCAAAAACCACTGAACAGATTTTTATGAAACTTGGCAATATTGTAGCTTATACACGAGAAGAACACATAGACTATATTGTTTCAAGATATTATGTGTATTTTCCAAGATATCACGACGCTACACTCTAACGAGAAATTGCCGAACACAATCGCTCGTGTCTAAGGGTTCTCCTTGTAGCCTGATGGCTGATTGAAGTCACAAAAAGGCCTTTTTAGATTTAGTTACAAAGTAAACAAGACATTCTTTAAGTACCTCGATTTGATTAACAGCAGGTAGTATCTTGCTATGACTTAACAATTTCTCAAGTTGTTCTTCATTGAAGTTACAGATACCAATAGACTTCGTAAGTCCAAGCTTTTTAGCTTCCTCCATACCTTTCCACGTTTCTGTGTAGTTGATGTTATTCTAAAACAATTTATTCTATTTAATATTATAAATGTTTATGCCGATGGATGGACGGATGTTTGTTACTCTTTCACGCAAAAAGTACCGAACGGATTTTGATGAAACTTGGCAATATTTTAGTTTATACCTACATCAAAATAACACATAGGCTATTTTATTTTAAGATATCATGATCGTTTTCCAAGATATGACGATAAATTTGTACAAAGTCATAGGCAGCCTCTTGTTATTTAATAAACGTCTGTGAATTGGTTATTATTTTTCTACATGTCTCATTTCAATTGTTTAAGTTTAATATATACTTCCACCGGATCGGAATCGGAGCGTACGGAGCGGAAGGATTTGTTGCTTTGTATTGATTCTATGGCGCAGAAATGCCGATCTAGTGCACGCAGTACCTTAGAAGTCAATTTTTTTTAGCCTATATTGTCCCACTGCTGGGAAAAGCCTCTCCCATGCTTCTCCACACATTGCTGTTGGTGGTGGCTTCCCACCAATCTTCCCTAAATATGTTCAGGTCGTCGCGCCATCGTTTCTTGGGCCTACCTCGGCGGCGCTGGCCGTCTTCTGGCACCCATTCTGTGGCTATAGTAACTATAGTTAACTATTATTATTAGCTAAATTAGAAGTCAATATAAATCAACAAATCCTTTCACTCCGTACGCTCCGTATTCGATCTAGTAAATGCGTAGCTTTAATTATGTATTCTGCAATAGCTGTCTTTAAATTAAGTACTTATTTAAAAATGACTCTACATTGCGTGCAAGAAGTAAACTATATATATATATCTACAATCAAAATGTTCTTCTAATATAATTACCGGAGAATCTATGAGGAAAAGATCGACGTAAGTCAAACCCAGTCTCGATAAAGACTTTTTGAGAGCCGGTACTACTTGTTTACGACCGCTCTTTTCTGGATCGAGCTGAAAAATATTTATTACCTAGTTAGAATTTACTTACGAGAAGGAACTTTCAATTAATTGCTTTGTTTTTGAACACAACCATTTATGTTTATCAATAAAATAGTGTTATTTTTAAATCGCTAGGTATAAGTACAATGACATTCTACTTCCTACCAATATTTCTTATAAGTAAAGTCAATGTTTGGGATGAATGGATGGACGGATGCCAGGATGTTTGTTACTCTGACGCAAAAACTACTGAACAGATTTTGATAAAACTTGACAATATTGTAGCTTATACATCAGTATAACACATAGGCTATATTATTTAAGATATTCTTTTTTTTTTTCAAGATATGGCGATAAATGTGCATCTACGAATTCGTGTACTTAAATCTAAAAAGATAGATAGAAAATAGTTTATTACTCAGGCATTCTTTAGTACTTATAACATTCTGCGCAAAGGCTGCTTTATTACTAAAAGTGATAACTATCTACTTTACTTTTAAGACTGAAATTTGTTCTTTTGTAAAATTCCTCACGTATTTACCTTAGTAGTAACAAACAATTGCTGCCTAGACACGACATGCCTGCCTTGTGTTACATCTCTTATGCCATTCCCGATGCTTTCTTCATTCCTGTGCATGGCATCTATATGTCTGTAGCCTGCTTTTACTGCCCACACGACTATCTCGTGAAGTTTTGGAATGTCTCTATCCTGGCGGTGAAATTAAATTTGTATTAATGTAAACATACATTTATTTATTGCATTTTATTTATGCACCTACTTATTATATTTGTATTATTTTTATGTATTGCGCATAAGTTAAGAGTACCCTAAACCGACGGGCATGTAGGAGGCGACTAATGAGTGTGGATGAAGCGTAAGAGGTGTGTTTGGATTATATAAGGACTTTTAAGAAAAGAAGTGTGTTTGGATTGTAGCAAGTGGAGGGAAGTGGTATCTGTTTATCCCAATGGGAAAGAGGCGTGACAGATATGTACCTATGTATATTTTTTACTTTTTGCTGTAATAAGTAGACATCTTTTTACTCCATCTATCTTTTCACTCTTTGAACTAGCAAAAGATAGAAAAAAGATACATATACCTAAAACTATGTCGTAGGTACTTACTTATTTAAGGTGTTTTCAAAATACCTCTCTACATACCTCAACCATAGTCCCTAAAGCAATAATCGGCATTTGATTTCCATCATTAAGTACTTTGAGGGGCACCCTTACAGGTGCTTCCTGAAAACATTAAAAAAACAATAAAATTAAACCGGCCTGCATGTATGAGACGACTTATGAACGTGGATGAGGCGAAGGAGCTGTGTTTGGAACCTAGTTACTTGAGTAAAGCTAAGCTCTAGGAAGAGGCACTTCGTAGCATTTCGTAGTATTTATCGTAGCAGAAAATTGGCGTAGCAAGGAGCTACTACGCAAATTACGTGCTACGAGTTTTATTATGACTAATTAGTTTAGCGAAAGAAGTGTGTTTGGATCGTAGCAAGTGTATGGAAGTGGTCTCTGCCTACCCCAATAAAAAAGAGGCGTGACGGATATGTATGTATGTAAAATTATAATTAAAAGCAATAAGATCAGGTTCCCTTGGTTTTTCGGCTGGCAATTTTTATATTAGCGCCGTCACAAATGTGAACGGCTTCTTACAAAATGTTCTGCCGATAGAAATCCATAGAAAATTCACCAAAATTAGGAACATTCTATAACCATTGTACTTCACAAAAATAAATATTTACACAATTCTAGTGATACTATGGATTGCATTACCTACGTTTGAACCAGTGACCCTCTAATTATAAACAGGAAAACATATTGAATAGGATATTTCTACTCAATACACACACATAACAAATAACAAAATCTTACCTCGTAATCATGATAGCCATCATAGATGTGTTTAGCCTGTGGATGAGAAAACTAATTTTAATGATATTCAAATATCAATTTACAAATTGTAATCTACAATATTACGCAAGTTCTTGCTATTTTTCATAGACTAATAGAGACTTAAAGACTTTAAAAAAAGGCATGATTTCTCAAAATAATATAGCTTATGTTATTCTGATGTGCAAGCTACAATATTGTTAATTTGCGTGAAAAAGTAACAAACATCCATACATCCATCGGCACAAACATTGTCATTTATAAGTAGGATAGGCAAATAAAGAAGTCTATGAACCAATTGGTAATTATTTAGTAAGAAACTATGTACCAATACTTACAAAAATGGGTAAAATTTGCAGTAAAAAATAAAACAACAACATAACATTCGATCTAGTCAAACATTAATGAAACCTAATTATGGAACCAAAGATTAGTACCAATGATTAGCACTTTTATGATCACATTTACTGTAAATTAGACGTTAAATTACTCGAATTAATTACCTAGGTATAGCTTATTCAAGTACTTACTAATTAACTTAAGTATATGTATTTTGTCCTCGGCTTCAAACACAAACATATTTCGCATGTCCATGTTAATTTTTGTAATTAATCGTCAAATACATTTTTTATAAAATCTCCTTGAGATTCTTTTTTTCTTCCGATTTTCTTTTGTTTAATTGATTAAGCTATTGACGTTTTCTTTGCAATCTTGCTGATTTCGATTATTCTATCGAGTTAACGCAAGCTTTTTATTGACTTACGTACACCCGTACACCAACTTATTTTGTAAGTCTTCTCGTATAGGTCAAATACCTATACAAAAAATTACATTCTTGTTCCCAAAAGGTAGTCCCAAAACTCTATATTCCTTCCTAAAGTTAAGGAGACTGAGAGCTCATTTCTAAATTTGAAGTACCTATCTGTGCTCAATGCAAGTAGTTTTGGTCTATGAAAATATTGAAGATCATATGCTCCATCATCAGGACTAGGAAGGAAGAATCTCTAGACATCTGATTTGGAGGTTAATTTTCTAATGCTAGTCGCTGTCCCACGTTGCGTGTGTTGGCAACACCAACATAAAGTAGCTTATTTTGTATTTTTTATGTGGCAACACCTTTTCTCTTCCTGCTCCGAACGATTTACGTGTGCTAATAATTATTGTGTGTAAAAACTATTTAAATAAGTGAATAAACTCCGTTTCTTCGTTCCACTACTTGAAGACTTTCATTTATCAACCAGCCCCAACATCAGCTGCCTTTAGCATGTGATACGTGTGTTTCTCATCATAATATTTCTATGGAGCAGATTTCATGATGCGTTGCGTACGTAACATACGTAGAACTCTGTATCTAGCGTAATCATCACACTGATTCTTCTGAAACTCCACAGAGCACATCAAAATGCACAGAAGATTCAGGCGGCGGCGGCGAGGGCGGCGCGTGGGCAGTGGGCATCTTTGTAATAGCTCAATTACTACACGGGGCTGGGGCCACGCCTCTCTTCACGCTCGGAGTCACCTACATTGATGAGAATGTATCCAAGAAGATGTCTTCGGTTTATCTTGGTGAGTTATTTGGAATATTGTAAAAGTAAAGGCAGAATGATTGAAGTTTTGTTATGTACAATCAAGGTTCAGAGAGATTCGTTCGCATTTTTAGAGTCAGGTTTTAGTCGGAAGGGTAATCGTTATCTTTGTCTTTCTTCTGCCAACAATTTGACTTCTAGATACGACATTCTGCAATTGCCAACCAAATCACAGATAAATAAGTAGTTACTATGTAAACAAAATGAACTCGTACCAATGTGGGTGTTGTACATATAGAGTGACTTTAAATTAGTGAACGATAGAAAATAATATGCATGTACTTGCGATAACAAACAACTTTTACTATGGGACCAAGGTCGAAATCATAAAAAGAAATTGTTTCCCCATACTATCAGCTGATGAATTTTCTATGTGGAGTTCAAATTTTTTTTAATGATTTCGACCCTGGTTCCATAGTAAAAGTTGTTTGTTATCACGAGTATATGCATATCCTTTTCTATCGTTCACTGATTTAAAATCACCCTATGTATCTTGCTTACTTATTAAGGTTTGTCCAAACTTCGGCCTTTATTTTTCGCTTTCGTCTATTCCGTAACACTAGAAAAACAAGTGAAGACTATAAGGAACTGTAAAAAACCTCAGTACCACCCGCAAAAGGACCTCAAACACTTAAATAAAAGAGTCACATAAAACAGTAGGCTAGCACTTTAAGTCAGAGAGGTCATTGGCACCCCACTTCACCGTCCTTACACTGAAATCCACTTCGCTCTATGACCATTAGATATTAGGTGATTGAGTAATATGACACACGCGTGGGGTAACGGAACGAAACTGATTTATATGATATACTTAGGTAATGGTATTACGTATTTTGAATAATTGTATGAATTTGAATTTACTTGAATTTACATTGGCGGAATCCAAAATGGTACTTGACATTTTTTTTAAACTGTCATTTCATTAATGGTATTTTTTTTTGTGATTACCAATATTCGTTTACTTTACATAAATACACGTACCTTCATATCAGTTACGCCTCTTTTCCATCGGGGTAAACAGACACTACTTCCTTCCACTTGTTACCTACGATCCAAACACACTTCTTTCGCTACATTTATTAAGTCATTAGAAAATCAATTTTAGCGTCGTTTTACTACTAAATATTTCTATTCCACGTAAATATAGGCTTAAACAAGATTTAGGTTCTAAACAGTAGGCAAATCCTACATTTTACATTCTACGAATCAAATTCAATAACACGACAGTCTCACTCCTGCCAGATCAACATAGAATCCAATTGGAATACACCGTCATGTCATTGTATCACCGGAAATGCAACCGACTGCATTTCCCTTGTTAGGTATGCACTAATTGCATAGCTTAGGTAAATTGACAGTATACTTGACAATCAATAATTGGGGTTGATGTTTTGAAATAGGTCTATACGTACATAGCAGGATTTGTGATTAGGAGTTATTTCAGTAGAATGCAGATTGTGTTGCTGGGTATGGTCTAGCGTGGTTCATTTGTTTGTTGCAAGAAACACAATATTTTACTCGCTTACTCCAGTTAAGTAATACTAGTACTAGGTTTAAAATAATCACGATTAATTGTGCAGAATGATCTTCTTACTCGTAATTATATTAATAACACCAACTCATCAGTGTTTTAAGCCTAGGTTCCTACTTTGAGCAGTTATGTACCTAACATAAGAAACGAAGAGAAATAAATAAATGTATAAAAGTACGAAAATAGTAGGTATCTCACACCATAAAATGTAATAGATACGTAAATGAATAGGTATTTGAACTTGTGGAGCATCGAAACCTTTCTTTGATTTTAGCACACAGCTATTGTATGTCCCTACCTCCCCGTCAACGTTAGACTTGCCCTGTTGAAGTGTCCATCACGATCCATTTCCCCGCGCCTATACTCTTCGATCACTCGACGAAAGAAACGCTCTCTTTACAGACGTTGAATAAGGTTTCCAGTGGGAGATTTGCTATTTAAAATATGTATTGTTGGGGAAACTAGAGAATTAAATAAGGAAATAAGTATAAAACTCTCTTGCTTGAGAGCTTGTCATCTTACTAAAATGTCTGACTGCCTACGAATAACAATATTATTCGTCGTTCACTACCAAGCTACAAAGTGATCGAGAAGTGCTTGGTTCTAATTTTTTTTTCTGTTTCAATATCATGGTATCTATTTCTTTTTCTGTTAGCGATCTGTTCAAATTCATCCAGAATCAGAAGATTACGATTAGAGTTACCTATTAAAAAGTTATTTTAGCAGTGTAATTTTAAAAAAAGTTAAGTGCTGTCAAGTGAGACGTAACCTGTAACGCGCAGCATATTTAAGCTATCAAGGGAAAACATACCCATTTCTCTCCGCGTTGTGTTTTTAGCGGTACAAAAGAAACAGGCCAGGGGTGGCAAGAAACACTATACGAAGGTACTTGAAACGTGCACTCAGTGTGTTTGCACCGATTTACGATATCGTGGAGTGTGAGAATTGTAAATAAATGTTGCTTTTCGAAATGGGGAGTAAGCACTGCAAAGAAATACTTACTTAATAGTTTTTCATGAATTTTCTACGTAAAACAATTAAAATAACATACTTTATTGTTAGTTAGAATACCTCTGACTAATAATTTAGACTAAGTGGGCAATAATGTAGTGGGTAGAAGCGTAAACACTTGGCTTTAATAAGAAGAGAATTTAAAAATGATAGAGTACCTAAGTTAAGTACCTACATAAAATTACCTAATTGAATAGGTTGACTGATTGTAGTATTCTAAAGCGAGAGTATTGATTATACTATGTTATTGAGTAGGTAATTAGTCATTTGTCTCTAAAAAATTGGAGTTACTTTGTTCACAGGTGTATACTACACGATGGCAGTGATAGGCCCAGCACTAGGCTTCGTGCTGGGTGGACAAATGCTCAATATTTATACAGACTTCGTTTCTGTTGATGCTGATAGGTAAGTTAGTTGTAAATCTTACTTTTATTTTGTTAAATCTTTACATTTTATTTGGCTAGCGAGGTCTTCTATTTGCAATGGGGTCCAATATTGCTTGTAGATGATGAAAAGTATGAGAGCAAAAAGTGCTTCTCACGATTTAGATTCATAAAGGTAAAAAAAGTACCTAATTGCAATATAAAGAAGCTTGATGGCTTAAATAAAAAAAATAAAACCACTTAAAAGACTTACAAAAGGTCGACGCGAGACGCTACTTTCCCGCCAAGCAACGACACAGGTTATCGCGAACTTTTTAATATTTCATAGCACCGGCGGCGTGGCCTATTCAGCCACGCATCTCTTTCATCTCATTGTGTGCGCCTGGGCAAGCCCGCAGCCGAATTAATTCCCCTCCACGTAGCGAGTACCTGCAAGGCTTCCGCGAAATATAATTTTCCATCATTTTCCACGACACGCAATCTCAACAACCTCTCGGCTTAAGTCTAGATATGGCTTTTCATTTATCATAGACGTTGTCGGTTACGAGCGCCTTTTAAAAAGTTGTTACGCAGTATTTTTAAGGTTTCCTTTTAATAATGCGCCTCGTCTGAATTTTGAGTTTGATTAGGGTTCCTATGAAAGAGCTTTGAAGGGAGAAGGGTATTGCTTGAAAACTGTCTTGGTTTGCCGGGATATTTTCTATTTGAGTACTTTAATAAACTTTTTTTTAACTTAGGTCCATTGTCCACGTCATACGCACATTTCTGTCAAATGACGATTGCAAGACCAATAAAGATATTTACACAGATCCCGGTCGTGCCCGGGACGTGTCCGGGCCGAAAACAATACGTCGTCATGACAACGTGTCCGGGACGTGTCAGGGAAAAAATATCATACCATACATTTTTTATGGTTTCGTTCACACACGTTGTCATGACGACGACGTATTGTTTTCCCTCCTGACGGGTCACGGCCCGGATCTGTGTAGATAGATCTTTAGTGTGTGTCCACACCATTCTACCTTTACGAACTTAGTATAATTATTATAAACTTATTCAGGTAGGTGTAAGTAGTAAGCAGGTGTAATTATCTTAAAACCAGTCAAAACATTAGCACACAAATCCACCGAACACCGCAACACCCAACACATTCTAAACCCCATTTCATTCAGACCTTTCAAGATAAAACTGGAAGCATCTATTACCATCACAATAGGGCTACTCCAAGGAGATAGTCTGCAATTCAATCTCCGGAAACAATACCTCGCCACTTGTTATTTTAATTCATTGGCAGACGCACTGGCCACTCTATTTTGGTAAGAGCCCTTTTGGGGAGATAACTTGACTACTTTCTATCGGGGTGTGTTATTCTCTCGTTATAATAGAGCCTATCTCTACAGCCTGTTGATTAGATATCTGTTTCTGAAGTTTATGGTTACCTATATAGAAAGTTGCTTGAGGTGAGACGAATCGTTTTTGCGTCTTAAGGAGTTTCCAGTCAATTCAATTGCCTAACTATTTTTATAGAGACATGATAGAATCTAAACAAATAGAGCAAACATTAACAGTGTATTCTATTAAATTATGAACCCACCTTACAAGTACGAATATAGGTACATAGTAGGTATTAGATTATTATATTGATGGAATAAAAATAAAGTGATTTCAATATTATACAAATGCACCTACTTATATGTAATTATTTCGTGCACATAGCGTGTACATCTGTGACACGTAAATAGGTACACATTCGATCGATTAGCATTATACTTTTAAGTTATATCAGGACTATTCGAATAACAGTGGTGCATACATACATATTCGTCACGCCTCTCTCCCATTGAGGTAGGCAGAGACCACTTCCTTCCACTTGCTACGATCCAAACACACCTCTTTCGCTTCATCCACACTCATCAGTCGCCTCATACAAGCCCGTCGGTTTAGGGTACTCTTATAACAGTGGTCTATATAAATATAGCACCTATACCTCTATAAGTAACTATCCCAAACCCCAGATTTGTAATAACCACTCTATTATCCTTGTAAATGTAAAGTAGCGAGGTAAGACAGCGAGATGTTCGTCGATGCGTACTCATGCGTATCAATTCAAACCACGGCGCGCACTTTGCAAACATTGCAATTAGCATATCAAAACGTCTGTAGAGTATGACTTGGCCCTTTTGGAATGATTTGGAGAAGGGAACAATAATATTGTTAGATGTGTTCAAATAAGAAAATAGAAAGGTTTAACGTTTTAAAAAGTTTGAAAAAGTTGTTACAATTAAAATACTTTCTTTGGTACCTACACACTTAGATATTAGCCTATCTAATTTGTTTAGAAATTTTTTAAATAAACTCGTGCCCACAGGGCACGTTAAAATGGTTAATAAGGATTTAGTTACATAGATTAACCTTTAGGATTCACCATTAAAAATACGTAGGTATAGTACCTACCTATACTTCGGCGGGTATTTAAGCGCCTCTAGGTAACAAAATGTCTTCAGAGGATTCTTAGTTATAGATATGTTTTCAAAACTTACTCCTTATTTCCAGTGTGGGTATAACCCCAACGAGTTCGGTGTGGATCGGCGCGTGGTGGGTGGGTTTCATCTTCTCTGCATTGCTGTGTTTAGTGGTGGCCATACCTATCTTAGCATTCCCACATGAGTTGCCAGGTAAGTTGGATGCTATTTGTACAATTAAAATGAGTTTAAGTACGTCACCTTTAAAAAAAAATTCCTATAGGTATACGTGTGTAGTTACAGACCACAAAAAAAACCTTTTTACACAATACTTATCTCGTAGATAAAAGTTTTATAACCATCGAAAAATCTTTCTTCTTCATCCTTCTTTTCCTCTATTAATTTCTATTCTTACAAATTACTTGTAAATATCGTGATTCTTTACTAAACTAACTAGGTACTCTCTCTAGTCAAAAATTTGCTTATCTTCCATTTTTTCAGGTGCCGCAGAGATCCGCGCTTCAAAAATCTCAGAAGCCCACGAAGGTGAAGCGAGCAAATCAGCGGCTTTCAGCGCGTTAAAGGAGCTGCCTCGAGCGGCTGCAGCGCTGCTCAAGAACCCTACATTTATGTTCTTGAATCTAGCGGGCGCTAGTGAAGGAATGCTCATCTCTGGATTCGCTGCTTTCCTACCCAAACTCATTGAGAATCAGTTTGCTGTTAGCGCTTCAGCTTCTGCTTTGTTGTTAGGTAAGGAAGAACTGAAAATGAAGCCAGATGATTGTACATAAAAGCTACGCCAATTTTATACATATAAATAGCGTTTTATAATCATTCTTGCTTAATTGTCTGTTCGTAAATAGTCGGCCCTGTATCTTCTTGCCGATTGGGTCCCGATCGGACCGAGGACCGAGGTACCCTATCGGAATAGGTAACACAGTATTATCAGGCCATATATGTCCCCACCGAGGGTCACGAGCCTACTCTCATACAGAGAGTGATTAGGGCGTAATCCACAAGGTAACAGATATGATAAATAAATGTTCCCATCTTACTTCTTATTTCTGATTGATCCATCTGACTGGACCATTATAAAAAAGTCTTGTCTAATCGATCGGAAGGCACTTTATGATATTTACTGGGTCTCATGCAAGTCTTTCGCAGAAGACCTAACTCCTGAAACTCTCTTTCATCTTCCAGGAGTAATAACCGTCCCAGCAGGGGGAGGCGGGACATTCCTCGGCGGCTGGCTGGTCAAACGTTGGCAGCTCAACTGTGCGGGGATCATCAAGCTATGCGTGGCTTCTACGGTCATGGCTGCTGTGTTCACATTCAGTTTTGTGCTGACTTGTGACGATTACCCCTTTGCTGGGGTCACTGTGCCGTATAGTTCGGCGAAGGTCCCTGGGTGAGTTTTGTGTAGATTTATTTGTAGTTGATGCGACGTGACGGTTTCTTGAGAAATATGTTTGATGGAAAGGTTGACAGGAAGAGAGGGAGAGTAAGACCGTGGCGTACTTTACTCAATTAAAGAAGAAAGTTAACGTCATGTCGTATCAAGAAGTCAAAGCATTAGCAGATAGGTCTAAATGGCGGATGCTCCACCGACAAAAGCCTAACTCTTAAATATAATTATGATAACGGATTACTTAGACCAGCAGTGGGATCTTGATGGCTAACATTAAGTAATCAGACTTTTAATAGATTTAACTCATGCTCCTTATTATTGCCTCTTACAGCACCGACCGCCTAACCGCCTCGTGTAACGTAGACTGCGCATGCGTGGACGCATCCTACGCGCCGGTTTGCGGCGCAGACGGCGCCGTGTACTACTCGCCTTGTCACGCCGGCTGTGCGAGCAGGACGGCTGTAGGCGCCGCGCAGCTGTTTCATGACTGCGGCTGCATTGTCACCAATGGGAGCTTGCCGAGGTTTTCGGTTGAAGATGGTAAGGCCTTGGATGTTTCCCATATTATTAGTAAGCAGATAAAAGATATAACTGATAATACATCCATCGGGGTAGTCAGAGACCACTTCCATCCACTTGCTTGTACATAACTGATAACTGCTTAAATATAAAGCATAAGTAGGTACCTTAGATATTACATAAAAGGATGGCACAATTTGCTGTGATATAGATTTTTCATCATTTGACCTATCTTACTTTTTAATCTAATCGAATCCAACAAGAAATCCTTGTCGCGTCGAATGGTAAGTAATTTGGAAAAATAACTTAGCCAAACTTCTTACCTTACCTTAATTGGTAATCTTTCTTCATCAGGTGCTCCCAGCGTAAACTCCTCAATAGAATACGAGGCAATCAATAGCATTTGCAGCTCCGACTGCCCGTACCTGTGGCTGTTCGTCGGTTTATCTTTCTGCGTCATGCTGTTCACATTCATCGCTACTATGCCTGCGCTTTCTGCCACTTTGAGGTACGAAATTTACGATAATTAATAACTAAGATAACTTAGGTATTACCTATGTATTGGCTCTAGGCATCGACGGAGAGTAGAGGTTCAGGTGCTTGCATTACAAATCCAAAATACTTACGTAGTATGGAGTACTGGTACCGAAGATGTACGGACGCAGAAGCGGACCTCGTGGTCGTGACAAATAAGACAAGCTAGCGAGCGTGATGATATTCCGTTAGCAATATTGATTCCGCTGCATCAGCAAGTTCGTGATCTAAATCTGCGCATATCGTCATACTTCCAGCGTCCTAGTAGATAGATATAAGCGTAGCTTCAAGTCATTCCTATTTTCTTTTCCAGTCCATGCCAGACCAATAGCTATTTTACCGTAAAACAATGTTACGTCTTTATTATTTGTAGCTGCTGTCTTTTCCTATGGATCGCCCGCTACATATAGAAGAATACATTTTTCATCTACACAATCAAATCTGTATTTCAGATGTGTCCGCGAAGACCAACGCTCCTTCGCTCTAGGCATCCAATGGATCGCAGTCCGTCTACTCGGTACCATACCCGCGCCTTTACTGTTTGGATTCCTTATCGACCTCTCTTGTTCACTGTGGAGTCGATCCTGTGACTCCACTGGGGCTTGCTTGCTGTATGATAATATTAATATGAGCAGGTAAATGTTTTGTTCTCTTGTTATGACGGGGATGGCGAGACGAGCTCGACTCATTCAGCGAAAAATGGGTCCTGGTGCACAGCTGAACTGGATGGAGAGCAAGGAGGCCCTTGCCCAGCAGTGGTGCGCGAAAGGCCGACTGTATTTGTATTTTGGGATGAAACTATGATGATGATTAAAGAGACAGACTTTTACAAAGAATTACTGAGGTGAACTATTGAAGACAGTTGCCTGGCATTTATCTAAATGTAAACGATTTGGTATTGTAACTTATTTACAAAGATTCTGATATCGAAAATAGCAAATTTTCTCAACATTCTGTGTTAACTTGGTAGGCAAATTTTGTGACTGATATGAACTTAAGTATTTAGTTACCTAACCTACAAGATATACTTTATGAATATATAAAGGTAACTACTTAAGTAGGTAGGTACCTATTTACATAAAAAATTATAACTACTTTTACAGCAACCACCGTAATTACGATTGTTGACCACAGTTGCTATGTTATCCTAATCTCACTTACCTCCTTCCAGATACATGCTAGCCCTAGCTCTAATAGGCAAGCTATGTTCGGTCCTGTTCTTCTTCCTGGCCTGGTGGTTCTACCGGCCGCCAGGTGGAAAGAACCCCAACGCCATCGTACCTTCAATAGACCTCGTCTGCACAGAGAAGACTAACGGCAATGGAAACCTAAATGGAAATGTTAATGGGTATTGCAACGCTGGTTTAGAAGCTAGTGAACATTTGTAGATCGTTTTTGTAATTAAATTGATTTTAAGGTTATAAAAAAAGTTTGTTACCATTTTGATACACTGCTGAGTGGAAATGGAAAAGCGCGCGAAAAAATGTTTTGACAGTAAATTCAAGATGGCGTTTTGTGTCAGCGTCGCGTCTGTCAGTAGTGTTTTTCGAGGTTTTTCGTTACTTGTCTTTGTCTAGCACTGTGGAATATCTGTGTGTCAGACAAGCATGATGTGCGAAAAAACATTCCGTATTGTAGTGTTCTAGAAAAGCTGGAAAGAAATAGTTTTTTTTTTGAGTATTTTAAGACGTATGCACAATAATTTAGTAAAACAATTAAATAAAATATCACATACATTTCTGTTGTAATTTATCTGTGATGTTATAGTTTTAAGATGTCGCAGAAAGCAGGATATTTTTTTAATTTTTCATTCGCATTGTACCTAAGTTTAAAAAATATTGAATCCCCTCCACGCTCGAGGCAGAATTATGAGATTGTTGATTGATTTTCAGTTTTAATTATTAAAAAAGTACAATTTTGAACAGCACAGTTTTATAACCGATTGTTATTAGGTCTTTACCTATGAAATTGCCGTTTTGTATGAAAAAATTCAAACGATTTTTTTTCACATAATTTTTATTTGTATTAAGTGAAGTAATTACCCATACAATCAATGCATATTTGCCAACGCAGCGGCAGTTTATTAATGCCCTTCTTAAAGAAATCAGCTGGACGAGAGGCAACAAATTCTTCAAAGGCGTTTTGAACTGCCTCTTGGTTATTGATTTTTTTTCCAGTCAAGAAGTTATCCAAATTCTGGAAAAAGTAGTAGTCTGTAGGGGCAAGGTCCGGTGAGTACGGTGGATGAGGGAGAGCTTCCAACCCCAGTTCTTGCAACTTGGAGACCGTCATTTGTGCGGTATGAGGTCGCGTGTTGTCGTGCAGGAGCAGCGGAGACGAGCGATTGACCAATGCTGGTCGGAGACGTGCCAGCTTCTCCATCATTGTGTTCAATTCTTCACAGTACACATCTGCAGTAATACTCTCCCCATTTGGTAAGAAGCTGTGATGAATCATACCGGTGCTAGACCACCAAACAGTAACCATCACCTTTTTAGGGGTAAGTTTTCGTTTAGGGCATTGTTTAGGTGCTGAACCAGGATCCAACCAACTTGCTGAGCGCTTACGGTTATCAAACAGAATCCATTTTTCATCACAGGTGACAATGCGGTTCAAAATTCCTTCATTTGTGTGTCTGTTGAGCAACGCACGGCACGTCTCGACGCGTACTTGGCGCTGGCGATCATTGAGTTCGTGGGGCACCCATTTGTCAACCTTTTTTACCTTGCCAATTTGACGCAAATGGACCAATATTGTTTTGATGCTAACGTCGAAACCTGCTGCTAATTCAGCCGTAGATTGAGTATCATCAGCTTCCACGATCGCCTTCAATTCGTCTGCATCGACCAAAGTCCTCGGACGACCGCGGGGTTCATTTTTCAGGTCGAAATTTCCAGAACGGAAGCGAGCAAACCAATAACTAGTGGTTCGTTGGTTTGTAGTGTTAGCTCCGTACACGTCGTTGATGTTGCGAGCCGCTTGTGCCGCGTTGCTGCCACGACGGAACTCATATTCCATAATTACTCGAATTTTTAATGTATCCATGTTGACGAAAATGATTGAAATGCAATGAAAATGTAACACTAACCAATAAACAAATGACTGTTTTTGGAAAAAGAATTCCATATTTTTAAAATGAAATTAATTTGAAATTAGAATTCTTAGCTAAACAAAAAATTATTTTTAATTGAAATGGCCAGTACTGTAAAACGGCAATTTCATAGGTAAAGACCTATTATTTTAATGTTTGAATCACTAGATATAAGATAAATGATGCAAGTGTGTGTATATAATTTATATAGGTACCTGTTTTAATTTATTTGTTGATTTGGTGGTCTTATTGTGTCTTATTAATTATGTATTTTGGTTGAAGACTGATTGTTTATTAGAATTTAAGAATCTACAATTTTACAGGACTCATATCTTTGTTATTTTTCCATTTAAAGCCTATCAAAGGCAGAATAGAAACTTTTTACTGTCTTTTATACTGATTTCAATTTTACTTTTCTTTACGCGCGTATTTTGAATCTTTTTTTTTTTATTGTAGCTAATTAATTACTTTCGCGCCATTCCTTTAGGTACTATAAAAAATGTCATAATAAGAAACTCATGTGAATATATTGTGAATCATTCATTACAGATAATAATTAGATGTGTAGGTACCTGTAAGTATTAATAATATTAATAAAAAAACATTATCACACATCCCAAGCTCAAAATAGGTAATCTTTGAAATGAAAAAGAAGATGGAAAAGTTGGTGGGTGGAACTTGCACTCATTCTAAAACGCCGTATACACACGATTCAACTTCGCATTCAACCTGTCGCATCAACTTGTTAAAGTTAACATTCAACTCATTGAATGGATACGTAAACTTTCCTACTCACATATCAACTCAACTGAATCTACATAGATTTACTTACATTCATCATCTATCTATACTATCTATAAAAACTATCTATAAAAACGAATACTATCTATAAAAATACTATCTATAAAAACGAATGCGAAAGAAAAATAATAGGTAGTTTAAAAAACTAAAACACGCTTTAGCTCGCACTGAGCATGATCCCTCATCAGATCAGTTCGAAAGTACCATATTATTGTATTGTCAACAGAACTCAGATCGTGTGCTTTCATCCTATTCGAAGACCGGGAAGAGGGTCAAATTAAGATTCCAAGATTTGTTTACATACATAGTTACTTAGTTACAAGTAAGCTAAAAGAGAATATAAAGCGTGTAAAAAGAATTGAAAATGAATGAATTGATTGAAAATCGAATGCGAAGTTGAATCGTGTACAAGGCGTTTAATGTTTGAAATTTGAAAAAAAAAAAGTGTACGTACCAGTGTACGTACACGCTATGCGTACGCACCTATAAACAATGTGGGGTTTAAAAAAATTCCAATACAAAAGTACAATTTGAAATTATACCAACAGACTACAGGATCAATCTTGAAATGTTTTTTACCAAGTTTTATAATGTAATGCAATTTGTAAAGCGTTTAAGGTGAACAATTTTGTAATTGTACAATTTTACACGTATTGATTGAGAATAAAATATTTCCAATAATTTTATTTTATGTGTTTGATTTTATGCAAAACACTAGGTTCTGTTAGGTACCTACATACCTACGTATTTCTTAAAGGTTGTGTTTTATTGCATGGAAAAATTACAGACAAAACCCTATTTTCTGTAAAATAAATTTGATTTTATGTTTTTGTTGTGTTGCATACAGTCAAAACAAAACCCAATTTTGACATAAACAAAAAATGTGTAGAACATGGGTAGAAGGAATCATCTGACAGAAAAGAGTAGAAATTAAAACAGTGGCAACACTGTAGTGTCGTCCCTTTCAAATCAATATAACAAATGCGAGACGACACACAATGATGCCACTTTTTAATAACACAAACTATAAAAAAACAGCATTAAAAATATTACGCAATATATTCCAACATTAAAAATACGTATAACTTAACAAAATGCATTCAACATTTCATATCGAAAATAATGTACTTATAATAAAATTGATTAGCGGTTGGACATTTTTACTTCACTTGCGGCTATCTTAAGCCAAGTTAAATGTACAGACAGACCAACTTATCTGTGAACTGAACGGCGGCGCTAGTAGTAATACAAAATTGTATTTCTACCAATCGCAGTAGTTCTGGAATTTGACATTTCCTTATTAGTGGCCGTAGTTCCAATAACGGCCGTATCACAGATAATTTGGTAGCTCTGTAAGTAGGTTGCTGTATATTGCTGTAAATTGTTATTTAATTAACGATACTCAGACTTATTAATATGGTTGTAGTCTGATTTTAACCAAACAATTGGCTAAAATAATAATTTACTTACTGAAATAGGTACCTATTCATTGCTTCATTATTGCTTATATTTCCTTCGTTTGATATGCAAAAACAATATTGTTTTTACTTGATTTGATGGTACTCTTTTTTGATGAAAACATTTGTTATATTTTATATTATGTAACATTGTGTGAACTAAGTAAAAAACATTAATGTACGCTATAGGAACTATTCGCATATTATAGTACTAATAAAACACCTTCAAGTGAAGTAAGTATGTCCAAAATTAAAGAGCTGTAGCTCTGCATTAGTCCTTTCAAAAGAACATCATTGCATTAGTCCTTTCAGAAGAACAACACTGCATTAGTCCCTTTAGAAGAACTTTACACCTTGATTGTCGTCAAATTCTATGAGCTCACATTTGCCTTTCTTTTCTAGTGCCTTTAGTGCTTTCGTAAGGACACTCATGTCTAGGCCGTGGAATTCTGGAAAAAGAACAAAAATAATTGTTTATATTTTTTATTTTTGGCTTGGAGTAAAGGAAAAAAAACTGTCAGTTGCTTGTTATATCCAATAATAAAAATGAGGCGTGCATTTTCTCTCTACTGGTACGAAGTTCTCTACTTGTATTGGACTAGTCCAAGATATACACAAAATATGACTTTAATATAAGGATCTGCCCAACTAGAAGGGTAAAATAGCATATACAATACAGGCAAGTTTTACCAGAATCTATGCGGTAGTTTTTACGTAAAAGAGTAACAAATATCCTCACATTTATGATAAAAAAAAAAGATAAATCATTTATCCATCTATCTATCGACTTTTTATAAATGATTTATCCATCTATCTATCGACTCAAACATTTATAAAATAAGTAGGATTTATTGTAAAATGTAAACAACATACCTTCGTCAACAGTATTATCACCTTCCCGCAACTCAAACAGCGTACACACAGAGTTATTCATGCCGTTACTACTAGCCCAGTTGTACAACATGTTGCCCCACTCGTCCAACGAGTGCCAATATATCTCCCAAACATTCCTACTCTTATCCACAGCCATAGCTCGACCTTTCTTTGACATATCTTCTAGTATAGTCACCACTGATTCCTGAGACAATTTTCTGTTAATCGATGCATTGTTAAATAAAGGTAAGTTTTGTGCTTCTCTTATGTCTATTGTGGATTGTTTGTTAGCTTTTAAATAGTCTGTTATTAGTTGTTCCCATGCTTCTAATTGTTTTGTTCTTGTTTCTGAGTGTGGTTGAATTCTGGAATAAAGAAAAATGTACATTAGTTATGTTATGAGAAGGCATTTTACAAGTTTAAGGGCTTATTTCTCCACTTATTTATTTATGTATAGCTCTTTTGAAATCTTAATTTTATTGGTTTATGCCTAAGAGCTTGTAAAACTTAAATTGAAAAGAGCAACCCTACAGAGCTTTTTGCTACGTTCTTCTCTGGAAAAAACTCTTGCGAATCAAGCATTAACTTTAAAAAATGACCCGTCCTAAGTGTTGTTTTTGATACCTACAGGATTAAATGATTTTTCGTTTCATTTTAATTTTTCACTTACAGATAAAATAGATTTGACAGATAGTTTATATCTGTCTCTAACTAAAACGTCATGGTTTATGAAATAGACATAGGTTTATCTGTCAGTTAAATTTTATCTTATAGATGGTGAAAAGGGTATCACACTGATGCAATTTAGGGGGCATACTAAGGTATTTTTTTTTTCTATTTTACGCACATGCTTTCTTATCTTGGTCCATAATACTTACAAAAACTACTTTTGTGTAGAGTTGAGGTACCCCTCATACAATTCTATCAATTTCTTTTCAGTTTTTATTCTTTTACCTAAACTTTTCTCAGATTTAGGTTCCAAATCAGTTAAAGACACTTTAAACGGTATTTTATGTTCTCCAATTTCAACTATTGGGAATCCTTCTTCATATTTTGTGGAGAAACAAATCATTATTGAGCAGTCTTTAGCAACAGCTGATATTAGAGCTAAAGCTTTCTGATTTTCATTTGTTATAAATTCTTGTCTATTCTTTTCTATTTTTAAATCTTTATTTTTTACTTCATTGAGTAATTCTTTCACATATTCGTAACTGTTAGAACTATGTTCTTTTCCATCAATTTCATAGTTCCTTACTAGTGTTTGTATAGACTTCAATTTAGACAGCAAAGATGAAGCATTTAAGTTATTTTCTTCTGTACATTTCGTAGCATCTGCCTTTTTCAATTCAAATTCTGTTTCCTCCAATTTAATATTACTTATTTCTTGACTAGAAAGTAATATTTCTATGACAAAATCCATGAATAAATTAATATTATTGTTGAAAACCATCATGTTGTTTGTAATATTATTAATTTCATTTCCATTTGATTTTTCATTGTAAATTACATTACCGTTCTTAAAAATCTTGAAGTTATTCTGAGGGGATATGATTAAGTGGAATAATGCTTGTTTCATTCGATTTTTATTGCCAGAGAATAAATCTAAAGGACAATATTCACTTTTACTTTCAATTTCACCTTCTTGTAGCTTAAACATTTGTTTCAAACAATAATAGCATTTGGAAAACTTCTGAAGTTTGGTTGATATAAAACCTTCTTTAGTCTTTATCTCTATGCAATAGTTATCACTACATTTTGAGCTCAATATAGCCAGATTACAGTCTTTAATAGCATAGCAACTTAAGGTAGACTTAAACTTCCTGTTTTCAGGGCGATATGGCGCCAATTCCTGAATTAGTCTAGCAGCTTCCTCAGTAGAAATGATAACGAGTTCCTGTGCCTGATGATTGTTCACTGAGAGTAAGGGTATCATGACGAAATTCACAAAATCAACTGAGTTTTTCACTGTGTCGAAATCAACGTCGTTTCCATCGAGTTTTATAAGTCGTAACACCGAGTCCGTCCCCAAGATTTGTAGGACAATGTGGACGTTTCCTTCGTTGATATACTTCCACGGTTTACGAAGAAGATCCATTTGAAAAATGCTTATAAAGGTTCTACGAGATGATGAAGGAAAAAACGTGTTTACTTACGTAAAAAACGGAGGAAAGTTATACTGCCAAGGCCAAGATATTTCTGCCATTCTAATGCACTAAACTTTCACAACCTATTGTTTTAATTTATCTATAAAATTAATTTAATTTGTTTATTAGACGCCCAGCTGATATCATCTATCTGACATGACAGTGTTGCCAAGAGCTAGTTCTTGAAAATTACAAAAAAGTGTACGAAATCTTTAAATTGAGTTGCATTGTTTAGAAAACGGTATAACAACTAAACGCATTCATGTAAAAAAAATATAAATATTCATTTCATATCAATAAATATTTTATAGATGCAAATAAAAATTATCGAAAAATGTATAGCAAGTTATACATTTAGATTATCTAGTACAATTTTTCTTATAGGGGCAACATTTAGACGAAATATCTTGACAGTGACATAAAAAGAACATTAGGTACTGCAAAATAGGCAACAGATGGCAGTAGCTAGACATCTAGGTAATGTGGCATTGCAGTAAAAAATTAAAAATAAAGTTGTGCAGTCTATGGATTAAGTTGTTTTGACAGTGACAGAATTAGATTTGACAGATATCGAACAACTGATTTGGAAATCGACTGGTTTTTCTCGAAAGAAATTACTGGATCTTCCAATTTTTTAACCTATTGCTATGTTAGTACTTCGTAGTCTGTGAATTTAGTTAGAAAAAACAATGATTACGCTTAACAGAAAGTTGAAGAAAGAGTACCCGGAGCCGGGCAATGGCATCACGACCGACAGCTGCAAAAGAATCTCCGTGAGGGACAAGTTATTGGTGAAGGAGGTGCAGGAGATGAATGAGAACCTGCCTTCGACTTGTACCGTGACGTTCCAGGACCCGAATGCGTTGAACGACTTTATTCTAACCGTGGCTCCGGACGAGGGCTACTGGAGTGGTGGCAAGTTCAAGTTTAGTGTATTTGTTACAGAAGACTATAATATGGCGGTGAGTAGGTACACCAGTTTGTTGATCCTAGATTTCGTCGGCTTTATCGTACGATTATCTTTTAACCTTACTATACTTTACCTTTGTTAATAAAGGTTATCATGTAGACAGATAATAAAATTGTTTTATAACAAGAAAAAAGATAATAGATTTAAAATAATAAAATTAAAAAAGTAAGTTAAATTTAAAATAATAAATTTTAAAATAATAATAAATTATATTTCAGCCGCCGAAAGTTAAATGTTTAACAAGGTTATGGCATCCGAATATCAATGTAGATGGGGATATATGTCTGTCTTTGCTACGACAAACTTCCATAGACGAGCACGGTTGGGCACCCACAAGGAGGTTGAAAGATGTTGTCTGGGGCCTCAATTCTTTATTTACCGTAAGTTTTATTTTTGAACAACACTGTGTAGGTAACTAGGTCAGCCAAACAATGGATAATTTGCAAGATATTTAATATTCAGTGTCCTTAATTTGACTTTTATCAATTACTCATCAACTGCAAAACTGTAATTATATGTGGAAAGCATTTAAATACTAAAAAAATTGAAATGTGTAAACAAATATTGAGAAACTTAAGTCCTAAGGAATGGACATTTCTTACTCATTCTTATTTACCTGATTTTAAACATTCATCAATTGTAACAAGGTGTTAAAAGGTAAATCATTGTCCTATTTTTGTCTTATGCGATTTCTCATTTTACTTATTTATTTACAGGATCTCTTAAACTTTGAAGACCCGCTCAACATAGAAGCAGCAGAAATGTACAGAAAGAACAAAACGGAGTTCCAAACAAAAGTTCAGGAGTACATCGCCGTTGCTAAAGGGAACAGATGAAACTTGTGACAAATATGGAACTATTTCCCATTTAGACTTTGATACTTTATTTTACATCTAATTTCATAGTGTTTCTAGATAAATTTATTCATAGTTAATACTCAAAAAGTGATATATTTTCATTGTGTCTTCAAGTTTATAATTTTGCGCTTTTTATAGACTTTTCTGTTTTGTGTGTTGTGACAAATTAAAAATCGAGTTTTAAATTTTTATGATAAAAATTGGGATGCCAAATAGCTTTGTATCTAATATGTATTGTATAGTATTATGTTGTATATGTAGTTGCTGTGTATTGAAATGAAAGTGGTGCTGTGATCCATGACAGCAATAAGTCATTATAATTACCTAGATAATTAAATAGATTTAATTACGAAGACAGGTTTTGTGTCTTAGATTCCATACTTAATTAGATGGCTTTGTTAATTAGGTTCATTCGTCATCCATTGCAGGTTTCAATGAGTGTAAAGGAAAATAGTGCTTGTGTAACACTTTTATGATACATTATTATTTACAGTTTCCTGTAACTTGTTCTATGAAAGCTTTTTTTTTGTAGGTTTGGGTCGCCATTTTTAAATTACCTACTGGATTCGGCCTGATATTGCAAAATACTCGGATAAGTACTTTTATAGGATACTTCTGGAAAAAAGAGCCTAAAGCTTAATCCAAATGTTTGTTTGCAATTTGTATCTGTATCATAAAGGAACATCATTTTTATTTCATTATAATATTAATATTGGGCAGTTATATGACGATGACACCTAATGTTGCCACCCTGTCTCCTATCATACAGAAAGGTTATTAAATTAAATAGCCAGTCTTTCCTTTGTGTTCACTAAGCAATGCAATAGGTAATATTATTTTTCCAATGTTTTCATAAATAAAAATGCAGTTTTATCAAATTAATGCTCGTTTATTAATCCCTTAAATAGAGCATCAAATGTACCAATTAGTGTATAAGTAGTAAAAATTGTATACAATAAATAAATAACTTAACAATATAACAAAAGTTTCGTAACAAAATTCTCCATCATTATGACTAGAAGTTCGATGTGATTATACAAAATGTTCATGGTATTTTATACATGCAAATGATGGTATGTTTAGTAGACACTCGGGAACTTAACCTTCTGTAAATTCAGCCTTAGTATAAAATATAAAAAAAAGTTACGTAATTATAAATTAGCCCAACACATCCAACGATTTCTAAAAGTTTCCAAGTGTCTACATTTTAAAAACTTTGAAGAATACAAATATCACATTAGAATATAAACTATGACTTGATATTTACCATTGTTTCATGTTCATGTCATGTTAAAAAGGTCTAAACATTACAATGTGATATTCGAGTCTTCAAATTGTCATAACTTTGCACACGGCACGATATTTTTTCTATAGAAAATGAAACTTTAATATCAGAAGATATTAACCTCATATTCTTTACCACCCGTCGGAAATATCTGCGCACCTGGCTTAGTGACGTCATGCAACTCGTACGTACTCGCAACAGTACAGAGCTACCAGGTTATCTGTGAACCAGCCGTTATTGGAACTACGGCCACTAATACGAAAATGTCAAATTACAGAACTGCTGCGATTGGTAGAAATACAATTTTGTATTACTGCTAGCGCCGCCGTTCAGTTCACAGATAAGTTGGTCTGTCTATACTGAATAGGCGATAGGGAGAAGCGTGGGAAGCGTGGGAAGCGCATTCCAGGTGCGCAGATGTTTCCAACGGGTTGTATAGTGATAAACTAATGGCTAGAGAAGTTGGTAAGCAGTTCTTCCTGTATGCTGTTGGAGCGAGTGAGAGATCGCGCGGATACTTGTCCAAAGGCGCTTGTTACTGAGTCCGCTTGGGACGCCTCTCGGGATTTCTTCTCGTGGTATTCATCGGAGAATTCCTGGAAATGAGAAAGATTAAAATTGTATAGTCCATGTTGATATTGACACGACACCTCCGGATCCAGCGGAGACGCCTAAATATGCCCGTATATGCGCGTCTGTTTTTTTGAATCGCGTATAAAACGCTATACTAAACGCAAAGACTCGTGGCAGACGCGGTAAAAAACGTGTGAATGCGACAGTGCACATCATTATCTCGCTCACACTTACACTGTTTATGGATGACGTCACAATGTTGTAGAGATGCACATTGTTTGGTTTCGAGTGTATGTCGCTAATACCATATTAGCTTTTAAGTGAGGCATATTTAATGTAAACAAAGTAAAGGTACTTTTTAAAGTATAAGTAAAGTAAAGGTGTAGTTATTAAAAAAGTGGTGATTTATTTGTACACGTGTGTGCACTCACCCGGTTTGAAATTTATCGACATTTCTGCAAATCTGCGTGTGCGCATCTCTATTACAAAAGTGATTTATGGCCTCGTCTGCCACGAGTCTGCGTTTAGTATAGTCTGAAAACGTCCTTTTCCCTAACCAGCCGGAACAGTTGTTCGACGCTTAATTCCCGTCAATTTTAGAGTTTTGGAATGGTTCTAAGATAAGATTTCTTTTGTCTTTCTTTAGTATTTAAATTGATGGCACATTACCTTCAGCCTGTTCCCAAGGAAGACAGCGCGCTCGCGTTTCTTGTTCATGAAGTCGCTGTGTGTGAGCCAGCGATGCTCGTGGCACTCCTCCGCCGTCGGCCGCTTCAACGGCACCTTCTTGAACAGGAACATCAGGAACCGGGTCGCTTCCTATGGATGAATGTAAGAAATTGTGAATGAAAATTAAAAAGCGATTTATTTGCATGTACCTATCTCATCTATCATATACCTATACCTATCGAGCAAAAGAGAAATTTACGTGAATTGAAAGGCGATATATTCAAAGTATAAATGAGCGAGATAGAAGCCTAGTTAGGTTCTTTATTTTGTTAAGTTTGAGTGCGCAGTACCGTGACGAGTACGTATAAGTTGCATGACGTCACTAAGCTAAGGTACGTAGATATTTCCGACGGGTTATATGATAAGAAGGACGTAGGAAGTTAAGGAATGAATATATTTGAACTGACCAGTTAACACTGACTGTCGGAGTATGAAGTAAATACCTTTAAATGATATTTAAATTGGAAGTTACTATGTTTTTCAAATTGCATTGTACAGTACAGTACAGTCAACAAAGATTCATTAGTTTCCTGAATAGAATGCAAAATAATAAAAAGAATCGGTTTTAACCGACTTTAAAACGAAGGAGGTTCTCAATTTTGCTGAAGTGATCTAAAACTATAGGTAATCTAAAACTAGCTTCACTCACTTGCGTAATTTCCTTATAGAGATGTTCAAACCGATATCTGACGAAGGAGATGTTAGCTTTGGTCTCGTTGTCATCGCAGCCCTTGTAAGGAGACACTCCAGACAACATGATGTATGTGAGCACGCCGAGCGACCAGATGTCCGTTTGATGGAACGCCGGCTCGTCGTTTATTATTTCTGGAGCTGTGGGGAGAGTTGCAGGTGAGTTTTAGTTTTGCAGATATTTTAAGGATAGGTTAGTGTAATATCATTTTTCATGTAATTATTTATATTCTAGAATGATAAAATATTGTATTATTTATTGTAAAAGTTCTTTTGGATGATGTCGTCTCCAAAAATTTGTGTGTGATTCTCTTTTAGGACTAAAACAGCGTAACGCTGTTTTGTTTTTTGTGCCTTTACGAATTTTTTCGAGGGTTTATCAAAAACCAGTTAAACTTAAGAAACTACGCTAAAAACACCATTATCTTTCGCAATGTGGACAACGATGCGTTTAACAAGTGTGTATCTAATCATAATATTTCTATCGACCAGAGGGCTTAGCACGGCATGCCGCGACAATTATCTAACGTATGCTGTCCTTATCACATTTAAAACTATAGACAGAGACGTAAGCGTGACAAACGCATGACAACGTCTTGTCACGGAGTGCCATGCTAAGCTAGCAGATGTCATAATGAATTGCGTACTATTTAAATCAGTCTGTTTAACTTCAACATCACTCACCTTTGTACTCCAAATCGCCAACCTGCGGCACGCTAGTACCGAGCTTATTCACTTTATGCGCAGACCCGAAGTCCACTAGCTTAACCTGGATAGACCTGACTGATGCCATCACCACGTTATCAGGTTGCAAGTCCAGGTGGCAATACCCTCGCCAGTGGAGGTATTGTAGACCGTCGAGGATCTGTGTCACGATGGTGGCTACCATCTGTTCAGTGTAGTCATGACGACTGGATAAGTAGGTCAGGATATCAGCTCCTTGAAGTTTTTCTAAGATTAAAGCCGCTACAGGCGATCCGGGCGCTTGATATGCTCCAAGGAGATTCGATATCCTCTCATGCCTTAACCGTCTTAAGCATTCGAATTCCCTCTGTATTTGGACTTCAGTGTCAGGTCTGTTTTCTAGAATCTTCGCCACAATAACGCTGTCGTCATTTTTGTCGACCCCTTTGACGACTATCGAGAATTTCCCGCGCCACAACTCCGAAATGAAACTGTATCGTTCTGTAAAACCGCTTGAAGAATCCCAATCGATCGGGCTGTCTTCTGTAGAGTAGTTTAACTTCGGGCGTTCTTCATCAAGGACAACCTCTTGTCCTGATTCAGTCATCTGTTGCAAATGCCTCATTGCTCTGGTAACTTCGATCTTAGGAGCTCCAGATAGCTTAGTCTTGACGAGATGGGTTGGGATGCCTTTATCGCTCCACCCGATTCTGTTGCGGGAAGACAGACGGAATTGGTAACTGGTGTCTGGTTGTAGAGACCTCACGACGAAGAATTCGTGGTCGATGTTATCAGCTACGTCTAACCATTCGACGCTATCACCAGCTTTGTATTGAAGGCTGTAGCATACAACTGGGGAGTTTCCGTCGTATTTAGGTTGTTTCCATCGGAGTAAGACCTCGGTATCAGAGACTTCAGCTGCGGTTGGGCTGTCAGGTGCATCAGGGATTGTAGCTTCGACGATACGAGTTCTAGCAACTGTTTGCCCGACTTTATTCCTGGCGACGACTTTGTAAAAGCCGATGTCATGATGCATGGCCGGTTCGAATTTAAGTGTGGAGCGTCCTTCTTCGTCTTCTTCGATCTTGATGCGTTGTCCTTCAGCGAGCACCATGTCGTTCTTGAACCAGGTGATCTTGGGTTTGGGGTCGCCGACCGCGTAGCACGAGAGCTGAGCTGGTTCACCTTCACGCACGGGGAGGAGTTGGGGTTTCTCGCGGAGGAAGGGCAGTTGGCCGTCCTTGGAAAAGTCAAATTATTTTAAAGTTAGATATAGATAGTAAATAGAGCTTATACGTATATAAGTTGGGCTCTATTTGTCTCATCAACTGCACTCATACATACATACATACATATCTGTCACACCTCTTTCCTATTCGGGTAGGCAGAGACCACTTCCCTCCACTTGTTACGATCCAAACACACTTCATCACTATTGCACCCATAATACTACAGCGAATTAGCCAAATAAGTATATATGAGTAGCGAAAGAACCGCGTTTAGATCGCAGCATGTGGACGGAAGTGGTCTCTGCCTACCACGATAGGAGAGAGGCGTGACAGATATTTGTATGTGTGTGTATGAGCACTGTCAACCCTTTTAGTTTAAATCCTTCAATCATGAGCAAGAAAACTACAGTTTTTTTTACTGATAAGTAATATCCTTACCTTCTTAGACTCCATAATAGCCTGAGCCTCAGCATAAGAATCCAATCTAGTACCGAGCTCGTGCCTCAATCTCCTTATAGTGTAAGAGTCGGTGCCGTATTGGTTGATACGTTCCTTGCGCTCGTCATCGATCTCTTCGTCCATGATGTCCGTGAAGCGACGGCGTTCGTGGATGATTGGGTTCTGGAGATAAAGTTGAGATATTAGGATAATTTGGTTTGACTAGTTAATAGAGAGTGTTGGAGAATATTGTATATTGAATAGCGCGGCTGATGTTCGGCATTTGGTCTTAAGATTGTTTAGCCGTACACGGACTGCTTCAAGCAGTTAAGACTAGCGACGACCGCGCAAAGAACTATAGACATTCATTCGCTGCCGTACACACGACTGCTCGAGCCGCGGCCACTTCAATAGTTCACCGCGCGGTCGCGGCTTCAAGCAGTCGGTCTCAACTGCTTGAAGCAGTCCATGTACGCCAGGCTTAAGAAATAACAGTCGCTATATACCATAGACAATATTTTGGGGCATGATCAAATTCTTTAATTATCAGGTTATTGGATTTCCCAACAACTCATCGAAAAAGATATGATTAGTGTCTCTTTGCAGAACTCAGAGTGTCTTTGCCGTTTTGTAGTTAAGGGAGACATAGTACACTCACCCTAGGGTCGTAAGCGTCGTTGACAGCTAGATTGTAAGCCGGGGAGCGATGGCACGCGACCTTCATGTACTCCCTCAGTCGCACCGGGAACTGAGTGTCGCGGAGTTGCAGTAGGTATGTGTCTGGACCGTTTTGGTAGCTGAAAGAGATATTACAGAGTAAAGTTTAGTTTAAGTGTGGATATGAGCAGTAAAGTATAGAGTACTACGTTTGAATCGCAACAAGTACAGTGGTCTCTGCCTAGCGCAGTGGCAGAGAGACGTGACAAGTGTGTATGTAAGTATATTGATATAAAGCAATCCTTAAATCATTGGCAATTTGTGTTACGGTGATCGAACCGCTTAAGTAAGTGAAAACTGGCACAGTACGTGCTTGCAATGAATAAAAAACTTAGGTATATTATAAAGCAATACAGGATGTTAGGAAAAGTATCACTTTCCTTTTGTTAGTGATGTAGAACATATTTCACGAAATAAAATATTTTGAACTTATTTAAAAATTAAGAATTACAGTATTATTCGCGTGCTCTAGTTAAAAGAAAAGTGATACTTTTCCTAACACCATACCCATTGCTTAAAAAGTCGTTTGAGAGGAGTGGGGGAGCTGTGTGAACACAAGGTGTGTGTGTGCATGTGTGTGTTTCCGTGTGTGTATGAACTTACTGGCTCTCAGATTTAGCAGACACCTCCCAGTCGGGATGATCCCATTGCTTAAACTTTAGATCCCACGGGGCTGATGTGCGTTCCCGGGAATCGCGGTCGGGGGTACCTGGAATGTCATCAAAATATTTGAAAAGAGCAACCTCACAGAATTTCTTGCTAGGTTCTTCTCTGGGGGAAACTGCACCTTGCGAATCTAGCGCTAGCTTTAAGAAAAATACCTATATAATAATGTAACGGTTTCAAGAGCATTTTTTGTGCCTATGAAATAAATATATTTTTGACTTTTGACTTTGAATATAGATTCATTAGACGTTGCCCGTGACTTTGTACGCATACGACTTCGTATCTTGGAAAAAAACATGATTCTCGTAATAATATAGCCTATGTGTTATTCTGATTTGCAAGCATAACTACATAATATACCTTCATATAAAGCTGCTATTTTGTATGGATGATATTATAACTTCGGTAGGCTATATCTTTTTTCTCCTGGAGCTGATTTTTTTGACTTCTTATAATAAAATGTCAGGGCATTCTAGCTAGGTGTAAAGGCCGCCTGTTGCTTCTTATATTCTTGTTTGTGTCTGTACCTTATATCTTTTTGTACAATAAAGAATATTTGTATTGTATTGTATTGTGTATACTCTGGTATAAGTCTCAATTCTGGGCAGTGAGTTTTTTTTTGGGCTCAGTAAGTCACATTATTGTTTGCAATACCATTGAATGTTGTTACCTTCAGGCGTATAAACTTCCCCGGGCGGATACACCATCTTAGAGGGATGCTCGAACGCGCCGCTGAGAGGACGGCGTCGGAACCAGTTGCGGCATTGCGCGTTGCTTGTCCAATCCCTAGGGGAAAATATTATATTGTTAGACTAGGGATGAAATGTAGGTATTTGAAATGGTTTAGGTAGCATATGAGGCCTTGTAAACGAAATAGTTTAAGATAAATTGGGTGAAACGGTTATAAAATGATTGTTTTTTGGTATTTTCTTTATTCTTTCGTGCCCGGTTTTTAGCTGTTTAGTGCATTGGGCAGAAAAAAAAGGAAACACTGCGATTACTCCACCGACCTGGCTATAAATCTTATATTAATGAGGAGTGCTATATTTAAAAATGAGCACTAATCTTTATGTGAATGCTTCGAGAATTAATTTATTTGTTTGAATATGAATACTGAATAAAACTCACCTATACAAATTATAATAGTTCCTCAACCGATCCGTAGTGATAAGATATTCATCTTGATAGATCTTATCGGCGAGGTTGAGCCACGGATGCGAAAGGGCGTTAGTCACATCCATACGTTCGTGCCAATTTATCACCAACAACTTTGAAATAAAGTCTCTACACTCCGTACTTAATCTCGACCACCATTCTTCATCATGCCATGCCCATCTTCCCTCTCGTATTTTAGTGAGTGTTTCTCTGTCGTTGATACCACGGAAGGGAGAGTGTCCGGATAGAAGGATGTACGTGATAATTCCGACACTCCACATGTCAGCGGCGTAGGAAACTCCTTCGCCGTTGGCTACTTCTGGAGCGACGAATTCTGGCATACCGTAGTCGAGGGATGCGAACTTGTTAAATTGAATGCGTCGGGAAAGGCCGAAATCGCAGATTTTCAGTTCGTCGCTGCCTGCGTGTGAGAGGAGTAGCTCGCCGATCTGGAAGAGCAATGTGATATTGAATAGGTATAAAAAACCGATTATATAGGTATTACGATATAAAGTATCACTCAGTTATCACTCTCTGTATGAGAGTAGGCTCGTGCCCCTCGGTGGGGACATATATGGGCTGATGACGATATAAAGTAAAGGTTTAAGCAGAGTGACCCCACATTCGCAACTTACGCAATGCATTATGAAATCTGCTCCATAGTCATCTGTTTATCTCACGTGTGATATGTGTGTTCCTTTATCATATTATTTTTATAGAGTAGCTAGCTTAGCATACACTCCGTGACAAGACGTTGTCATGGATTTGTGATGTTTACGTCTCTGTATAGTTTTAAATGTGATAAGGACAGCATGACGTGAGATAATAGGGATGATGACTACATAAAAAAATTCAAAAAGTAATTAGTCCGTCTTTTAGGCTATTAAAAAATATTTAAAACACATTTTTTACCTGAGCATCAAAGTTACGGAGTGGGAGGTATTGACGTCACTCCTACGTAAAAATCGTACTAAGGTGTGACGTCATGAGCAACTTTTACCCAGTGTATCTGTGTCATTTTTAGTTTCAGAGAAAAAAGAAAAAATACGGGTCGAATATTTTAAAATAATCTATACGACGGACTAAAAAAATTTTTTTAGTCATCGTGCCTATTGTTTCAGCTTTTGTCAGCCAATTTTCAAGTCAACGTTCTACTCAAACCTATTGTAAGAAGGCATAGCAATATTCTGTCCATAGACTTCCAAACTGTGTAGTTACCGTAAGTCCAAGATGAGCAATGCTGTTGTCGTGCATGTATTTAAGTCCACGCAGTAATTGCCGCATGTAACCAGCGATCTCGCGCTCGCTGTAACCTTGGCTTCGGAGCAGTCTGTAATCATTTACAAAATTTTAATTATTGTTTGGTTATAAGCAGTATTTATACCCTAGAGGCTAGGGTAAACGTAAAATTGGAAAATTCGCACGATGTCTCAAAATCATGTCGGTAGCAATGATTTTGATGTTTAAGCTACAATATTTCCAAGTTTAATCAAAATTTGTTTTGTGGCTTTTGCATGAAAGTGTAAAAAATATCCTCATATCGAAATCTACTGAACAGTTTTGATGAAACTTGGCAATAATAGTAATAATAGTATGAGGTGGTTATACCTGTCCCTAACGAGCTCTCCACCAGCAGCCAACTCGGTAACAAGCGCGAGGGTGTGTTGGTGCTCGTACGCGTCGTGGAGACGGATGAGATGGCGGTCGTTGAGCAGGTTCATGATGTCCAGCTCGTTCTTCATGAACGGCTTCAGTTCCGAGTGCCCGTGCATTATCTTTGCGGCGTAGTTGCGACCTGGGTAGCAAGATAGAATGTTTTTCTCGTACATAATATCAATTTTACGTCAAAATGATTTAGGTTCTTATACATTGATGTGATAACGAGTCGGCAAAAATTAAACCATCAAAGCGGGTTTGGGTTTTTTAAAACCTATTCAGACTTCATTTGCAAGTTTACTCAAGGCAAAGTTCTCCCTCGAAACTTTCCAAAAAAATATATTAGTCTTGGGGATAAGGACTTCCAAGATATTACAGTTAGTTCAAGAGAGACTGCCTAATTTTCCACATAATCGCACATCAAACGTACCATTCTTTCTACGCACGAATGCTTGAAGAAAACATCAATGTCGTGTCAGCCGCTTCGTGGACACAGATTTGATTATTCCTAGGAAGATGCAAGCATTCGTCTTGCAATCGTCAGTCGACGAAGACAAGCATATGACGTGTTGTTACGTAGACAATCAACCTTAATCCCTATTATTATAAGTCAGTAGGTATATATTCACCAGTGAGTCTCTCAGCAGCGTGGTAGACGACCCCCTGCACGCCGCGTCCGAGCTCGTCGCCGAGGTCGTAGAAGTCTCCGAACGGTTTGCTGGACGGCTTCACGCGCGGAGGGTGCTCGCGGATTCTGGAACAATGTATTATATGTAGGGCATTTGTATAAGATAAAATACTGAATGATTAAGTATATACCTCTCTCTAAATAAATAGTATTTTCTTTAAGCACTAAGGAAAGTACTTTTGCAAGCATCCAATTGAATACAAAATATACCTAAACTTAACGAACTAGACTATTTACAGTAGTAGAGTATCCAGCAGTTACAAACAATGAACGGAACGTCATTTTGGAAGTAGCATGACAGACATTGAACACTCTGGAGAACAAGTGTGTAACGCTATCCCACGTATGCGGTGACCAGTGTGTTGCTAATCATAATATTTTATGGAGCAGATTGTCATTATGCGTTGCGTAGGTGGGATAACTCGGTTTCTACCTCAATAGGCTGTTCAAGTTGAACGATCCAGATTCAGAAATCTTCATACAATCACATTAAAGGCTTAAAAACAACCCAAGTATCTTCGTATCTTACCTATCAGAATACTCATACTCGCTCTCCTCGACATGCAACATGGCGGAGGAGCTGACTGCGCCGGCGACGTTCCTCGCTGACACGGAGTACAGACCCTCGTCTTTTAGGATGCAGTCGTTGATGATGAGGATGGTCGTGTCTGGCTCCACGAATTGGATCTGGAAGTGGGATTCTTTTGTGAACGGTGATATTTGTTTTAAGAGGTCGCAAATATTTTACAGGCTTCAAAACAATTGCGATCACGGCCATGGCAATTGCTACGACTAAGGAAATTATGTATGATTTATCGTTTTATCTAAGCTGAGAACTTTTTCATCCTAATAAGCCTAATTCTTCTTCCTACTAAAATTAAAAATGTAAATTTTTATGTCGATGGATGGATGGATATGAGGATTTTTGTTCCTCTTTCACCCAAAAACCACTGAAATGTTTTTAATACATAAGCTATATTATTTTAAGACACCGTGTTTTTTTTTTCAAGATAAATTATGATAAATGCTACGACCCACACACACTTCTTTCGCTTCATCCACATTCATCAGTTTCCATACATGCCTACTTCCTTACCTTAATCCTAGCACTAGAAGTAATCGGCTGCCAATCCTTGTACCACTTGATCTCAGGGTACGGCACTCCAGTGACCCTGGCCTCAATCCTGGCGGTCTTCCGCTGCAGCACCACAGACTCCTCAGGGCGTCTGATGAAGGTGGGGTACTCGGCGACCTCGAGTCGAACGCGTTGTCGAGCTTGACCGTGCTCGTTGGTGGCTACTGCTTCATACCAGCCAGCGTCGCGGTCCATCATTCTGGGGGTAAGGTGTGGACTTTGAGGGTAGTTTGCTTAAAGATTTTATATGAAGGGCGATAAAGAATGCACATTGAGAATCATCGCGTTTTCGAATACAAACGAATGATAATTTCCCTTAACATCGATTAATATTCACTAGAATTTAAATTTAGAACTGCCCAGCAGTGGGATCTCAAAAAAAAACATTTAAAAACAAAGGTGTAGGTAGGTAGGACACTCTTCATACTAAAATCTTCAAACCCCTTAGCCGATTGCTTTTTCTAAGATCGATTTACATTCTTTATCGCCCATTACTGTACGTACATATCTAGGACCGATTAAAATTCCCAATACAGACTAGAAAACAATTTTTTAACGGTTTATGTTGGCCACACCAACTTTGTTCTTTACATTACCACTGGTTTCATATTTATAACATTACTAGTCATGCACTACAGTACCTACAGACATTAGGTCCAAAATACCCTGAATTTAAAAGATGCAACAATAACTACGAATTCAATAACTTATAGTAACTTTTCTGGGCTACTATCTACAATTTAGAAAGCCTACTCAGGTACTTACTTATTAATAAACAGCGTAGCCTGTCCATTCCTCGTGTAACTCCAGTCATAACGCCCTCCGATCTCAATAGGCTCGTCATTGAAGTAATACGTCATCTTCGGCTTAGGGTAGCCATACACGAACCAGAATAAATTAACGTTATGGCCTTTAACACCGTACTGCGAATCGTACTCTTGGCGTAAGAAGCGTGGGGCTTGCGCGTACCCGTCGTGGGGAGGACGCTCGATGTCGAAGTCTTTGGGGAAGTAGGGGGAGGTTTCTGGGCGGAAGTCTATGCCTGGGGGGAAGAGATATCATATCATATATTTATGTATTTGTATTTAACATGACGACTGATGAGTTTGGATGAAGCGAAAGAAGTGTGTTTGGATGGTAGCAAAAGGAAGAAAGTGGTCTCTGCCTACCCCAATGGGAGAGAGGCGTGACGGATATGTATGTATGTACATAGATAGTCATTTCTTAAGCTTATGCAATTTATTTGTGACGTCAATGTGCTATTTATTTATTCATAATTTCAGCCAATAGCTGCCCACTGCTGAGCATAGGCCTCTCCAATGGCTCTTCAACATGACCGGTTCATTGTCACCTGTATCCAACGAAACCCCTTAGCTTTCACTAGGTCGTCGATCCATCTCGCAGGTGGTCGTCCTACCCTGCGCTTGGTAGTGCGTGGTCTCCTCTTATACCTCTCCCAACCCATTTATAAACATCCCAGCTCATACCTCAGCAGTATAAAAACCACGTCCATCAGAGTTGACGATATTCTATAAACGCTACTGAAGACAAAGTTGAATGGAAAGTCGCGGGGGACCTTTGCTTAGCAGCGGGATTGTGTATAAAAATTTTTGATTGCGTAATTTTTTATATTTTTGTTAACATAATTGAGAAAATTTTCTCGATGAAAAATCCTACAGGAAAACAAAAACTCAACTATACCTGGCTCCAAATAAGGAATAAACTTGGGTGGATCTGGTTCCAGCTTGGCCCTATGCGTGATAGCGAACGGCGAAGGGTCGCTGACCCCGTATTTGTTCTCCACTCGGATTCTAAACTTGTAGTCGCGGAACGGTTCCAAGTTACGGATGTCGCACACGCACGAGCGGAGGCCGGTGCGGGCTGTGAACCAGTCACCGTCTGGGACTTCGCACATTTCCACCTGAGAAGGAGAAGGATGGAGTTAGTTGTTTATTGTCGGAAGAAAATATTTATTGTTCAAACATAAAAAAAAGAAAATACCTACTTAAAAATACTAAATACCTAAGGTACAATTAACATTTTGGAATCGGAACGAAGTTAGATTGACAGTTATCTTAAAAACGTCGCAATAAAAAGTATCGAAGTGTTTTCAAGCACGCGTCCCAATTGTAACGCCACCTTACGGGCTGTCCTGTTTCTGTCGTGAAAAAAAAATCTGGAAGATTCTAACAGAGTTTCTTGCTAGATACTTCCCTGGTGGAAAACTACCTTGCGAATCTAGCATTAACGTAAAAAATGACGCATTAATTCTAAATTATCCTATGAAATAAAGATTATTTGATTTTCAATTTGATTAACCGTGTAAGGGCCCCGTTTTACCACTTACAGATAAAATTTATCTGACAGATAAACTTTTGTCTATTCCATAAGATATGACGTTTTAGACAGTGACAGGTATAAAATTGTCAGATAATATCTGTACTTGGTGAAACAGCGCTTAAATTTCTTCATCAACCATTCAACCTACCTGATAAGTAACAGGGAACCTCGGTCCGTGAGGTATGGAAGGCTTCCAAGACAGGGTCAGATGTCTGTCCGTCATACGAGATATAATCGGCTTGTCGGCTAGAGGCATCGGGATACCGGTCTTCTTCATCTTGTCAAAGTCGGAATATTGGTCCGAGATCGGACGTTTGTGGGTTTGAGGTTCCAATGCTGAAATAAGATTTGTTTAGTCGATTTGTTTGGTTTTTTAAAGAGTGGTTTGAAGTTTATGGAAGATGAATTGAGGAAGACTGATTTATTAATGAATACAAAAACACTCGGCCGTTCACAATTTACAGACATTAACAATCATCGGTCAAGTAACGCTAGAACTGGCAAATGTATAGAAAAACACTTAAGTGTTAGTCTTTAGTCTTTTGTCTTAACGGTTAACCGTTCACACTCGACCGATGTTACGTTAGTTAGTTGAGTGTGAACGGTTGAGTGTTTTCTGGTGTGACGCGATCGACAAATACGCGACGGATCCTTAAGATGTGAACGGATTTTAAGGGCCGATGCAAACCTGACGGAGCACAGCGCACAGTATTTTTTAATGTCATATTATTATCGACATTGTTCTCATTAGAATAAAATTCAAAATCAGTTGACACAACATTCACATGTAGTCGCTTCGATGCTCATTTGTTTTGTTAACTGATTTTTAATAAATTTCTCTTTCTCTCTCTCTCTGTTTCCCTCAGTCTCATTCAGCTTTGCACTGCGCACCGTCTGGTGTGCCGGCCCTAAGGCCACCTGTCTATCAACTGACACAGCCAAGCATTCATCGGACCATAAAACAATAAATATAGCAAATACTAACTATCATAAGTCAACTGCGCAGTACAAGAGGCCTCCCCGTGCGGGTTGTATATCCTGCAGCGGTACGTGCCGACGTCGCTGGCGTCCACCTGACCCAGAGTGAGGCGGAGGAGACCGGTGGTCTCTTTGTCCATGCGGATACGCTCGCACGGGAACAGTTTCTCGTCGTTACGGAACCTTTGGGGGGAAAAGATAGATTTATGTACGTGTTTATTGAGCTAGAGAGTAGAGACAGAGTGGTCGCATAGGTACTACGTAATGCATTATGACACGTAACGCCGTCGCACGTTTTAAGAATAATAAAACTTTTTTGAAATGACTAACCCAACAAAGTTTAAAAAGTAAAAATTAAAAATTGGCAACTCTGTAGCGTTGTCCTTTCCAAATTAATCTAATACGTACACTACAGTGTTGCCTTTGCCACTTTTTAAATCTACTTTTTTTTGGCAGACTTTATACACATTAAAAAAAATAATTATTGCCTTCATTTCGTTATTAGAGTTTTAATGTGTAGACAAGTCCACAAACACCAAGTATCTATCTTCTTCTAGTGCAGAAACAATAATTAAAGTTAAGCCATTAATTTAAAGAAAGACATCATCAACATACCATTCGACATCAGGTTCAGGAGTACCGGTAGCGCAGGCGGTGAACTTAGCGCTCATACCGCGCAGAACTTCAATGTCACCGATCTTCTTTAGGAACGACGGTGGCTCCATCTTCTGGCGTTTGCCGCTGGAAATTTTAAGGAATTTTAAGGATTTTAAGGAAAAAAAGAAATTTTAAGGTATGTTGTGGTTTCTGAATGATGTGATTTTGATTTGGATGGACTAGTATTGTTGAACTGGGCCTCAAAGTTATCGATATTGTGAATATCTGGGAAATCATTACCTGGTGAATTTATACGAAAAACTTTATTGTAAATGGATAAAATTAAATGAATGAAATTTGCGAATTCTATAAAGCTCACTCAAATCAGCTGACTAAAGATTACAATTACAGAAAGGGTAAAATTACTAAATTGGAAAGAAAATGTGTGAACATCTTAACAACGTGTTTCAGAGTACAAGTAGCGCCATCTCTGTTTTATTCGAAGTTCTATTTGTACGGACAGTTATACGTTGTACACGTAGTGCACGTACAATACTACTAGAGATAGACTGGTCTTACGTTAACGGAATGCATTATAAAATCTGCTCTATAGAAATAATATGATACTATGGAGCAGATGCCATGATAAATGGGACCCAGTCTGTTTCTAGCTTTATAAAAATACAGAAAATGCAAATCAAGCACTCACATCTTATCAACCACCTCCAAATTAGCTTCACAGCTAGCTTCTCCTTCCCTATTCTTTGCCACACACTTGTAAGACCCAGCGTCTTCAGGCTTCAAGTCTCTAACGTAGAGACAGCACGCGTCGCCGTCGCGTTTGATGTGGTACTTGTCGGACGGACGGAGTAGGGTGCCGTTCTTGTACCATGAGATTTCAGGGGATGGGATGCCGTTGATGCGCGCTGGGAAGTTCGCGTCGAAGGTTGGTAGCTGAGGGAGCAAGTGGCTACTTAGTGGGGTTTGAAATAAGAACTGTCACTAATCATTGTTAAGAATAGTTGAAACTGTGTACATTCAAAAACGTCTTGGACGTAACATTTACATGAATTAGTTCGCGAACTATATTTAAACCTCGTTTTGTAATAACGCTGTACAAGTGATAATAGAATTCTGGTACTGAGATCCAATTAGTTAACTACTTAACAATAATAATAAGAAGAAAATGAGCAAAAACTACTTAACATACAAATTCTCCACGCACTCACCTGCTGCAAGTCAGAGAACCTCTGCGTGAAGGTAGGCGGGTGGTACACCTTTCTCACGTTGATCTTGCCTTCCGACTGGTCCTCGCCGAGAGGGTTCACCAGCTTCACGGAGTATACTCCTGCATCTGGCATCTCTACCGGGTTTATTTCTAGGCCCACCTAAAGAAATAATGCGGGGTGTTAGATGTTCATTCTGAACTATTTTGCGTGTTTAATCGCTAATTAAATCTAAACTGAGGTCTTGAGTTTCTGACAAAGCTTTTTATTGTTGGCGAATCTTTGAATATCATATAACGTATCTGGCAATAAGTAAGTGTTTGCTGGACGTCTAACGCGCAACTTTCAAGCGACCTTAGAGTCGGTTTATAGGTACTAGGGTAGAGATAAAACATATTACAACAAATTCGAACATATCTTACTCTCGCACTACCTAAATCTGATGCGAATTTGATCCGTGATGTGAAGTAAAGATCCGAGAACTATTTTTATGGTAATGGGCATGATGACTAAAAAAATTTTTTTAGTCCATCACATAGATTATTTTTAAATATTCGACACGTATTTTTTCTTTTTTCTCTTAAACTAAAAATGCCAAAGATAATGAAATGAAATGAAATGAAATGAAATGAAATGAAATGAAATGTTTATTTAATCTTGTAGGACGAGTTTGACATCACATAAGACGGGTCATTTTTTTAAAGTTAATGCTAGATTCGCAAGAGTGCAGTTTTCCCCAGAGAAGAATCTAGCAAGAAACTCTGTTGGGTTGCTCTTTTCAAATTTGGTTTACAAATTCTAAGATAAAAACACTTAGATACAAACATTAAAATTAACTTTACAATCATTATTCTACATAGAGACAGCTTGACAGAAGAGCAGGTCAATCCCATGGATTTGAGTCATCTAGATAATCGTTGATTTTATAATAACCTTTTTTACTAAGTTTTTGTTTAACAATAATCTTAAATTTATTGGGGGTTAGTTTACGTATGCTAGCAGGGATCTTGTTGTAAAAGCGTATACATTGACTCACAAACGATTTGTTTACTTTGTTAAGTCGACTGGCATGAGGCACTAATTTATCCCTATTTCTAGTATTAACAGTATGTATATCACTTAGTTGTTTAAATTGATTTAGATTTTTTTGTGTATACATTATATTTGAGAAGATGTATTGTGATGCTAGTGTTAATATGTCAATATTCTTAAAAACATCCCTTAGAGATTCCTTGGGACCTAGTTTATAAATAGATCGAATAGCTCGCTTCTGCAGAATAAAAATGCGCTCAGAATCAGCGGCATGCCCCCACAGCAGAATGCCGTAGGACATCAGACTATGGAAGTAACTGAAGTAAACTAGCCTGGCAGTTTGAACATCTGTCAGGTTTCTTATTTTTTTTACTGCAAAAGCTGCAGAACTGAGCTTATCCGCTAACTTGTCAATATGGGGGCCCCATTGTAATTTGGAATCGAGAGTAATACCAAGGAATACGGTTGTTTCCACAAGGCACAAGCTCTGTCCCTTCATCCTAATATCTGTATTTACTTGTCTAACATTGGGCAAAGTAAATTTAATACATTTGGTTTTCTTTTCATTAAGCACTAGATTATTGGCAGTAAACCACTCGACTACTTTATTGATAGCATTGTTTACATCGTCATATACATCTTGTTGTCGTCTAACTTTAAAAAGTAAAGAAGTATCATCAGCAAACAATACTATATCATGACAGTTATTTACAAGACTTGGCAGATCATTTATATATATTAGGAAGAGAAAAGGACCAAGAATTGAGCCCTGTGGGACACCCATGCTAACCGCAGATCCACCCGACACTTTACCGTTTACATCAACCCTCTGTACACGTCCACATAAGTAAGACTTTAAAAGGCTGAGTGCGCTGTTCTTTACACCGTAATGATGAAGCTTCCTGACCAATGTGCAGTGATCAACGCAATCGAAAGCCTTGGACAAATCGCAAAAGACACCCAAAGCGTCGTGCGACTTCTCCCAGGCATCAAATATACACTTTATTAATTCAACACCTGCGTCGGTTGTTGAACGACCCCTGGTGAAACCAAATTGTTTCAGATGCATTAGTTTATTGGAGTAGAAGTGAAATTGTAGTTGATCTAAAATTAGTTTTTCAAATATTTTACTTAGGGTTGGCAGTATAGATATAGGTCTAAAATTGGTGGGGTCAGACTTACTGCCTGCTTTAAACAAAGGTATGACTTTACTGTGCTTCATTAGGTCAGGAAAACTTCCCTCATCTATACATTTATTAAAAACCATAGCTAGATGGGGTGCTATGCAGTCTATGATGGAGTTAACTATTGTAACGGAAAGGCCGTGCAGATCAGCGGTTTTTTTAATAGTTAAAGATTTAAAGGCCTTTATTATTGAATAAGCACTGACGTAACGAAATGCAAAGACTTGATTGGACTCCGCCACGTTCTGCTTCAACAAAACTTCAGCAAGCGCGGGAGAAGAATCAAGGTCTTTGGTGGTCGAGACTGGAATGTCAGAGAAGAATTTAACAAAAGCTTCGGCAACCTCGGCGTCTGTACTGATACAGTTACCGTCAATAATCAATTTAAAATCGAGGTTGCGTGGTTTGACTCTTCCAGTCTCGTGGTTGATAACTTGCCAAGTAGACTTTACAATATTCTTACTGTTGACAATCTTATTTTTTATGAATCTAGATTTGGCCACATTACATATACGCTTAAATAATTTCGAATAATTACGTACATATTCAACGAAAGACTCACTATTATTCACCGTTTTTTCATCATAAAGGCTGTATAGTTTATTCCTACTAATTAGTATTCCTGTCGTTGCCCAATCACTAAATTTAAGACAATCGTGAACCTTCAATATTTTGGGTTTAAAAATATTATCGTATTCTATTTTAGTGGCATTAAATACCCTACTGTATAACATATTTGAATCATCACAAAGTTCCAGATTTGAGATTTTTGAGGTAACATTATTATTTAATTTATTTAATCTAGCCTCAGTAACTGGAATGTATTTAATATTTTTTTTAGTTTTGTTTATATTAATATTAAAATCTGCCCTCAAGCCGCAATGGTCAGACCTTAACTTATTTATTACACTCAAATTTGAGGATTCTATGTTTGTAAATATATTATCAATACAGGTCTTCGAACTATCAGTAATTCTAGTAGGTTCTAAGAAAAGATTTATTAAATTATAACATTTGAAGAATGTTAAAATCTTTTTTGAAAGGGTCGACATCACCAAAAGATCAATATTATAGTCTCCACAGACAATAATACCTTTATTAGTGTTATTTAATTTTTGGAGTACAGTCTCCATAATTTCCTCAAAAGTATCATAAGAACCGTTAGGATTTCTATACACGCTTATTACAACAAGCCGCTCTAATTCTATACAAGCTATCTCAATGGTACGTTCAACCGATAGATTTACAATATCAGTGCGTTCCTTGTATTTTAAAGAATTTTTAATAATAATTAAAGAACCTCCAGAGTCTCTAATCGCACTGTTTCTTATGAAAGAACTGCAAACATGGTGATTGTCAAAACTAAACATGAGTTGGTTGTTGTTGAGCCAATGTTCAGTAATGCAAATAATGTCAATTTTGTCACAGCTCAAGAGAAGTTCCAACTCATGCATTTTACTTAACATGCCCTGAATATTTTGTGAAATAAGTTTTAAATTACAATTATGTTTCTTAGTATTTATGGATTTAGAATTCAAAATTGGCATGTTAATGGCAACCTTGCTAGAGACAACAGTCTCTGTTGTCTGATCAATTAGTTTAAATGCTCTATAGGAGCAGTCAAATCCACCAAAAGAGCGGATGAACGGTGTTGACTAGAATAGGACTGACTAGAATAATTATGACTAGAATCGCATGGTTGTATATAAATAATGTCATTACTGCTACTCTGCTCAATAGAAGCAGTCGTCAAGTTTACCAACAGATTGGCAGAATCTAAATAGTAGGACAGCGACAACACTATCTGTCTTCGAATGAATCGATTAAGATAAAATCTACCTCTTGTCGAATGATATTTCTTAATAATTGAATTAAAGTCTATGCAATGGAACTTATTATTATAACATGTCATATTGTATAGCATCATGTTCAGATTATGTCTCATATTATTATTGCTAGAATTAATGCAAAATGGAAATGTAAACAAAATAATTTTTTTAACATTAGAAATCGCATTTAATTTTGAAATATATGTCGCTAGGTCCTCTCTGTTTACATTTCCAGGTTTGCCTATTAAAATTACCAGTACCGAACTACTCTCGAATCTTGATGACAAAATTGTCTCAAAAATTCGAGAGCAATCCGCCCCAGGTATACAATTGTTCATTACCCTATTTTTATTATAACGTTGGCTAAGATGGCAACCCAAATTTTTACCTATCTCATCAGTATATATAATTAAGTTTGTACTATGATTATTTTTATCAGTATGTGAAACTAAATAACGAGAGTAACGAGAGGGGGAAGACGGAATTGACGAGACAGCGGTGGCAGCGGCCGGTCTCGTAGAATCATTCGACGATCCAGAGCGGGCTGTGGCGGCGGGGACGGGGGGCGGCCTCTTGACCGCGCACGCATACGACATCCTGGTCGGTCGCACGACAGTGGGTACAGGAGCAACCGCTGGTTTCATGCATTCAGCTGGACCCGAGGTGGTGACGGGTGTCTTCGCTGCTATTGGTCTTCTGCCTGGAGCTGATGTCGTGGCTGATGCTGAACCTCTGGTACCCCTGGTTGCTGCAGGTGCACTGGATACGACTGGTCTCGCAGCGGCGGCAGGTCCTGGGGCAACCACAGCTCTGGTGTTGTTGGCTGGTGTTTTATTTACTGTTGCTGGAGGCGTGCGCACTTTAGCCGTGGCTGGTCTCCGCACGGGCAGCACCGGGCTCATTGTAGTGGATTTTTTGCAGGTGTCGGCGACAACAGGAGTATCCGAATCCTCCAACAGCACATTCGCAAGCTCTTCGTCATCAGCCAGAATAACTCTTATGAGTCGACGATACTCTGCTGCCTCTTTCTGTAAGGTAATGATTTCAGCTCGAGATCGTATGACTTCTTGGTGGCACACTAGGTATTCTTTTCTCATAGCCTCATAGTTTGTTGTGATGTTGTTAATACCTAGCTGAAGGTCAAGGATACATTGGGTTGAAGTTGCTCGTGACGTCACGCCTCAGTACGATTTTAACCGAGGAGTGACATTAATACCCCCACTCCGTAACTTTGATGCTCTGTATCTTTGTATTTGTTTATGTATTTGATCAGGTAAAAAATGTGTTTCAAATTTTTTTTAATAGCCTAAAAGACGGACTAATTATTTTTTGAATTTTTGAATGTAGTCATCATCCCCATTCGGATGTAGTGCGTAACGTAACCGCTCTTACCCTCTTCCCATCACAAGTGAGCAGTATTTTCTCACTCGGCTTCAAAGGCACTCCATCCTTGGTCCACGTGACCTCTGGAATAGGGTTGCCAACGAAGGGCGCGGATACAGACATCGGTTGTCCTTCTTCAGCGGTGATGTTGCGGAGACCGTGGATGAATTGTGGCCGCTCTTGGGGTTGAGAGTCGTCGGCTCGGCCTGGGGGGTTAGTTGGGATTAAACGTTTTATGGTAGTTACAGTTCATCTGATTGTAAATTATTTTTATGAATACAAAATAATAAACGAATCAAGAAAAGAGTGTGATTTTTTTGTGAATCATTGCATTCATATGCAAGCATATGATCTCAGAAAAAGGTTCCTATCTGTTAGCTTGTCAGTAGGCTATTAGCGACCTACTCTTATTTCCGTATTAAGTATTTTGTATTGTTTTTTGAAATCTACTTTAGATTTATTAATTTTTTTAAATAAAGAAAATGTTAAGAGAACTGTTCAAATAACTTCTGAAATGCCGTTATCATAAATCTTTATTTTTGAGCGACGACTCATAGAAAGTTTTACAATATCCAGCTCTAATTTACACGCCTTAATTTATTATCAAATTTTAATTTTTGAACACTTGACTGATAGCACATATTACAACAATTAGCCATAATTTATAATCAAATACTCACTAGCAACAGTAAGTTCCGCAGTGGAAGCACTCTCTCCCTTATCATTAACAGCGACTACGCCATACTGCCCGGCGTCACCCGCCGTCGCTTTGTCAATGAGCAGCGCGTGAGTCCCATCGGGTAGGGAGACCACTTTCACGCGGTCTCCGTCCGGAACGATCTCTTTGCCGTTGTGGGTCCTAGGTAAATTGGTTAAAGGTGAAATAAATGAAGATCTGGAGTTGTGGTTGTTGTGTTCAGTGAGAGGTTTTCCAAATGTTTTATTTTTTGAAGTTTATCATTTTAGTTGACGCTAATACCAATAGATGGCGCTGATGATGCTTTCTGAATTTATAACTAGACCTTCTAGATTCTTTATAGATTTACACAAAGGCAAGAAAAATGGAATTTAGCGTGAATATAAACTGTCATGGTATCATTTATTTTGTATTTGAATTTGAAGTGAATTTAAGTATAGTTTATTTTGAATATTTGGTGTGTTTGGATTTTGACAAGTGGAGGGAGGTGATCTTTGCCTATTCCGATGGGAAAGAGGCGTAACGTATATATATGTATGTTAATTTGAATCGCAATGCCATCTACCGACGAATTTAAGAACTATTTTAAATCATCAATTAATAAGTCATTACATTTGGAAGACCTCTCACAAATTTTACCGAACTCTTTATAATAACCGAATAATGCCGAACATTCCTAGACAACAAACCGCGCTTGGGCTCACGTGCACATACAATCATGCACTATCCGCGCATACTATGGGACTTTGGTCAAGCCAAGGGCGCGAGCAAGGCTTACCAAGAGCTGGGCAGACTAAGCCTTCGTCCACGAGAGCTGAGCGCGGATTTGCAGACTTGACACACTCCGTTACAAGCTCTTAATTTAGTAGGCCTGTGCAGTAAACTGGGTTAACAATTGCTACTGTGCGTTAGGGTTGTTAACAGGCATTCTACCTACCATGTTTTTAAAGTTTTGTTTCTCCATAGCTGGTGAAAAATTTATTATATCGAATCTTAATATAGCTTAAAGCTAAATCAAAGCGGTACATCCTAAAGGCTATCCACACTTTTCCGGGTCAGGGCTATCCGTGTTCAGAATTTTCCTTTCCAGTATAGACTCCTGACCATGAAGGAAAAACAAAGAGGAGCTGTAGCAATTTCATTTGCCTATTACAAAACGAGTGACATTTTTCGGGGTGAGGGGAGTGTGAAACCCCGCCCACCATCGTGGCTCCATCTATGGGTCAAAAGCAAAACTACTCACTTAAGTCTGTTTGTTACACACTACGTAGATCAACTACCTCGCACTAGATGGCATTATGTGTATATGTAACGGAAAAATATCAAATTTTTCATTTGCAAAAGTATTGCCCTCTGGTGTCGAGTAGGTAAAAGTAATAGTTAAAAGCCGAGAATTTTCTAGAACTATTATAATAAATTACGAATAAAATTACTTAAAAATTAAATGATAATGCCATCCTTAGCATCAGAACATCTATCTGAGTAATGTTTACATTATAAAATGCAACACTTCATCTTTTTCTGCTGAAAAACCTAAAAACACAACGATAAATGCATGTCATGATAGTGTGCATCTGACGACCGCTTGTAGGCACGGCTAGCAGCGTACTGACTTAAGCCGCGCCCACAATGATGACGTCAGGACCTAGTTTAAAATCACAGTGCACAGTTGCTTAGGCCACCTCCTCTTTGTTTTTCCTTCATGCTCCTGACACGGAGCTGTGTGAATAAATTCATACAATTTGTACGTAACCAATTTTTGTCGTGAACCGTCAGGGACGTGTTCCCGGAAATGTGTAGTTAGCCCTCAAATTACACCCTGATTATAACAAGTCATTTAACTAAAATCCTAAGTACTCGTAACAAATTATTACAGATTTACGAGTCGCTCAAGGGGTAGATACCTACGTATAGTTTTTATATCTTATTTGACTTTTTAAGTAATTACTGATTCCCACTCATCCATTTTCCATTCTTAATTTCCTCAATAAAAGACCTTAACTATAACTTCAAGGTCATAAATCACAAAACATTCCTAAAGCCCAACCCATAACTCACCATTTAATCTTAGGCTGCGGATGTCCAAGCACCTTAACCTCCAACTTAACAGGAAATCCTTCAATCACTTTAGCAGGCATTAGTTCAGCAATAAACGCAGGTTTGCGTTCCTTCTGCGTGACATCGACTTTAGCTTTAGAAGCTACTTCGCCAAGTTTGTTGGTGACTGTTAAGGAGTATTTTCCTGCGTCTTCTGGCTTGCAGCTGTCGATGCTAAGGCCTATGATACCGCCGGGTTGATTGATGAAGTTTATCGCTTGGGATGGACGGATTGGTAGGCCTAGGGAGGAACAGTTAGGCTAGTTAAGATACAGAAGAATAATTAACAAGAATTACGATGTATATTCTTTTTGTGTAGTTATTTTGTATTGTGGACAAAATATATCTCTTTTTTATTTCATATACTAACATACATCTTACACATCATCATCTTTCGTACATCTTCTTCTCTTTTTTTCTGTCTCTATGTACTATCATCTTACAATAAACTGTTGAATAAATAAATACATATCTGCCAACCGCTTTCCCATCGGGGTAGGCAGAGACCACTTTCGCTTCATCCACGTTCGTCCGTCGCCTCATACATACACGTCGGTTATTTCATATGTCATTCTCTACACTTTGGCATGTAATAAAACCTTAGTCAGTAATCTGTAATCGCTTACCATCCTTAAACCATTTGATTTCAGGTGCAGGGAACGCCATAACCTTGGCTTCCAGCTTCAACGGCTGTCCAACCACCGCTTGGGTGTCTTCCAACTCTTGGCTGAATGAAGGTTTTCTTGGGGTGGCTGAGTGAGAAAAAATATAATATCAATAAAAAAAATCCTACTGTGGGTAAGTCCTAAGGTAGGAAATCATCATCGCCCACTTGATAATGTTGCAAGGAAAGGCTTTTAATAACTGGATGGAACTATTTCTTATTAAGCTTTTATTCTATTTGAAAGTAAGAGTTTAAAAAGTTTTCTAAAAATGTTTGTCGTGGATTTGTTTCCTCTCGGGAGAATGTAGAATATCAGTATCAAAATATAACTGACTGCTACCTATATTTTTAATCATTGAAAACAAAAATATTCGTTTTATTAAAAGTGAAAAACACATACGATTAACAGCAACAGCGCACAATGCAGAATTGTCTCCATTAGGGTTGGAAATCACAAGTTTGTACGCGCCACAGTCGGACGGAGTCACGTGGTCGATATTTAATTTGATAGTACCATCGGGTAGAGCTGTTTGCTTCACGTGGGGATCGTCTGGGGAGAGTTCTACGCCGTCCTTGTACCTGAGGTTATGTGGTATATTAGAATTTTGGCGTTGTGCGTCACAGATATCAATTACTATGGATTGCTGGTAACGACGTATGATCCTGTGACGTTCAAAAGTTTAAAAGAGAAATTTTCATAAAATCAGAATAAAAAATATTGTAATATCTTCTTATCTTGTAATATTCTTATATTCTTATCTTGTCTTATAAGGCTTTCTGATTCTAATAGAATAGTCTACAGTATAAATAAGTCTCAATTTAAATACAAAGTTGAATCCCTTGTTGGGCGCCAACTTAGTTGCGTCCCTGTTTGGGCGCCAACAATTTATCTAGCTTAATATTCATGAGGTTTGCTTGCACATAAAATTTTAGTGTTTGTATAATGTTAGAAGATAGTATAGAATTTGGTCCGAATGATTTCGCAGGTATTAAAGTAGGCCCCGTTTCACCACTAACTTACATATAAAATTTAACTGACAGATAAACCTATGACATCGAAAAACTGTAATGAATTTTGCCTATTTTTGAATAAACCTTTTTTCATTTTCATTTTCATATGTCTACATATTTCATCAAAACATGACGTTTTATACAGTGTCAGGTAAAAAATATCTACCAGTTAAAATTGTATCTGTGATTGGTAAAACAGGGTCTTAACCTTACCATTTAACAGTAGGTATAGGACTGCCGTCGACCTTGCACTTGAGTTCCAGCGGCTCTCCTTCATCAACGTCTTTCTGTCTGTCCAGTTTGTGCGTGAACCCGGGCGAGCTCTGACCGATATTAACAGGGGCTTCGCACTGCGCTTCACCTGACAGGCTTACTGCGCGGACTTTGTACTGTGGGGTAATGGTCAAGGTAATCGAAAAATATGCAGGTTTTAATTTGTTATTTTTTTTAATATTTTTAATAAATACCTACTTTGTTCTGAAGAGCCTAACCTAACCTAACCTAACAAACAAATTAACAGTTGTTGTTCTTCATTGTTATGATTAATTTTGCAGGATTTTTGTAAAGGAGTGGCATAATTCTCTTCATATGATAAAAATCTGTTATATTAGTATCGTGACTATTGAATTGATTTAAAAGTTAACCTCTAGTGAAACAAGTCGAGTTCTATCAATAGGTAATCTAATATATTTTTTTCATCAATAGCAAACAAATCTATTTATTTGAAAAGAGCTACCCAATAAAGTTTCTTGCTAGATTCTTCTCTGAGGATAACTGCTACCTTGCGAATTTAGCATTAACTTTGACGTATATCAATCAATTGATATGTAAATTATCCTACAAAATAAAGAATAATAGAGCTTAAATAACTTATTCCTTACCTTCCCAGAATCACTGGCACAAAAATGCTTGATTTCCAACTTGCTGTCGACTTGCCCACCAACTTCAGTAGTGATCGTGTGACGTTCATCATTGACAATCTCCTTGCCGTTCAAATACCAATGGACCTCGGGTTTGGGCACTCCGTCGCATCGTACCGAGAGAGTGACGTCATCGTAGTCTTTGACGGTTTCCTTTTGAAGGGGCTTCGTGAATACTGGTTCGTTGGCTGTTGGAGGTTAATGGAGTTTAATATTTGTTCGGAACAGTAAAAATAACGATTAAATTCCGGTAAAGAACTCAACATGATAATAAGAATTAATTCTGACATAACGATCAAGAGAGAAAAAAGAATCTGACATTTGACATACTGGAAATTCGAATTCTATCATCTGAAATCCGTAACCATCTAAGATTGTTAAAATCGAGATCGATGAATAAAATACAGATTGATAAAACAGTAAATTGAGTACTCTATCAAAACTATAGAAAACATGTGTTGCGGATGCGGTTGCTGTGGCGGTTGCTGCGGAAGCGGCTGCCCTTGCATAACTATTTACACATGCTGTACCAGGATCTGCTGACGAACATATCCTGCATGGCGTCTACTGTGCTATAGCGCGTTTTACGCTTCATGTAGTGTCAGTGATGTTTTGTAGAAATAAACTATAAAGTATTGTAGAAATAATAATCTAATCAGTAGAAACATATTCAATTTAGGAACAAGAATCTAACAATTAATTTAAATAGCAACAGCTACAAGAACCAACGAAAAGCAAAGGTTCTCACAGATAAATATAATTTCTGATTAGAGACATAAATATAAACTTACTATGCACACTCAACCTCGCCTGCTGCGAACTCTCCCCGATCTCATTCTTGGCAGTGATAGTGTACACTCCAGCATCATCTACGCCGATCTTCTTTATCTTCAGAGAGTACATCTCATTGGCTTTGTCTTCTACGATCTCGTGTTGGGAAGATGGTTGGATGACTAGGCCGTCTTTGCTCCTGTTTAAAAAAAAATGTTATTTGGATTTGCAATTTCATCTTGCTTATTATTCACTCCTTACATTATGTTTTTGTGAAAGAAGTGTGTTTGAATCGTAGAAAGCGGAGCAAAGTGGCCTCTGTCTTCAACGTTGGGAGAGAGGCGTAACAAATATATATACTTATATGTATGTGTATGTCACTCCATGCGTTTATGATAGTTTGAAAGATTGGAAAGTAAAACTGAATTATATCAAACGATTTTATTTAATCAAACAAATAGGTACCTACATAAATAGAATAAATAATATACCACGTTATTGCTCATTGTCTTTTATTCTCAGCTCAGGTTAAAGGGAAGAAATAACTGCATTGCAGTCAAATTGTTGGCAGAAGAAAGGCAAACATGGCGATTACTCACCGACAAGAGTCTCTTAAATATAAAAATGAATCACTTACCATTTAACCTCAGCAATAGGATTAGCACAGACTTTCGTGATGAATGTAGTCTCTTCATAAGGCACCGCGTTGACATCCTTAAGACCCTCGATCTCAGGTCTCAGTAGGATGTCCAAACGAGCTGAACTCTCTCCTACTCCATATTGGTTCTTTGCTTGAATCGTATATACGCCTGTGTCTGCGTGGCGACCTGTGGATATCATAAATTAGAAAATTTGCTACTGGAAATAGTTACGGATTTTTGAAAATGTTGTTTTCTCTTTAATTACAGATATTTATCTTTTGTCTTAACGTTAACTATCAAGACTGTAAACCGCTTTAGTCGACAACATCGCGGCAGAAGGCGAAGATGGCGTGACGAGCTTGACGCATTTAATGAAACATGACAAATTCTGGCGCATAACAGAACTGAATGGAAAGCAAGACAGCAAACCTTTTGCTTCACAGTGGGACGCTAGAAGCTGACTTAATCTGTATCTCGAGTCAACCAGAAATATTTATCTTCATAGAATTGCCAATAAACGATGATATCACTTTGAAAGATATTCGAGTACTATATGTTAACAAAGGCTTTGTTGTGTAGATTTATATATCCAAAAGGAAATTCTATAACAATTTTTTGCCTTTTCTACAGTACCACACTCACCAGTAGGAATATGCAGCGTGAAAGTACACTCCTTCAATCCGTGTTCAATATCAACACTATCAGCTGTGGTCTTCATAGTAGCGTCAGGGATGAGCAGATTGCCGTTCAGCAACCATGATACATGTGGCAACGGATCAGCTGTGCACACTGCTTTCAAGGTCACTGGCTCGCGTTGCATCACGCGTTGAGCTTCGAGGGGACTTGTGAAGATTGGTTTGCGGAATTCGCTGACGGCTGGTTGAGTAAAAAAGATAGTTACATTACAAACGAAGACCAAATTATTAAAGAGAGAGAGAAAAAGGAACTGACTCAGCGTAACGTTTTTGTCAAGTTAGATAACTAGAATAATTTACTAATATTCAGAGAATCAGAGATATGACAATAAGTAGTCTTACATAAGTTTACACCATCTTAAAAATTAAGTATTTAGAAAGTCCATTAATTTCCTTGGCTATGTACCAAAAGTATATTTAAGCTTTGGTAGTGGTATTATAGAAGACTATACTTACAATTAACAGAAAGCTCAGCATTCTGCACCTTCTTCCCCAAATCATTAGACACCTCACACTGCCATTTCCCCTTATCTTCCATCTCAACTGTCTCAATAGCTAGTTTATAGACGTCTCCTTCGTTTGTGATTTTAATGCGTTTGCTTGGTTGAACTTCTTTGCCGTCGTGGATCCATTTGACTGTGGGTTTCGGGGCGCCGATAGCTTGTACCGTGAAGAGTAGAGGGAGAGATTCGTAGATGGATGTGTCTTTCATGTTGCTGTCCTTTATTGTTGGAGGTGCTGTTGGGTTGAAATTTGGAGTGTTAGAGGTGTTTTTATATGGAGATGTCGAGGTTTATATATAATACATGTAGATAATATAACCTAATGTCTGAAGATTGTTGCTAAAGATATTGATTTTTCGAAAGTTATTTTAAATATAGTCAGATTTTAATTTAACATAATTGGAAAATCTATTGCATTGAGCATTAAGAATAAGTTTTTACTATAATGAATAGCCAATTGAATTGTAACTAATGATGGTAATCTTATGAACGTACGAGTACCTAATTAATCTTATAAATTATTTAAGTAAAAAAAGAAGAAAATAAGTTATAAAATAATCTAATTCAGAAGATACCTATTCATAAATAAGTAATAACCTAACTATAAGTAGTATTTACAGACATAAAAATATAGAAAATTTCTCCCATCGAAAGCAAGAATCGAAGCTCCTAGAAAACGAAAAAAATATGTACACGTTTAAATAGAATAGACCATAGTTGTTGCATTATATACAGCAGTTATTGAAGAAATTTATTTACCAGAACACCTTGGAGACTTACCACTGTGTGTGTAGAGATAAAGTGTTTTACTTTGAGTGAGTTTGAGTAAGTATACGTACCATTTTCGTAGATAAAACCTAAAGATACGACTTATAAACTAAACATAGAAAGCGTCATAGCATGCTAGCAAATTCATGCAGAAATTCGTATAAATTTTACCTGGACGATGTCTGCAGTCAACCTAGTACCTCTGCCGCACCGAGCTCCAAGTATTAGTATGCCAGAAGGGAATGTTATACGTATTACGCATGCGCGCTAAAACAAACATACGACAGAGCATTAGTTAAGTACACTGAGGAGACGCATGAATAGAAAAGTCTGCGATTTTCTAGTAAAATTGCAACGAAAATAGCAGACCAAAGTTATTTGACATCAGCAATATCAAATTGTATATTTAAAAGCGTTTATTTTTTATTTAAAGTTGCGTAGCGTTATTTAATCCAGCCTGATTTCAAATTTACGATCCCGTTTCCAATATTGTAGTGATTGAATTACCTTTTTCTGTTTCCTCGGTTAGTATATCGTCTAGAATGCTCCTTTGTCTTTGGCTTCGTCTCAAAAGCGCCTCTATTTCATCATCGTTCTCTTCCTCTACACTAAACAGTCTAGCATTTTGTTTTTTCTTTCTCTCAACTACGGTTTCTGTTACGTTTTTCGTTATATTATCAAATCCTATCGTAGGCCCTAACACGAACTCTTCTAAGAGTCTATTTCTTACTTCATCTACTTTAGTTTTCGCAGATTTAAATTCGTTTTCGTCGAATTCTCTCGAAATGTGAATGAGTTTCTCAGTGATGTCATTTTCGAAGACTTTTTCCGACTTTTCTTTTAAAATGAGGGACTCTTCGTCTCCTTCACTGAAGTAGTCCTCTTTGAATGAAGTTTGTCGAACATACGAATCTTTACTGAATACTTTTTTCGTTTCATCGATTTCGAAAATAGACTTAGATAAGTCTTCAATGGAAATGTCTCGGGACAGTGGCTCATTTTGCCAGCTCGTTTCATCTTCAGAAACTGACATTATTGATATAGTTCTATTAACATTTTGCCGGCCACATCGTGAACTGTTTTCTGCTTCTGAATCAGTGGCAGGTTCTTCTATAATACCGTATATGCCTCTCCTTATATGATCCGGTACAGAATAATGTCCCATTTCAGTGAGGATGTAACTATGACTAGCTATTTCTTCGACTTCTAATGACGTGGTATGTGGTTTATTTGGTGGGATGACTCTTCCTTCATCACCATCATCGTCATCGTAATATATTTTCGAAGTCATTTTGTGCAAAGTGCGCGTTTCGGCTGGACCTAACAGTTAAAATTGTCAGTTGATATTTAATAGTTCTGATAAGTCAGTTGTTTAGACATGCGATGGAACTATGCGTTAGAAATTAAGGTTAGGTTTTTGATCGAGAACAAAACTATAGAACCGTTTGTTTATTTCCTTGCTTTTTTTAGGCTTTTATAAGTCCTTGACTTTTTTCTGAATACATCAGATTTAATTTTAACAAAAATTATACCTACTGCTTTATTGTGCCCGACCAAATCAATTGATACATCTCTACTATAAAGCAATTTGGTGATAATAAGAAATGAATGAATGAAGTTGAGGATAAAGGAAGGGCTAAGCGTCATACTGACCTGTGATAATAGCGCCATGAGACTTTGTGCTGCTGACTTTAGAGACTATAATGGATCCGTCTGCCCCCGTCTTGAACGTAGTTACAGTTTCGAACACTCGGCCTAAACAAATCACACTTGCATTGTTAAAAACACAGGTTAAAAGCATGCAACAGAGATAACGTGAGTCTCGCTATCAATAAGCTGTTTGCAATATTGAAGATAGAAGCTCGAAGCGTGTTTTGTTGTTGTACCTTCACTTTCAGCACTTAAAGGTTCTTCAATAGATTGTTTTTTAACAGATTTACGTTTCGGTGATTTGATTTCTTCGTCAATGTCTACCTCTTCAATTGTTTCTGCTTTCGTGACGCCCTTCTTCGCTGATTGCTTTTCATCGTCAACTTCTTCAATGATCGGTTGTTTGTTGTTTTCATTCTCATTATCATCCCAAATTGATTTCTCTTCAGCTACTTCTGGTTCTGTGATAGATTTGCGTCCCTTCTTTGAGTCTGGTTTGTCTACGTCTTCTACTTTAGGTTTCTTCTGTTTACCATCGTCGTCGATGTCGTCCCAGATAGATTTTTCTTCAGCTATTTCAGGTTCGGTGATTGATTTTCTGGCTTTGTTTGAGGCTGGTTTGTCTACCTCTTCGACTTTAGCTTTCTTCTCTTTTCCGTCTTCATCAACGTCATCCCAGAATGATTTCTCTTCTGCAGTTTCTGCTTTTGTTTTCCCTTTCTCTGCCTTTTGTTTCTTACCAGTATCAACATCGTCTTCAAGTAACTTTTGTGCTGTTTTACTTTCGTCGTCGATTTCATTTTCGCTTATAGTTTCCTTTCTTAGTGTCGAAAGAACTTCTTTTGCTATTGAATGAAAAATGGTTGTGATAAAACGTGTTTTATTAAAATGGACCGTGTATTAATGTGGTCAACAAAATGAAGTTAAAAAATTAAAAATGTTGGATAAAGTGCATATGCTAACCCGTTCAATTTAAGAATGTCATTAAACAGAAAACACACATTCAAAATTGGATTATAATCTGCGTGTATTCTTAAATCAATCGGGTTATACAAAAGTGCTACAGCATTTCAGTCATAGAGAATGCTTCAGTGGATAAACATAACAATTCTACCAGTTGCGAATGGTATCTAAGGACGTCACAGTAAAACTAAATCGTGCAGTAGTTCCATTCATTCATACCAGTTAATACAAACTACTGTACCTACGTCATTTCTGCTGTGGCATTTGACAAACCTTACCCTTTATGAAGCGGATATGGCCATGTATGTTTAAGTGTATTTAAGTGTGAATTGTTCTGGAACTTTTTAACATTTTATAAATATAAATTGCGCTTGAGTTTTTCATGATGTTAAAATCGTGGGTTTTGTCATTTGTCCTTTACAAGAGACGAAATTAGATCCAGTTGTTTTGGATCTACTCAAATTTATAAACGTCATAAACCCTGGACTATACCCTAAAATTACTTTCCAAAGCGCCTTATTTTTTCTTCAACTTTTTAAAAGACGACTAACTTCATAACATATCTATCCTACTCCAACAACCCGCCACAGTCTATATCCCCGAAAGAGATAAAAATACTTACTATGAACAGTGACCGTGCTCTTAGACGAGGTACTTCCAAACTCGTTGGCTGCCCATACTTCGTAGTTGCCTCCATCTTGTTCTTTTACCAGATTCACTGTTAGGTGGTAGTTTTCTAGCCTGGAATAAAATAATAAGACTTTTTAATACTTAGGCCTATTGTCCACGGAAGTGCACGTCATACGCATGTTTTCCACAATTTTTTTTGTTTTCACCATTGACAACTGTAAGACGAATGCTTTAGATAGATGGTCAAAAACAGTTTAACACATTGTGATGCATTGTGTTGTGATTTAACGAAATAATTTCTTCAACTTTCGGAACATTTTGAAATAATCTTCTATATATATAAAAATTAAACCCGTTTTCCGTTGTCACGGCATCACGCCTGAACGGCTGGACCGATTTCGCTAATTCTTTTTTTTAAATGTTCATTGAAGTCCAAGGATGGTTCTTACGGTGAGAAAAATTCGAATAATTGTTAGGGCTTTCCCTAAAACAGACCTTTTCTTTTTCCCATACAAATGTTTTCTTACTAAAATGTAGTCAATTTGAACTTTATTCCTACACAATAAAGTTCATTCTAAGGCGGGACGAAGTTCGCCGGGACAGCTAGTCTTAAATACAAGAGGTGTGTGTCAGCTTTTTATAACTATGTTTTGCAATTATGCTATTATGTTTGTGCGCCATTATGTACTGTCTTTCTATTTGCCATTTGAAAACACAAAGATCATAAACAAAGGACGATCAAGCTGGAAACACAAAACCTACCTCTGAGAATCCCTCTCGATCTTAATCCGGGCATCCACGGTGATCTCCTTGCCGTCTTTGAACCATTTGACCTTGGGTTCAGGGCAGCCTTCCACTTCCACCTCCAGCTTCAGGGTCTGACCTTCGTCCACCGTCATGTCTACCAGGCTCTTGGTGAAGCGGGGTTTTCCTGGAATTGTGTCAATGTTAGTGAACTTGGTCGAATAGGCAGTTTTGGCGTAAATCTTGTTATTATAAATTCGCATTAAGGCGTGTGATGTGATGTGATGAAAAAAGTGGATGGAAATTTTGGGAGGTGAAGGCCAAGACGAACGTATATCGATCCAATCAGGGATTAAAGAAAATCCAAGGCAAAAGTACCTACTCTAAACCGACGTGCATATATGAGGCACTGTTTTCTCTTTCGTAAGGTAGATTTTTTTAAAGTCACATCATACAAGCAAATAAAACAGCATGTGACAGCCACCTGCCAGATGGACAGACGATCTAGTGAAAACCGCGGGGTCTCGTTTGATGCAGGTGACAATGAACCGGTCATCGAAGAGCATCGGAGAGCCATTGAAGGTTTATTCCCAGCAATGGGCAGCTATAGGCTAAGACGATGATTATTAAGATGATAACGATGATGATAACGATGATGATGAAGGTGATTATGAAATAAAACTTACGATTAACAGTAAAGGTAGCATCGCAGCTATCAGCTCCAAGTTCGTTGGAGACCTTGCAGGAGTACTTCCCGGAGTACTCAGCTGACACCTCCTTGAGGATCAGTTTGTGAGTGTTACCGCTGTCCACGCGAGTGAATACCGATTTCTTTTCAGTTATTTCTACGTCACCGAGGTACCTGGTAAAGATTAGTCGTTGAATATGAAAAGGACACTTATTCAAAATGTTTATAAGTGAACAAATGGTGTAAAAAAAAATTCTCGTACTTAAGTATTTAATTAAATTTTATATTGAGTGATATACAGAGGAAGATGTGTATTGTCGGGCGAATGTTCCACCGACAAGAGTCTACATCTTAAATGATGATGATGCAATGCATTGCACAAACCAAAGCCTGACCTCATCAAACAGGACACTTGCAATATACTGAAGTGTGGACATTACTTGTAACCATGTGTCATTTCACATGATATTGATAAACATACTTTCTTAAAGACTAGTGTTATTATTACACATATCCACTACTCGTTCTCCCAACCTTGCAACACAAATGTACTGACTAAAGACCTTACAAGAAGTCCCCTTACCATCTAACACTAGGTTCAGGGTACGCGCTGACAGCGACAGTAAACTCAACATTGACGTCTCCCTCAGCCGCCGTCAAGTCTTTCAGTTTCTGAGTAAACTGCGGCGCGCTTCGGACGTTTAGTTTGCACGAGTCTGATGCTGTACCGTGGGCGTTGCGGATCTGTGTACAATTGAAATATAGGTTTGGAATGATGAAAGATAGTTATCAATGTATGAGAAAGTTTAGTAAGCTCCACTCCACTGAAAATCAACGTCATGTTTCTGGGCTAACCAGTGACATGCCGCTTTATTGAGTGGATTAATACTCAGTTTTCCCAGTACCTGTCTTCCTTCCATTTATTTTCATTCTGTTTTCTCGTTTCCGTTTATTTTAATTGTTTTCTTTTTTATGTACTATTTTCATAGTAATTTTATAAGATCAAATCTTTAGTTATCTTATTATTTTGACTTACAAACAACAAAACTACAAAAGTGATAAGTTATAACTCATCTTAACTAGGCAGGTGGTATTACGCCGGCCTCACAATTACAATACGTTGAAGTTCTAATTATTTCAAACGAGAAAGCTAAAACTATAATAACACTTGAAAGAATTTCTACATCCCTATTATAAATAAATAGTTTCATTTAACTAGTTTTTCCTTTTCCCTAAGTGAATATCTTACCTCACAAGAGTACTCTCCAGCATCAGCACGAGCAGCCGACGAGATAACGAGCGAGTGAGACGATCCGGATGTAGAGATCTTCACCATGGACGACTCTTCTAACTCGGCTTTGTTTTTAAACCTATAGGACGAGAAAGTGATTTTATTGATAACATGACTTCAAATCTAGAATTCTAAATGGAATATCTGCTGAAGCATTGAGAAGCAAGGGCTGAACTAAAAATTAGTCTTCTTAATCACTATCACGATTGCTTGTAAAAAAAATAGGTATAGTTTTTTAAACTATACCAATTTTTTTTTGTATTTGTATTGTCCTCAGAACTCAGAGCGTGTGCAAAATTTCATCCTATTCGAAGACCGGGAAGTGGGTCAAATGAAGATTCCAAGATTTGTTAACATACATAGTTACTTAGTTACAAGTGAAGCTAATATAAGGCGTGTAAAAAGACCAAATATAAGCCCCGTTTTCACCCTTTAGGTACGAAACCCTAAAAAAAATCACATCGAGCGATATCATAACTTTTCAGAGAATTCTGGTATAATTTGTTTACACAATTTTACACAAAGAGATTTAATTAACATTAATCAGCACTAAACAAAGCTTGTTGCGGATATTTTGTGCTTATTTAGATTTTGTCTTGACGAATCATTTCGCAGATATCTTGACTGGCTATTGCATCGAAGATTACTCCGCCTCCTTCTTCTTTTAATTCCATCTCTTGTAATAATAAAAGACATTGAAAAAAATATAAGTATACAAATAGGTACCTATATATTTTTTCTCCTTCTTACTATTGTGTTACTCCTTATTAACACTAATTAATTATAATTTCACATACCACTTAACAGTAGGCGCGGGATCAGCTTCGACCTCGATTTCGAACTTGACAGTCTCCTTCTCCTCCACCACTCTATCAGCGCCGAGCTTCTTGGTGACCTTGGGCGGTGACGTGACGTGCCATTGCCAGAAGTCCGAGCATTGGTTCACTTCGTTCCTGGGGAATTACACTTTAGTTACTCTACGAAATATTATAAATGTCACTGTTTAGGCCGATGGCGAAACGACTGTATAGATTTTATTGAAACTTCACAGTATTGTAGCTTGCAGATAACAATTACAGTCATTGGCTGTATAAGTTAAGATATGGTATGTTATTTTACTTTTTTTTATTACTCAAACTCCTGTGTTGACTGAAAGATGAAGTCTATAATCGCCTACGAGTAGGTATACTACTTAAGTTAGTTTCCTTAGTAATTTCACAATTTCGAGTCAAATTAGGATTATTGTCTTATACTTAGTCTGCGATATTAAACTGAGCAGTGTACCAATCAATTCCCAATCACATTTTAAATATTTTAATTGATATGAATAATATAAATAAAACAAGTTTAATATACTCACTTAGCAACAACAGAATAAGACCCAGTATCGGTCAGCTTAGCATCTTTGATGGTAATCTTGTAGACCTCCTCGCTCTCCTTCACGATGACAATGCGGTCTGAGCTCTTGATCTCGGCGCCATCTTTGTAGAAGGACACTTCGGGCGCGGGTACTCCCTCTACTTCCACTGTTACTGTGTGGCTGGAGCTTACCTGGGAGAAACGATAAGAAGCATTACTTTTTTATAATACTTCAGTATGTGTTCTGAATTTACCCATTGCTCAGCATAAGCCTCCCTAGTTTCTCTCCATTTCTCCAACGCAACGCAACCTGCATTCGATGAGATTCCGTGATTTTCGTTAGGTCGTCGGTCTATTTGGCATATTTTTTTAAATATTGTTATAATATACATATAATAGTTATAATTTATAAACTTTAGGCACATTCTCTTAAGTTAACTGTATATGCCTGTTATTGGGTAAGTTTCCTGTGTTTTTTAGCAAGTACCAAAAGTGTCTGTTACCTGTTAGGAAACCTAATAAATAAATATAGATTAAATATTATAAATAGCAGGACGTCAGAGATGAATATGTACGAGTATGTATATTATGGTAATTTGAACATGTCACAACCTGTATGACAAACAAAATTCTCCAAAACTCACCATACAAGTCTGATTCTCAATCTTCTTCTTGATCTTCGGCGCCTGTTTGACCACAAGCTGCATAGTAGTGGTGTCTTCACCGAGCTCGTTGGACGCTGTCACTTCGTACGCGCCCGCGTCGGCGCTTGTCACGTTCTTGATCACGAGGGACATGCTCTCGTCGTCTTCGTGCAGGAATCTGAGGTTTAAAATGTTATTTGTTAAACTATAATGAAACTTACTGGGCCCAGAAGTCTAAGACCGAGTTGGATAGTCTTTTGGTTTTCTTTGTTGGGTTTAGAAGAGAAAGGTTTCGAGTAAATTCTGTAAGGGTGTTACCAAACCGATGTTAATTCAAATCGATCGACTGGCCTCGTAACTTTAATCGATCGACAGATACCGTTTGACTAAGCAATCGATCGATTGCCGGTCGACGTTGATCGATTAACGCCAGTTATAAATTCCATCTGTTTCTTTCGTCAACTATTATATTCTACCATTGATCGATGACGTCAATTGATCGATCGATTGGTTGGATCGATTGATCTTGTAGAAACTATCGATTGACATCGACTATTCCATTCTACCAACGATCCATGTCGAGGACCTAACTAAAACGGAATTTGTAGTGAGTTTGACTCGTCACAATCCATGACAATCTTGTAAAAAACAAACAAAATTATACATACTTGTGCCTAGTATCAGCTTCAATAATCTTCCCGTCGTGTTTGAACACAATGCTCGGTTTGGGGAAACCTTTGCACTGTAGTTCCAACATGGCCGAGGCGCCAGCAGAAACAATCGCCTCGCGATGTTCTATGATAAGGGTTGGCTTCTCTGGTTCACGGTGGAGTTCGTTTACTGCACCTGTATTAGGGAATATAGGCTTAAGAATTTGTTTAGTTAAGTGCTTTTTTGTTTGACCATTTTGTAGGAATTCCGTTATTTTTTTTTTAAAGGGCTAGTTTGAAATAAGTATACAAAAGGCGCTGTTAGCCGCTTACGTTGTTTTTAAATGGTCTGCAAAACTGCTGCAAGCACACACCCTATGTTTTTTGATTACGGTGCAAGCAACGGTTACGCCGGTTACAGCCTTCTAACGAGTACACGTCCTAGATTAGGACGATTATATTTCAGTGTCTTTTCCTCCGCAAGAATAATTGGAAATTATTGCGGATTTTCTTACCTAAGGCTGTGAGAAATACAAGAATATTTCTGAGTCAATATTTAAAATATGTATAGTCAACCGCATGAACGTATCGATCCCACTGTTTTCATGCTCAAACATAATATCTAAACATCGAATATTTATGACCATCGACAATAATATAAAGCTAACAACCATCTAAAGGCACGTACTCATTAGCGAGCTGCAACCGTAACCTTTGCATGTTCTGTAACCAAGAAAAGATACGGTGTGCACTCGCAGCAGGTTCGCGAACCATTAGCGAACAACGTTAGGTTACAGTGCATAGTTACAGTTCGCTAATGAGTAGGTACCCGCCTTAACACATAACATCGTCATGTACATGCAAACAACGAGTACAGACGGTAATGTAACATATACACAGAAACATGGAAGCTAAAATACATTGGCCATGAATAAATGTCCACGAGACATCTTGTGCTGTGTCCACTGCTTTGGAGGTATTTCTTCTGATGTCTGTTGAAAGGGTTCTAATTTAGAATGAATATTTGCCAATTGGGGTACCAATGTTTTGCTAGGAACAGCCACCTAAGTGTGGATTTTATACAGTGCAATCACAGTAAACGGCGATAAAGAATCATTGCGTTAAGCGGGCCACAGACGCTAGGTTATGCCTGACGGTTATGCTTGAACAGTTGAACTGTGCAAGCATAACTGAACGTGTGTACCTTTTACTTGCCTACATACACACAGGCATAACCTAGCGTGTGTGGCCCGCTTTATAATACGAACTAATGCTAATTTCCATGTACATCAATTATTAGATTAAACGTTCAATCGAATTTGAATTTAGAGTTCTGTATTGTTGTTTTGACTCACGACTAACAAAACAAAAGACATGGTCTGTGCGACACAGGTATCGCTATACAAAGTCGAAATTAGGTGATAGCCTCTTTCTTTTGTAATAACGCTGTTGAGGTATATCTACGTACCTATATTTAACAATAATACAGTTCACAAACACTGACCTTGAACAGTAAGTTCAGCAGAGCAAGAGATATTGCCAGTAGAGGTCTTGGCGACGCAGGTGTAGAGGCCAGCGTCTTCTGGTTTGACATGCTGGAATACCAGAGCCAGGGAGTCTTCATCATCACCGAGTAGGACCTGGTTATTGAAGAGAATGATTGAATGAATGAGTGATTGAATGGATTTGTTTATTTGCTAGAAAACAGCAATTTAGAAGAAAAAAAAAAGGAAAATTTTACTATGGGTTGTTCGTTCAAGGATTGATGTTAGTCGATCAAATTAACAAATCGAATTAAATAAACATATTCTGATGTTAACCACAGACCTTGAATCTCTCCTCAGGATCGAAAGGCTCGCCATCACGCTTCCAAGTGAAGGAAGGTTTCTCTCCTTTCGCAAGTAGACCTTCACCACCAGGCGCCAGCTCGAAGAAAATGTTCTTGTCATCTATACAAAAAGCCTTTGTATTTTTATCTGAGGAGTTTTATTTACATAATGACTTGGAAAAGTTTTGAGCTGTAGTTTTTTGTAGAGTCGAGAGTGGCACTTTTGAGCCGGCTATTGATGCTTATCATCAATACCCGGTGTATATGCAGTCATGCAGTGTAATAAAAAAACATATTGTGTACGCTTGCAGCAGATTCGCCAACCATTAGTGAAAAACGTACACTCTATGTTTTTGGTTACAGTGCATGCAACGGTTTCGGTTACAGCTCGTTGATGAGTACTCGGATTTAAATGTCTTGGTAGATTCGGAGTGTCGGTATATCAGTCTTTGTAAGTTAAAGACTACAAAATGTCGTTTCTAAATCTTTCATAGAGCCTTGAATAATCTGAATCTCAATTAATCTTCGTAAATTTATAACTGTAGGAAGCGTCACGACAAGAAAATATACCGTAATTTACAATATCTATTTATCAATTAATCACAATTTTCTTGACATCTAACCTAAGCTAAGATTCTATCCAAACGTTGTGCAACTATTACGTAAACGCTTCTCACACTTTAGCATAATCAGAATCAACAAGTTTCGACTAATTCCATTGCTGTATTTTTAGTGCACGTACAACACTCATAAACAAATGCTGGAGGCCTTCCAAATGTATAAATAATCGTGTAGAATATGCCACCGCAGTATTTATAGCCTATTACGTCTGTTTTCCATTCATTACCACGTTTATGTATTGTCAGTTGATTGTGCATTTCGGTTGGATCATTTGTAAGTCTGCGATGGAATGTGTCTCCGCTTAGAGACAATGTTCCTATTATAAATGACTTTATATTGGTACGTAAAGCACGTTGGCATTTTGTTAAAAATATTTTTCGTTTTTCTTGAAATTGTATGTTTTGAAATGTTATTTAAAAATAACAATTCTAAATACATAAAGATCTTAAGAGCAAGCGTTATGTGCTTTTATAATGCAGAGAGGCGAATGTATATTTTGAATACAGATACAAATATAATCAGCTTGTCATGTTCCACATCGCGGCAGACCTAAGCAAAGATGGCGAGACGAGCTCTACGCATTCAGCAAACAATGGAAGGTCCTGGCGCACAGCAAAACACATTTGGTATTCTGCTAAACAAGTGCTTTGCGACAAATGTGTCCAAAAATGCCACCGACACTCTACCGACGCACAACTGAGGCTATTTTAAATTATCAGACTTGGGCCCCTGGATGGGGATGCATGGAGGCCTTTGACCAGCAGTGGAATATGACGACATACCTACCTATATTACTTCTCACTAATTCAGAGTGTCAAAAAGCCTTACCAACAACAGTAACATTAGCTTCAGTCTCCAAATCCCCGTACACGTTGCTAGCTTTACAGGAGTAGTTGCCGGCGTCCTCGTGAGTGACGTCAGCAATGACTAGCTCGTAGCAGCCTTTGTCAGCGCGTGTACGCACGATGGAGATGCGGTCGGTTTCCGACGAGCTCTTTATTTCTTTGCCGTCGCGGAAGCTGGGTGAAAGGTGGTAATAAGTATTTAGTTAATGTAAGGATAGGTACTTAAATTGAACTGATTCGAAAGAGTGATGCTTGACAAGCAAAAAATTTAAGAAAAAGCTATAACTTTTAAGTGCCTTACATCGCATGTTACTCGGTGAAATAAACATAGCTTATTTATACGATCAAGTTAACATCCATCTTGCCTTAATGATATGTTGAAGCTTTATATTATGTACTTTTAATCATCTATCAGGAAACAATGCAATGTCGTGACACAGAGAAAAAGATCGTGATTAAAAGGTGACGAAATCCATTCTTTTAAACTCTTGAGCGCCACTGACATCGGCGATCCAACGAATGGATCAAAACTTTTGAATATACTTACAACTTAACATCAGGATTAGGGTCTCCCTTGACCTTGACCATGAATCGAAGGTAGGTGTTGAGGAGGATCTCCGTATCCTTCAGCGCCACCAGGAAGTACGGTGCGTTAAGAGCGGTCTTCGCCTTGCGTTCTTCTGGGGTCACTATTTCATATTGGAAATTGAGAATTAGACTTTGTAAGTAACAGCTGATTTATGAATTGAGCATCGATGTGGACCACGTCTCAAATTCTACTAGACTTATCCACGCAATCAACGCTAGCCCACGTCGCGGGTGACAAGTGTGCTTGTAATCATAATATTTCAAATGTTGCTTAGGCGTACCTAAGCAACGTTTGAAATATTATGGATCAGTCTGTTTCTGGCTTTATTGTTTTGAAGTAGAGTCTGAGATGTTGTCAAGGTCAATGCTCAATTCAGAAACCGGCTGATAACAAATAACTTGTATGAAATAGTTACGTGCTATAAAATACCAGTTGAAATTAAGTTTAGTGCGATTATAATTGTAGGACTATAAAATTGCCTCACAAAATTGCTACATAAATAGAAGTGAAGCTACACACACATCTAAAAACAGCAAAAGTTGCACATCTAGGTGAACTTAATTGCAAAATACGGGAAAATTAACATTAAGTAAGAATTACGGATAGGGTACCAAACCACAAGTTATACGCAGTACAATGTCTTAATCGATGATTTCGCGAAATGCATGCATTTTGATAAAGAAAGATAAAATAGATGCCCTGAAATTTATAGAAATACAAAAATATATTATTTTGAAGAATTCGAGCGAAAAATCTCTGAATTTTCTTTATCTGATAAAAATCGATCAAAAGTTAAAAAAGACCACACGAAACTCGGTGAAAACTGAAAATCAATCGCTCAAATTCAAAAAAAGAAAAATCAAATAACCAACTTACATTCATGGACGACTAACTGAGCAGTGCAATGGGTGTTCCCTTTAACATTTTCGGCTCTAGCCGTGTACAAGCCCGAGTCATCTTCTCTGCAATGCTGAATCTCGAGTTTATTAGTCCCGTTGTCAGACACCACAATGACACGGTCCATAAGCCTATCGGGGAAAGGCCTGTTGTCCTTCAGCCAAGTTATTTTAGTAGCAGTAGAATCGCGAAGACTGCATTCAAATACTGCATTCTCGCCCGCTGGGGATTCAAATTGTTGTTAGGATAGTTCGTACGGTTTCTTTTGAACAATTTTGATGATTTTTTTAAACTATTTTAAAATTTGTTCAAAATGGACGATTGGAAGAATCTAAGTTGATACAATTACAGATACAATTTACTTATATATTTACTTTCAAAATTTGGAGTTATGAATAACCGTACGAACTCAATAAAAAAGAAATAGTTTCTAAGAAAATAATATAATAAAGAATAAAATACTTAAGAATAAGAGAGTGTATCAAAGCGTAGGTTAGAATAATGTTTCGTGTAAGTTAGTTTTCTAAAAGCAGTATGTACAGGCACTATCGTGTGATCTACTTCTAGTATGAAGTGTTCTACTGGTTACATGTCTATGTACTTACGCTCGATGTTTTGGCCTTCCAACTTTCTGGTGAAGACGGGTTTTCCATCAGCCGATCCTGACTTGGAAATCGATTTGGTGACTTCCTTCTCCGTGATAGCAGATCCGTTAGAGATGGACGTTTTAGAGTATTTGCTCTCAATAGCTGACTCTCCATTCTTGCTCAAATAGCTTGCTTCAGCTTTGGTGGAGACCCCTTCAATGATATTGTTGTCATAATCCACAGCATACTTAGAGCTACTGCCTTCAACTTTGGTGCTCTCATAATTAGATTCAATGCCGTACTTAGAGGCAATGGCGTCAAGTTTACTGGTAGCTTCAGTGGAATCCTTCCTTATTCCATATTTAGACGCGATGCTGTCTAGCTTGCTTGATGTTTCGGATTCATAGCTCGCTTCAATGCCATAGTTAGAGTTCCTCTCAGATCGGTTGCCATATTTGGACTCAATGCGAGAGAGAGCAGAGCCTTCTATAGCGCCGGAGACTTCAGCAGCGCTGCTTTCTATGCGAGACCCACTTTCACGTCGCGAGTAGGATGAGAGACCGGTGGTTTCGTATCCAGATGATGACTCGTAGCGACGGCTGCTGCTAGTTGTGCTGGAGTATTCTAAAATAATGATAAAACATTTGAGTGAAAAGAAAAACCTACCTTTTTAAATTGATAGTGTTGTACATACCTCCAGAAAGCCGCGAACTGCGGCTGTACCGCGACATCTCGTCACCAGCTTCCTCCGCGGTTACAGCTTGTCCGTTAGAAACTACGTTCTCTTTATTCTCGCCAGCTAGGCTGACCTCAGCTCTCTCAGAACTTTTAACTTCTGTATCTTTCTTCTCTTCTTGTTTTACTTTAGAAGTTTTAACTTCTTTGACAGTATCTTCAACAGTTTGTTTAACTTCTTGTTGAGAAACTTGAGCTGTTTCAAGATTTGCTCGCAAAGACCTTGCTTCTGCCGACGCTTTCCGTCTAGCTTTAAGCGCTGCTAACGAATCTTCTCTATCTAGAACAATATCTTCTTCAACAGCTTTCTGAAGTAACTGTTCTCTTGTAACGTCTTCAGATTTTTCAGTAACTGATGTTGTTTGTTTTGATGTTTCTGTGACGCTTTGGATACTTTCTTTCTTCTCAACTGATGTTTTTTGTTCGACAGAAACAGCTTCCTGAGATTTCTGAGCAATTGACTCTAATAGCTCTGATACCTCGGTTTTAAGAGCTGTTTTCTCTTGAACAGATTTCTGAGCTTGTTCTGATGTAGAAGATGTTTCTTTTATCTCCTGTGCAACAGTTTTTTGTGCGGTCTTTAGTTCTGAAGATGCAGTTTTAGATTCAAAAGAAGATTTCCTTACTGATGATCTTCTTTCAGATTTAACCTCAGATGTTTCTTGAGAAACTTGTTGAACTGATGATTTGATTTCAACTGAAGACTTCTCTTCGACGGCCGATGTCTTTTCTACAGATGCAGATTGAATAGACTGTTTGGTTTCGACCGAAGATTGTTGTATAGAAGATGTTTCTTCTTTTGCTGTTGTTTTTGCAGCTTCTGTCTTTTCAGAAGCAACAAAGGTCTTTGATTCTGATGTTTCACTGACTTTAGCTGTCACAGAGTCAGCGGTGACTTCACTTTTGGCAGTTTTAACTTCAGTGACTTCAGTTTTAGAGACTTTAGAAGCTACTTCGCTTTCAGTGGAAGATTTTCTTTTGGCTGTAGCTTGTGTCTCTTCTTTAGTGACTTCTGTTTCTTCTACTTTAGGTCGTTTATCGGCTGCTTCAGCTGACTCTTCTCTGGCCCGTTTTTTCTTTTCTTCGGGCTCTGGAGAGGTAACTTGTGGTGGTGATACTACTTGGAGGTCGTCTGCGTCGTGTTCGGCTAAGGCGACTGTAAGATTAACAACGTTTTAATATTTATACTTCTATGCTAAGAGCAGCATTAAAAAGTAACCCAAAGTAAATTTTGGTTTTGACGTAGGCATGAAGAACAAAATACAGATTTCAATCACAGCCAGTCGAAAATGCAGTCAGAAAAATTTACTAAAGTAAATTACGTTTTCTTCTACAGATATCTAAATCAACAGTACACAACATATGAGCTTTCTGATAAAAGCAGCGATACCTTTATTGACAGCTGCACCTGACTGTTAAACTCATTTAAATATACATATAGCATGAAATTTAGCATCTCACATACCTAAATCAGTAGCGTACTGCCTGATCTCTTCCAACCAGATATCCTTGACCGGCTCCTTATGAGCTGTTAAAGTGATGGAAGTGGGTGAAGCTTTGTGATGAAGCTCAAACTTGAATGGGTCTTCAGGATAGTCCTTAACCTCGACTTCTGGGAGCTGCAAATATGAATCCAAGTTATATGATATTTTGGTTGATTTTGGTACTACTTTCACTTATATTAAGTGCGTGCCAGACAGGGTGCACCAGTGATTCTTTTGTTAATTTTAAGATCCTCAATGTACCATGTTGTTGGCAATATAAATGATATGATTTATGACTCTAAGGGCCTGTCTCACTATCTACAGATAAGATTTATCTGGCAGATAATAATAATAATAATAAATTATCTTTATTTCTTCTCCACATAGTGTAATATTTTACAGTGTAGCAGGTAGGTAACAAAGAAGTGGGTAGGCACTAGTGGAGACTGATGCCCGAGATAGACGTTAGTCTGTGTTTCGGGATCATCAGAGCCCCAGATGTACATCCCCGATGTCTTAATGAAATTATTGTTGGTATAACAGAGTAGGGTTTCAGGAGGTATGTAATTATTAGTTTAAGTCTTACACACAAATATATAATATATACGTGTAATATACGTGTATATAATATATACGTGTATTGATATTTTATACCTGTCTCTGTCTAAAACGTCATGTTTTATGAAATAGACATTGGTTTATCTGTAAGCTAAACTTGATCTGTAGGTGTTGAAACAGGAACTGAATATCATGTTACTATTATCGCGATCATATCGAGGACTTGTTAACGAAAGGCAAGTCAGGAGTACGCTAAACCGACGTGTCTATCGCCTGTATAAGGCGACTGATGAATGTAAGTAAGACATAAGACATTTATTTACAAAAACAGTACAAATAAACGCTGTGTGCGAAAAAATGCTAGTAACAGCTAACTTACAAACTAATAATTAAGTAGGAACTTTTTTTTGAGATCATTACAGGGATAAAAAAGAATATAACTTAAAAAAATTAACAATTACTTAAAAAATCAGCAATAGAATAACAATTCTTACTTAATAAAAAGTTCTTTAATTTATTTTTAAACATATTAAGGCTATCTATTTCTTTTAAATCATTTGGTAATTTGTTAAACAGTAGGAGTAAAGTGAAAGAAGCGTGTTTGGGTCGTAGCAAGAGGAGGGAAGTTGTCTTTACCTACCCCGATGGAAGAGAGGCGTGACAGTACCTATGTGTCTATTTTTGGAGAACGTGGATAGCAGTTTTGTAAGCATATGATCTTTTTATGCAACAGTTTCAGTATTCAGAGAAATTGGAGATCAGATTTAGCAATATAACGATAGAACAGGCCAGCCTCTTATTTTAAACTCTCATAGACCGGAATATTATTAGGCGAACAATAAATACTATATCTTTATGAGATTCATTCGTAAATTGCAGGAAGTTTTGTAAACAGACTGATTTATGGTTTCTTTATCGGTTGCAATTGAATTAAAATTGAATGAAAAAAGATTTATGAAACGTATTTTCACGATTTATTTATGACGTAATCAAACAGAGCTAAATATTTAAAGTAAGTTTAATGTAGATCATTTTAATTACAGCATGCTATTGAAGTTTGACCTGGATGTGTTTACAACCGGCAAACGGCTATTTTTAGAGTTATCCCAGTTTACTATTCGACAGAGAACTTGGCGGTTTGCTGCGATGAAAATGAGGTAAACACGAGATTTATTACGAAACTAAATTCTTCTACATACATACATACCTACATATCTACTAAAAACATATTAAGCTTCTCTCCCTCTAGGGTAGGAAAAGACTACTTCCCTCCACTTACTACGATCCAAACACACTTCTTTCGCTTCATCCTTATTCATCAGTCGCCTCATATAGGTAAGCACGAGGGTTTAGCGTACTCCTGACTTTGCCTTTCCTTAACAAGTCATACGTGCACATCTGTAAATAATCCCTTACCTTAATAATATCCTTTAGCACAAAAACAGAGCGATCATCCGAGACCCTCTTGACTTTACAAATCAAGATCCTAGCTTTAAACAGGAACAGATATCTTTCTTTCGCTCTTCCCTCTCCGTCGCTTACGGTGAACCAGTCGTGAGTGAGCAGGCGGCCTAGCTTGTAGATGTTTCCTCTATAACCTTCGATGCTCGCGATGAATTTGTTGTCGGTCGCTCGGTTCGGGACGCCGAGGAAGAGTTCTAGAGCTTTCTGAAGGTCCGTGCAGTCCTCGCCGAGGCGTTGTGAATATTTTACTAGTTCCTGGGTATGAGAAGATGGTATAATGTAGAATTAAATGGGGAAAAATATAAGTATATACTCGTACCTACTTATGCAAGTGTGTCCAAGTCTAAAGACGAAAACTTAAAGACAGCGAAATCAATTGTTATTGGCCTGTTTCTTTGGCTTTAAGGTAATTAAATGTCGAGCAGAATCATAAATTCAGCCTATAAGTAGGTAGTCAAAGAAAAACAAAAGTGAAAAGACTTGTGAAGAAAATGAAAATATTTCTTATTTCGTATGCAATAAAATCATGGAATAGGATTCTTTGGTGTTCAAAATTTCGAGTACCTACTATTTACGACCTACTTCTCCAAATTCGAGTACCTACCTACCTAAACGAGTAATTTTGTGTATCTACACTTTTTAATTTAAACATTATCTTACCTTCAGCAGTAGCTGGTAGTCGTTGATCCTCTGTATAGGTAGTTTCAGATGCTCGGACAAACCTTTATCGTCACCGAGTTTATCTGCTACGGCCTGCGGACAAAATACTCTTTAAGTATGTAGATAGGTATATACCTAAAATAATTAAAGGTAAAAAAATAACCTCAAACATTAAAATATGCCTATAAGGCACATTTTAATATCATCCCCCATAAAATACCTTTTAAAAACAAAAAAGACTACGAGAAATTTTAGTTTGCCTTATTTCTGCGTTCCTCGGATTCCCGCTTAAAAATTACGCGCGAAATGCAAATAGGAAATCTCAGTTTTTTTCATTTTACTTTTTCACAAAAAAAGACATCTGCAACTCTTTGAAGTGTCATTCAAAACAAATGAAAGGCGACCTTCATTTGTTTCTCAATTCGCATTTTTTACCAGCCAGGTTTTCTTTCAAAATAAGTTTTCAAGCAGGGAGATTTTGAACGAGGTTGAATAAAACCTCTTTTGACAAAATAGTTAAAATATTTATGGTTTATTTTGATTCCAACCTTGACAAAGATCGGGCGGACACCATCAATAAAACGTAACATTTCTGGGTCGCTGTTTTGTAACATTTAGAACACCGTGCCGTAAAAGTTTAATAGCTCCAAGAATTTAACTAATAGATGTAAAAATAGAAGACACATTTTGTAAATATCGCTCTATTTCAGACATTTCCTATAGATAAATAGAGTAGCATATTGTAATAAAGTATAGATTAGAAGATATATCAATCAGTTTTTGCCTCTCCTTCTTTAATTTTTGATTGTTATACTATAGTGTTTGGTAAAACCGCTCTTGCGGTATGGTGAAGTACAAAAAGGACGACGACGACGACGTCATATGACGTCTTATACTTCGTGTCAAGTGACGTAAGCAAAACGTAGGTACGGGTAAAAAGTGTTTTTTTCTGTTTCATTTTTTTATGACAAAAAAAAATGGATTCTGCCAACGTCAAGTCACATTTTAAACATCTCCGTCCTCTACCAAAAGGAGTGACTTTGTCATTAAACACAAATATTAGTACTCGTACCTACATCGTAGTACGTGCATAGTAGGTAAATGTCGTCGCCAAAGTCAAGCGCATTTACCGTGTCGTGGAAATGCATAAAATGTCACAGAATTCACAATTCGCAGCTCATCTGGGGGCACGGCCGTGCCCCCGCCAAGTCGAGCCAAAAAAAACGGCCGTACCATCCTTTTCTCGAAGCAATTCAAGGCCCTTTTGACCCCCCTGTAGCTTACTAGTGGATAAAGCTAGAAGCCAATTTTTTTTAACAATCGAGAGTATATACTATAACTAGCTATTGTACCAAATTTCGTACAATTATTATCAATAGTTTAAAAGTTACCGCCAGTCAAAGTTCACTACTTTTGACACTCACTGACTCACTGACCGATCATCAAAATTCTAAGGTACTTCTAGCAAACCCATAACCTTGCAATTTGGAGGGTAGTGCTTTTATACGGAGTAAATTCAGGAAAAACTTAAAAAATATTAATTTTTAACTGCAATAATAAGTTAATCGCTTCTTTTTATTTGCGGTTGGTAAACTAAATCTTTATACAAAACTTCACTGAAACTCATTTTCAGAGTCGCAAAAATAAGTTTGTTAATACGACCGAGGTTACTTAGGCGCGTGACAAGTTTTTACCTGTCGCGTTGTCTGTAATCAAATCTTGCAAGTTAAATTTGACACACTTCCCGGTTTCCAATTGAGCTGAAATTTTGCATGCATTATGTATATCGCGTGATAATGCAATAATATGGTAACATGTAACTGATCTGGCGATAGAGCTGGAAGGTGGCCATAGGAACTCCGTAATTAAATGACGCGACCTTATTGAGTTTGGGCTCGTTTGATTTATCTTGAGAAGTACATTCATACTTGATGGTAACCAGGGTCTGATGATGGAGCTGGAAGGTGGCCGTAGGAACTCCGTAATTAAATGACGCAAACCCATCGAGTTTGGGCTCGTTTGATTTGTCTTGAAGAGTACTTTCATGCTTGATTGTAACCAGGGTCTGATGATGGAGCTGGAAGGTGGCCGTAAGAACTCCGTAATTAAATGACGCAAACCCATCGAGTTTGGGCTCGTTTGATTTGTCTTGATGAGTACTTTCATGCTTGATGGTAACCAGGGTCTGATGATGGAGCTGGAAGGTGGCCGTAGGAACTCCGTAATTAAATGACGCAAACCCATCGAGTTTGGGCTCGTTTGATTTGTCTTGACGAGTACTTTCATGCTTGATGGTAACCAGGGTCTGATGATGGAGCTGGAAGGTGGCCGTAGGAACTCCGTAATTAAATGACGCAACCCCATCGAGTTTGGGCTCGTTTGATTTGTCTTGACGAGTACTTTCATGCTTGATAGTAACCAGGGTCTGATGATGGAACTGGAAGGTTTCCGTAGGAACTCCGTAATTAAATGACGCAAACCCATCGAGTTTGGGCTCGTTTGATTTGTCTTGATGAGTACTTTCATGCTTGATGGTAACCAGGGTCTGATGATGGAGCTGGAAGGTGGCCGTAGGAACTCCGTAATTAAATGACGCAACCCCATCGAGTTTGGGCTCGTTTGATTTGTCGTGACGAGTACTTTGATACTAGATAGTAACTAGGTCTGATAATCGACTCAGAAATATTTACCGCCCGGACTTGTCTAAGTTCATAACAACAAAGCCTCTACGAAAGGGCAAAAGGGATAGGGAGTGGGCTTTAAAAATCAGTTGCTGATGTAGGTACAGCAAATCTTAAAGGAGCCGGTGAAAAGATGGATTATTTACAAAAAGAAGTGAGATCCCACCAAAAACAAAAATGTAAAATTCCAAGTCTCGCTGTGTTTTCCTTTCACAGTAAAAAGTTATGAGATCAAATGTCAAACCAAGTCGTATGTACGTATTGCGGTGGTTTTGATATACGCCACCTTTATTTTTCTATAATAAATACCTACAATGACTTGGCAATCGCATGTCTTACCGATTACATGGCTAACCAACCGTCTCTATGCTATCTGTTGCAGTCTACCTATTACGAAATCTTCTTCGGGTTTGATCACCAGTTTGCTGTTAAAACTTTAGTCTCATACTATCTATATTGATATAAGATAGGAATGTCAGGCCTGTAAATTTGTCAATCAAGCCAAGGCAACACACTTGTTTTGGGAGAAGCACACGCTCATAATTTCTAGGGACCTACTAAAGTGATTTGTTGTTTTCATGCGATTGCCAAATCTTTGTAGGTATTTATTATAGAAAAATAAAGGTGGCGTATATCAAAACCACCGCAATACGTACATACGACTTGGTTTGACATTTGATCTCATAAATTTTTACTGTGAAAGGAAAACACAGCGAGACTTGGAATTTTACATTTTTGTTTTTGGTGGGATAGCTTTTACATGCCGTCATAAGATCTCATAACGATATTTACTCACAATCCTAAGTAGGTGTATTATTTGTTTAGTTTACTAAGTTTACTGCCATTATAATATGTCTGACATACCCTCAGTAGGTTAGCACTGAGTAATTCTACTCTATTAATTAAAATTAAGTTAATTACACCTGATGATAAAGTTTACCACTTCAAACATTACTGGCTCCTAATGCTTGTAACGACGAATGCACATTCGTTTAACTAGCCTCTTTTAATCCCTTACGTTAAAAACATTACCCTTCCTTTTGGCTTTGCCGTAGTCCGGTAAAAACTGCCAGTGAAGTAATTCAAACACATTTCCTCGCTTCATCCACATTCATCAGTCACCTCAGATATTCTTTATTCTTATGATACTCTCCTATCATAAGAATAAAGAATATCATATGAACATTAAAATTGCTTAATATATATTGACATCCACTTTCCAAATTTCACAAGGCGTATCTTCACCAATCACTATCGCTGTCGATCTACACGTCATCCCGATTACCCTCGTCCGTCCATTCGTCGAATGTCTCTCTAATTGATTGGCCACCGTCCAACTTTAGACATATTGACATGTTGTAATACTTGCACTATGAAAGTGCAAGTACTTTCTGCCATTTCGATTTTCATTTGTTATTTGCGATGATTATGAATTTAGAATGCGTGACGGTTATAAAGAGTACATATGTTTAGGTCGTAGCTAGTGAAAATTAGTAGTCTCTGTCACTCTAATTGAAAACAAACAGTGTAAGAACAACACGACATAGTTTTTAAAGAGTTAACAAAAAGTTTACCAGCAAAAAATTATTAGATTCTTAACTCAATATCAGCTCGCGAAAAAATTTTGTAGTTTCCGTTCAAGATAATAAGTATATACTTGACTAAACAGTTAAACACAGACTATTGAAATCCCTTTGGGGTAGAATGAGACTCAAACAGTCCCATAAAATTTTATTCTTTGTAAAGTTACTTCTTACTATGTCTAAAAACATTAATTTTACAGCACAAGGCAAAGGAATCTACTCCAACACATTGATCTGTATTTCACAATCGACATAAACAAATGACTATCAACAGAAACAGCTATACACCTCTCCAAAACATCCATTAACCCTACCAATATGAAAAGATTGCTGAAATTCATCATAACGGCGAACAGTGCCGGCCTATACAGTGGAGCCGGCACGAAATTAGCTCGCCTTGACACATTGCCGCGACTCTCGAGTATGCGGACTGCCGGGCTACAGTATTGCAGGGTCTAGTCGACTTTTTAATAGGTTACAAAGATTTGAATATGTTTTTTCTTACATCTATCTCTTTGGTCAGTCCATCGTGTATCTACAACCATCCACTTTACCCTGGACGACTAAGCGTCCTATGGACAGATCACTCTCTAGTTAACGTAATGTCGTATCAAGAAGTCAAAGCATTAGCAGAAGAAAGACCTAAATGGCATAATCAATATGTTTTTTTTACATCTTTCTCTCTGTCTATTCAACGTTATATCATATCAAGAAGTCAAAGCTCCGACAAGAGTCTAACTCAACAACATAATGCTGATGAAGATCTGTCTCTCTAGTTAATGTCATATTGTATCAAGAAGTCAAAGCATTAGCAGAAGACTTAAATGGCGTATGCTCCACCAACAAGACTCTAACTCTTAAACATAATCATGATGATCAATCTCTTTCAGTTGCAAAAGGTTTTAAAACCAACACTCCGTTAGGCCTATAGCTGACTCAATCATTGTCAAATATCAGAAGAAAACAGTATGATGTTTGATGAGTAAACAGCTGTAACATGCTTTAATGCAACTGAGGTTTTAACAAAATATTTAGTAAGTATACGTCATCTACTGTAACTGTTAGAGAAAATACTAAGACCGAAGTGGCAGACCTAAAGTTTATTTATCTCTTTAAAAGCAATATTTATGTCTATCCAAAGTTTATTTGATTAAATATTGACGTAAATTGGAAGTTCACCAAATAATATTCACAAATATAAAGCGATCTTTATCAGATATGTAGAATTGGACAGACTCCCAGTTAGATATGTACAAGATATTTGATTTGGTTGAAGGTCGCTGGATGCAAGCGATTTAATATTGTACGGAATGCTAGTTCCGTATTATGTCCGAATAGAAGTCTTTCTCAATCTTCATAGAAGGAAAAATTGAAGGCAAAAGGAAGAGAGGAAGACCCAGACAGACGTTCCTAGAACAGGTAAAGGAAAATGCGGGAGTCATCTCGTATCAAGATGTCAAAAAGAAGGCAGAGAATAGAGAGGGATGGATGAGGCTGCACCGACAAGAGCTAAGCTCTTAAATTAGAAGAAGAAGTCTTTCTATGATAGCACATTACGCGTAAATACGTAATTTTATTCGAATAATTTGAATGCAAGTGACGATGGCGCGGCTTGCAACATTGTTACCGAGTATAAACAAATGATAAACAATAAGAGACGTAAAGTATTATTTACTTTCTAATTACAATTGTGTTAGTTTCCGATTGTTTTCAATGAGTCTTTAAACAAGAAAAGAGCTAAAAGACAGCTCCTAACAGCGGCTGCTTGTAATATTTATAATGAAGAATACAAATTACTTCCATATCATAACTAACTTAAGCATATTTTTTTCTAATTCAGAGTTAAGTTGCTTCAAATTATAATAAGGTACTGAATCACAACTAAGGCTTCTTAGGTATTTGATGTTAATTTATGCAATAATCTATTTGACACTTGGCTCAAGTTGTTATCATTAAAGTCACGCGTTACTTTCTGTTTAATGTCAATCATAAAAGTTGGAATTTAAGAATATTACCTAATGCA